>CM022470.1:6065680-6078787 GCA_011952105.1 Coreoperca whiteheadi | reverse complement strand
CAACACCGTGTGGGGCTTTTCAGCTCAACACACACACACACACAGAAACACACTCCGAGATCCATCCAGACGCGCACACACACACACACACACACACACTTTATCACCTCTCTGTACACCCCCCACCCCCCTGGTTCACATACACACATGCACTCTCAAAACCAGTTTCATACTTTAATACACAGATGAATCTACATGTATTACACCCAAAGCTTGAAGATACATCTTACTTGTCTCTAAACCTTTAGATACGGCATGCATACACATTTATGTACATGTGCATGCACACAAGCAGACACAAATACACATGCGTACATGCATTGTGGCCCACATCCCCCTCCAGGCTGGCCCTGCTCATAAGGGGCACCATGTGGTACTCTATTCCCTCTGGCACGAGGCACCGACTCTGCCAGCTCTGCATTGTCCTCTGCCCGCTGGAGAGCACGCGCTCGAACCATTGCCCCCTCTCTTCCTCTGTCTTTATCCCCCTCTTTCATTGCCTGTCCTCTTGTTTACCATACATGAACTGAGATGGATGTCGTTTGCTTGTTTTCGGTCTCCAAAGTGCACCGAAACTTAAGATGAATCGGTGTGTGTTTGTGGTGGAAGCACTGTTGGGAAATCTTGTTCCCGCGTCTCATTGTCTGCCTTCGTGGACCGCCAAATTTCCAACCTTTGTCCAACTGAAGTAATAAATATTGTTTCAAAGCACTGGCGTAGATGGTTGATAGCTTGGCTCTCTGTCAAATAAAAGCTAAAAATCATACCTGAAACCAGTAACCAACAGCCTCATTAATGGCTAAATACAGTATAAATACATTCTGTGCCCCAATGATTGATTGCTTGGTTGGGTCGTTCATTTTCTTGTTCACTTCCATGTTGATTGATTGATTCACTAGTATTATATACCGCTCACAGCAGCGAAGATCCTGCACACAGTGGAAAAGGTTTAACAGACATTGCTAAAGATCAAGACATGACAGACAGAGCTTTGCTTTGCTGGAGCATCGTCAGTAGTGATGTAGAGGTACGTTTTAAGATGAAAACATGAATGTAGGTTTTTTTATTATCCAACTGTACTTTAGATGAATTTGTTATAACTGTATGTCTTATTTTATGTCATTCTAAAATAATGTAGGTAAAATCTCTTCCAAAGCCTTTGGAGGTGGGGGTGGGTTTATACTCTCTGCATCACTGGCCAAATCCCAAAAAGTGAAAAAATCTACAGTATACGTTTGTGTACAGGTGACATTGCTTTGTTTAGTAAATCAGTGTGAACTGCCTCTGACATTAGACGGATCCTGGACTGCAAGAGATAATGACATGCACTTTTCCAGTTTTGTACATGGATTGTACTGAATTCTTTTCTATTTGCCTGAAACGGTTCAATTTAATTTGATTAGATTAATTTCATAAAAACTTTGATGCTTATTTGACGATTTGTAGAAGCAAGTAATAGTAGGATATATTAAAAAAAATCATATGATTGCGTAACGAAAACATGGATTATAAACAGAACTATTTTAGCAATGCGAACAAAAAGAGCACAAATAACTGCATTGACAGGTGCAAAAACAGAAACAGCAATATCCGTGTGCTGCAAATCTTTCAACTTAACACGGAGATCACGAAGCGGATGACAATACAAAAATGCATTATTAAAAACATTAAATATGAATTTCGCAGAAAGAAGAATGAAGGGAAAGGTTCATATTTGACAGATCATGATATACACAGAGTGTACTAAAGTTTGGTTGCGTGTGAACCTTTAGTGGTCTAAGTGATGAAAGGCCATCGGTGCCACAGGGAGAAAGTTGTATGAGTGATGCTTTGATTTCTCTTTTTTCCTCCAGTTTTCAGCACTGTCCCTCCCTCCACCACACAGCTGCTCTGAGGAGAGAGGGGCTCGGCGGGGCTCTGGGTAGCCTTAGCTCTTTGTGCTTGGGTGAGAATTAGCCAGCTTTAGCGCTCGCCTTGCCTAGTAATCCCTTAATCTGGCGAGTCTGAGGAGGAAGGCTTTGGAAGAGAGATGGTGTGTCAATCCATGTCTTCACATCTCTATTGGCACAGCGAGTCACACAGAAAACATGGAAAAGTTTGCAGTTGAGAGTTGTGCCGTGCCTTAATGAATTAGACGTGTTATTCTGTAAGAGGATTTTCAACTTCTTTAACAAGGTGTTGCATTTTTAAACATCAATTTAACAATGCCAAATTTATTGTGATGCCTTAGTATATTCATAAAATTAGGCAATTGGTGAGAAAATTTGTAGACTGTATTTCACACGATGGTACTGATAGCATTTCTTATATTTAAAACCACACGTCCAATACACCCTGTTGCTTCCTGGACCACACAGGATGGAGCTCTTTTAAATCTGCAACAGCTAATTATTTGCCAATTAGAGGCAGTGGAAACAGTTTGTGAAAACAACATTGACGTTTCATTTCCTTTTCAGTTGATATGGCGAACTTATCTAACACCAACTCATCCAGCAGTTACACAGCAGTATTATCATCCATTCTGTGTGATGTTTGTGGCCACCTGGCGAACTTATGTCCAGTATTCATTCCCTTTTAGCTCTGTTTTGGTCTCTTCCAACTCCAGAGGGAACCTTCTGGCGTTTTAGCTTCTAATTGCACCACCATGTTCACCAGCTACTCGCTAACTGTGTCTATAGTCGTTTGGAGATAGGCAGGTTGTGTACATTGGGTTATTATAGCTTTTTTGCCGAAAGCTGAAACTCAGCTTGTTGTAAAAGCCATGTTATGTATATCAGTCAATATAAAGCTCCATAAAGCTGTAGGTTCATCATCACTGTGAGCGACCCCTTTCACAATGTCACAATGTTTTCACGTTATCATTTGATACATTGTTTTTATAAGAATATCGATTATAGCTGCTTTAGGTTATGGTTTTCACTTCATCTTTACTGCAGAGGACGTGAGGACTTTAGACAGATTTTTTTCGTAAAGAAAATTCAAGAAGGATAACACAAGCATGTCATCCATAGTAGACGGAAGAAGAAATCCAGAGCTCCGTGAAAACATAAATCTACAGTAGACTAAGCTATGTGATATTAAAATAGCACTAATAACCAATGCTAGAGCCAGAGCCACTCACCAATTTTCCACTTAGTTTTTCTTTGGCTCACTGTTTTTTGAATTGGCAACGGTGCCTTGTGTCTTTCCAGTGTTCATGTATATAACCACAAATATTTTCCCAAACAAGTTTTAAACCATGTTACATACAAAGATTTTTCTGCTGGTTCTGGTGTTGTGTCTCTGCGCAATTTCTACCTCAGAAAAAAAGTACCAGGTCGCCCAATACGGGGGGCCCTTCAACCTCCAGACCCAACCTTACCCTGACCAACTTGTGTTGGGATATCTGCACACGTGTTTGGTGCCACAGAGCAGTCCTGCAGATTTCTGACAGTGTTCAGTGCAGTGTGGAGGCCAGCTGTGGCTCACAAGCTCTTTTTGGCTTTGACTGCATTTGGTTTTAGCAATCAAATCTGATGTGATAATGATCAACTGATGTAAAAATCTCACATACAGGACTTTAAATAGGAGGACATACTGTTGTGTAGTATGAAATGAGAAATCTTAGATTTGTCTATGTAATTTGGCTCTGCTGTCTATCCAAGCATTACAAGGTGTAAATAAAAAAATACAAAGTGATATAGTGACAGCATGCTTTTTTTAATTCCTGAAAAGGTTTTAGAAATGAAGGACAAATGACAATTGCCTGATGATAAGTGATAATTAAACTATACTCCTGTTAATAGCCTATGAATAACTAAACATCCTGGCATGTTAACATTGTCATGAATGCAATAACACAGAGGGGAATGAGGGGCGGCTTGGTAATGATTGTGCAACCTCACAGCAATGAATGGCTAATGTGCTGGTGCAGAGGAGACATTACTGCCATCCTTATTCCCATTTGCTCAGAGAGGGACACTGTGTCCTGAGCCTGTTAAACTGAGCCCTTTAAACCTTCGACCTGTCATTGCCTTGTAAAAGTACTACACCATACCTGCCACACCTCTCTGTCTCACTCCCTCTTCTCTGAGACACGTGTGACATATTGAGCGCCTGCAGCGAGATTCTTCCCCATGAGCGGCATTCCAGAGCAGGCCGTCCCAGGGGAGCATGGGAGTGGGGCCAGGCAGTGATGGGTCTGGGGGCGGTTGAGGGGAGGAGGTGGTGCAGGGGGCTTGTTGATGATGATTGGAGGCGTGTTAGGGTGCTACTGTTCACTCTCTTGGCCAGGAGTTGTGGCTTTGTAGCAGGACAGTGACCTTAACTGAACTAAAACACTGTGGCCTCAGACAGATAACTTTATAAATCCCCTAAGAGGAAACTACTTTGGGAAAAAACAAACTACAAAAACAATTCAGACAGGTCACAACTAGCCACATATAAAAGACATACTCGTACTAAAATAGATATTAAAATACGTTCCTGAGGGACATTATGCTGAGGAACCGCGTTAAAGGACAAAAGCAATATCAGTACACTTTGATCCATTAACAAAAGGCCAACCACAAGTATTACACTTTTATCCAAAGCGACTTAGATATGAGAACATTCACAAACTGAAAGCGCAGCTTCGGGAGCATTTTTTGGGGTTCAGTATCTTGCTCAAGGATACTTCAACGCATTGCTGGGGGATTGAACCGCTGACCTTCCGATTGGCAGGCAATTGTTCTGCCAGAAACAAGACAGATAAAATACAAATAAAACAAGATCAAACAAGGATGTCAAATATTACATACCATTCATAAGCTGTGGACACCAAAGACCTTCTAAAATGGTCTGTGGACACATCTGGGCATCCTAAACACGTCATGCAAGACTTTTTAAATTGTTAAATACCCCAAACAGGGCGTGACCTTCATACTGACGTTTGAACTTCTGGTTCTTTTTCTATGTGCTATTGGTTGCTTTGCAGCGTCCTCTGCAGTTTTAACAGATATTCCATTGCTTTTTAATTTGCACTATAGGTTATTTGCACAGTATTTGCACATTTGCGCACACAATTTGCACTATAGCTTGTACATTTGCAGTAAGATGCTCTGATTTTGGTTTGAAGAGGATCACCACGGAAACATCTTCATGTATGGCAACCTGTTTCCATAAAGGGTCACCATATTTAGAAATGTTTCATGTTCCTTTGCTATCTTGCAGCAACACATATACTGTAGAGTGCAGTTTTCCAGGCCTTTCCAATATGAGCTGTTGATTGTGTCTCTCTCCTTAATTAGATCAGAATGTGCGTGAGTGGAGAGACGGTGCGCGCGTATTTTTGTCACATGTTATCTTATCATTTTTTCCTCTTTCTCTGCTTTGTCCTCGCTCCTCTCCTCATTCTTTCTGTCTGCCGTTAATATTTCATTTGCTGTGCCGTCGTAGCGGGCTGGTACATTAACCAGCGGTGCCAGTCGAGCTCTCTGCTTGTGGCTGGCTGTATAAAAATAAACACACTCTAGTTGTAATGAACAGATGTCACAGAATTTAAGCGTGCACACCACCCCTCCTCCTCCTCCTCCTCCTCCTCCACACACACAAACACACTTCACCCTCCTCTCCCACCTCTCCTCCTCCTTATTCTTGCTCACGCGTAAAGGCGCACACGCATGCGTGCACACACAGCATGCGGTTACACTCCTGCATCCACATGTATTCCGAAACGCAGAAAGCAAAAGAACCGCAGGACGAAGACACTTGTCCACATGAGTGTATGTTGAACGTAAACAGAAACCCGTATGCACGTATTCCCATGTGAGCGTGCCCTGGCGGAAGAGCATGTATGGCAGACATTGCGTTGCTTTGCCGGTCTCTTCCTCTCCTTATCGGTCTTGACTCTCCTCTCTCCCCCCCCCTCCCTCCGCCCCTCTCCGTCTTTCTGTCTGTTAGTCTGACAGCAGGCTAACACTGTGGTCATTTTACAGACTATTTTCATGAGGTCCTCCCATCCACTTCGCAGAACCAGCCTGTCATCCCACAATCCCCAGCGGCATCATCACAACCCATTTTGGTACTGTGAGGAAGGGATGGGCATAAGTGTATATGAGAGTGGGGGTGTGTGTGTGTGTGTGTGTGTGTGTGTGTGTGTGTGTGTGTGTGTGTGTGTCCATCCCCCTTGTCACTCCCGCTCTTTTCCCACTGAGTGTGTGCCAGCTCTCTGTGTTTGCTGGCTGACAGTACCGAAGGAGAGACGATTGTTCTCTACGTACCCAGAGACCTTCCCCTGCCAAGTCTGGGATGAAATCCTTTCTATATCGCTAACTCCTCACAGTCGGGCATCTCGCAGCAAAGCACACATCATTACTGCTCCGGGTGTGAGGGTGATACCACGCTAAAAGTCAGTCAGGTATACAAAGGTCTGTTTTACACTAACACTGCAAAAAAGATCTTTTTTAGCAAGTCAAGAAGTCTTTTTCTTCAAAAAAGTGTACCAATTGAGCCAGCTAATTCCAAGAAATCCTTGTTTTATAATTGCCCTGAAATGGAATGACATTTTGTTGATACTACTGGAATGATCTGCCCTTGCTGGTCAGTATGAGTTCAAGAATGATCTGCTTCATTTCAAGATATTGTTTCAATCCAGCAACTCCAAAGAGTTTATCAACCCCAGTCTATCAGAATACTCTTTTCCTTGTTTTCAGTTCCGTGTGGCACGTGCATGGGAGAAAGATCCACATGCATTTCTAACATGTCACCAACAGTGAGTGTCAAACAATTCGTCACCAGCAGCAGGTGTATCAAAAGACATTGTTTCAGGAAAATTCTTGAAGAAATGGGAAAAAAGTAAACACCAACATTTTCAGCTCGCTGGTGAATTTTCTGGTTTTGTTCAAGGTCAAGGTTCAAGGTTCAGTTTATTCATCCATCCATAAAAACATGGAAATGACAGTGGTCCCATCCTAATCAGCCAACGCTGATTACCAATAGCTCTTGTTCAGCAAGAAAAAGAGTACAACTATTTGTTCAAGGCTAGGCTACTACTCCTGAAGCTTTTACTTGTTTTAAGTTCGGGGGAGCTGTGGAAAGTCGGCAGCAGCGGTCAGGGAAAGAGCAGGTCATTCCTGTGACGGCAGAAGAGGCGGGCAACGGAAGATTAAAGGTGACGGAGAGAAGGCGAGATGAAGGGATAAATGAAGGAGAAGGGAGAGATGAAAGAAAAAGGGGTGAGGTGATGAGGTCGTCCGAGGAGGGGGTGATCAGTGAGGTGGACGCGATGCCATCTGACAGGTCCAGCTGGGAGACTGCCCGCCCCCCAGCGCTGCAAACTGGTCAATATAGAGGCCAATTACTGCTGCCCATGTGACCAGGGCATCATCCAACCCTATCATAACACACACGCACGCACGCGCGCGCGCGCACACGCCATCTGTGCAGACCAGCAACGACCCCCCTCTGATCCAGTTGTGTCCCCGTGCATGCTCCTACTTAACCCCCTAAACAGGGGCCAGCCACACCCCGCCGCCGGACACTTTGGAGCATACCGCAACTGGATTCCGTGTCGGACAGCTCAAGAAGACACTCTGCAGTCAAACTCTCTGAACAATCCCCCCGTACACGCCAACATCTGGCGTGTACCACCCAAACCCTGGCAAAACCTATCTGGCCACCCGCCAAAGGCCCGAAACCTACCTGGCGCTCGCCCGGATCTCCACCTCTGTCTTTTCAACCCCCTACCCGGTTCTTCCCTGCCCCCTTTACCCCCAGCCTCGTGCCCCCTCCCCTCCCCTCCTCTCCTCTCCTCTTCCTCCTCCTTCTCCTGAAACCCTTGTTTCTCCCTTGGCAGGACCTCCAGCAGTAGCACACTCTCAGTTTAGCTTCTGCCTCGTCTTCTGCCCCACTGGCCGTGCTGCACCGTGCCCCATTGTGTGATAACAAACAGATGTTGTGGAATTTCCTCTGAATGGCCTGCCAGTGACAGGCCCTCTCCCTTGTCTGGCAATGTGGGGGCACTGGCATACAGTCGGTCTGGCAAAGCGGTTGGCCGAAGTCTGCACGATTGTTTCCTCTGTACACATGTTTAACATTTTAGTTTTCAGTGGATGTGTGTGTGTGTGTGTGTGTGTGTGTGTGTGCAGGTGCCAGAGAAGTTAACAATTTAACAATTGCAATTTTTTTCGGGAATAAATTATTCAAATGCATATGCGATTGGTGTGTGTGTGTGTGTCTAAGTGTTGTATTTTGTAAATTAAATCGGTGTCCATTTCAACTGCATTACCTCATGTTTTTTTTTTTTTTTTAAATCACTGACAGATTTCAAATGCTCATAATCTCCTGACCATATTATATTTCTCAACTCTGCACTGAATCCTAAATTCCTTTATTCCCTATATCCATATCATGATCTGATATCCTCATTTTGCAAAAGCACTCGGTTATTATTTTAGCTAGACGTTAATTGGAATTCACACCATAGTACTTGTGACATTTTGATAATCGCACTATTGACTGTTATGTCGGACAAACACTTTAGATTTTTTTTCTCCTACCAAGTTGAGTGAGAAAAAGAGTGGGCATGAACATGATAATTTAAACAGCGAGATTCATTCACTCACTTTTCATCCTGAGTGGAGCACAGAGTGTCATTGGAAGTTCTTTTTTTTTTTTTTTTTTTTGAGACTGGCTAAGACTGACTGTAGTTACTTGTCAGACCTTTATTTACTGGCAAAGAAAGTATTAAAGGAGCCATTCACAAAAATTGGAAATAATTGGTTTGTGGAAATGTGCAGCATCAAGTGACAAACCTAATTCCTTCAGCTTGTGATGTAATTTACAAAACACCTGTGAATTCCTTCATATTATCTCTGGTACAATATATTATCTAATTTTTGTCTTTACTGAAGAAAGGTTTTACATTTGTAATTAAGGTTTTAGTTAATTTGATGATATGACACACTCTTTAATGAAGTGATGTCCCAACTACTCTCTCTCTCTCTCACAAACACACACACACACAAGCCTAATGTCCATGCAGAGGCCTGTTAGAAGTATAGCCTTATAATCCTTTTTTTTTTTTACTAAACTAAATGTTTTTTTTCCTCCAAAGCTTAAAAAACATTTTCCAAACTGCTTTAATAACGACAGAATTTTAATCAAACTTGTGCAAAATTCTGCCATTTTTTTCTTTGAAATTTGTCCTCAGTGTGTTGTGAGTGTGTGTGTGTGTGTGCGTGTGCCATTAGTGTGATTTGTTGCAAGGTTACCACATGTAAGGACTGGATGCCGCACAGGCTTCTTTCAGTGCATGGACACCCTAACATCAGAGGGAAATAGGCATATTCATTGGCCAACTCTTCACAAACCCCCCCCCGCCTTACTGCGCTTGTATCAGCGCGTGTTTGTGTGTGAGTGCGTGAGTGTGGCAAAGGGTTACACGGGATGAGCGCTCTCGTTTTTAAACGTCCTGGATAATGAACAGATGCTGCAAAAATTAGGAAAGAAACATCGACTCCTCCCAGTGGTGCCACTTTGGCCCGGTGAACTGGCACACTGGCGCACACACTGGGTTGTCCTCTCCGGAGCTCCTGGTGCTGCTGCTGGGGAACATTAAGGGACTTGGCACGGTTCTCCTCCGCCAGCCTGCCAGCCTCTCTCTCTCACTCTCTCCGGACTGTGAAGGAAGAGGAGGTGGTGCTGGTGGTGGTGTAGGGGGTCGGGGAGTATTTTGATAGATGCCCTCTCCCACTGCTCGCTGGCTTCACTTTTGGGCTGGCTCCCCTAGATATGCGTGCAACTTTTCTTCTTTGCTGATGACGCCAAAAAAGAAAAGAAAGGCCTAAAACTCACACAAAAGTGTAACTCGAGCCTTTGGTTGGTTCAGTGCTCCAGTGCCCGGTTTGAAAGCAGCCTGAACTGCTGAACTGCGGGTTTGACTCCCGCCTGGGACTCGCCTAATAAATGAACGCACTCACAAGTAGAAGCGCCTGCCAAATGGTACATGTAGGCCAATGTAATTTAAGGTAGTGGTTTGAGACTGAACCTAAAGGACGGAAGTTTATTAAAATGGAAAGAACGAAAAAGAAAAAGAAAAAAACACCACAAAAACGAAACACTGACCGTAAATAACAAGTTATTCCCCGATTAAGAATAAACACCATCAGACCTCCCGCCATGACTCATCTCTACAGAATGATATTGTAGAGATGTGAATATGTTTGGTAGTATTTTGCATTGGAGCCTTTCTGTCAACTGCACTGAACAAAATGTGCAGTAGCAAAAGGGGGGGTTAGCAGGCGGTACAAGAAAGAGCTACATACTATATTCTTATGAAACCTAATTAAATATTCCAAAACCGTCCAAAATGCGTTGATCTGCTGATTTAAAGGATCCTATTATGTAGTCTTCTTTACCTTGCACTCTAATTGTGTTGAAATGTATATATTTTTTTGTTTTACTGAAACTAATTTTAAAAATTAACTATTTTCTGTCATTGTGTCATATGTCTCATACACAAGATGTGACTTTTTTTTGCCAAATATAACAAAGTCGTTCCTTTACAATCCAAACTTTAAAACCTGCATTTATAAAGAGATTACATTCCAGGGGGACAAGCTGGTAGAAGGACCGATGACTGACTGGACCTTATTAGCAAATGGTTTGGTCAGTTGCTCCAGAAAAATGCTCCTCTTGTGGGTTGTTTGGCTTCAAAATTGTATTCCTACATTTTTATTGAATTGATCACCAAAACTACAAGCTTAGTTTCGAACCTTCCTGGGCCGAACCCCACAACTGGTGCCCGTGCAGTTTTGTTTTCTTTATTGAGTTAGATTTATTTATCGGGAAGATAATCTGAGTTGAGATATTTTAGGTATCGATATTGATATTAGTATTAATATTGGTCACCATCTCTCGCCACCCAAAGCCTGTGTGTGTCCTTGCAGCAGAGAGAACCCAGGACATTCTGGGGAACATATGGGTCCCGGGGCAGCGCTCCAAACCCAGCCGGGGTGGCAACGGCTGCCCCTTGCACTGTGTGTGTGTGCGTGTGTGTGTGTGTGTGTGTGTGTGTGTTTGTGTGTGTGTGTGTGTGTGTGGTCACCAGTTAAAAAAGGATTATTTATATACTTAAGAAAGGTTATTATTTAACCTTCCCTGTGTGTGTGTGTGTGTGTGTGTGTGTGTGTGTGTGTGTGAATGTGATGTTTACATATATTAAATGAACAAAGATTTAACAGTCCAGGATAAATAAATCCGTATATTTATAATGCCACATGAACCCATGTTTAAAATGTATGACATAAATATGAAATGTGTGTTTAAGGTTACAGGGGGTGAAACTACGAAATGGGAGTCGACTTTATAATTCATATCTGATGTTTAATGCATTGTCCAAAGATGAAAATAAAGATAAAGATAAAGACACTTTTAAAATAACGAATATTTTCATTTTCAATATTTCCAGTGGTGTTGAAGCTGTATCGCCTGCTGCCATATCAATGCCGGAGAGTCCATCATATTATTTACAGAAATAGAAAGTTAAAGAAATAAAGATTTCCTTCAACAAGTAGCTTAATAACGATCTCAGGAATACAGGAGGCATCGAGGAAAATGTAATAAAACCCTGAAGGTGTGTTTTTATTATTTTTATGTCTTGTTGTGGCATTGGTTTGCCGTTTCTTATAGCCGACCAGGCTCCGCCATTTATGCATTGATGAAACCTGGTGTGAAACCAGCACACATGCAGAACGTGAGTGTTCTGGAGATGTTAGGATAGAATCTAAAAATAACTCCTAAAATGTGTTGACCAGCATCTAAATCATTGTGACATGAATGACAAGCCCACTAGTTGTTGCAATATTATCACGTTGGCTGCAATATGTTTGGATTATTTGGATTTTTACCAAAGCTCAACCCGCCTGAATCAAACGGCAGCTGCAGGAGCTCTCCGCGGTGCTGAAACCAATGTCTTCCTCGCATTTTTGTTTAATGGTCAAGAGAACATGAAGCAGACCTCCATTATTATCCTGCTGACCTTGAATGCAGCGCTTGGCACCCGTTAACCTGCACTGTTTGTATTTCTTAACCAGGGTGTCCAGACTCGAATCAGCCTGTATTCTCCAGTCGGGTAATCAAAATTGACACCAAATCTGTTTTCGTCCTAAGGTCTGCAACTTAAATCATTCCATACATTTTAAAAGAATCCAGGCTTTGTAAATACGAGGTGGCTGCCAAGCAAAAACGACGCATTGGCACCAGTTTACTACCTCGGGAGGGAAGAATGACAACACTGCACTCTCCCTCCTGTCCCAGTTTATCAGATAAAGGCCCCGAGGCTCTGTGAGGAACTCCTGCAGGTTGTGCATAGAGGTCATGGTCAGCCTCATTATTATTATTATCCAATAAATAAAAAAAGAAAAGCCCGGTTAAGGTTAATGTCTTCCTGAAATCCTTAAGCTGCATCTTTTAATAATTCCAATATCCTTCCAATACAAATGTCTGAGCCATTTAAATTCGATGTAAAAACGAATCATTCATCTGCCATGAATACACATTGGAAAGTTGTTCATGTCGTATGTACAGGATT
Source organism: Coreoperca whiteheadi (assembly GCA_011952105.1). Classification (NCBI taxonomy): domain Eukaryota; kingdom Metazoa; phylum Chordata; class Actinopteri; order Centrarchiformes; family Sinipercidae; genus Coreoperca; species Coreoperca whiteheadi. Next base: position 6,066,237 of record CM022470.1, on the reverse strand, counting down.
CCAAGGCTGTTCGATAGGTGTAAAAATCAATCAAGTTGCACTTTTTTTTTAATTTATTGTCATTTATTTTACCACACAGTTGGTTGAATACAAAGTTGAAAGACTTGAAGTTTATGAAAAAATGCTCAGCAACACATGGGGTCCCTTCATTTCCATAGAATATTAACATTAATTACAAAAAACAACACAATAAATACGTGCAATAATAATAATGGTAATAATAATAATAATAATAATAATAATAATAATAATAACCTATTCAACATAGCATTGCAAATCAAAACGACAATATTGAACCAAAATTGAATTTGAAATCAAAATACAGTGCAATGGCTCAATGAGAAGAATATGGGTCATATGAATAAATAAGAGTAAAAAAGAAAATGAGAAAAATGTCTGATTTCATTGTATTTTCATGATTATTATTATTTTTTTTTTTTGGAAGTGAAGCCATTTTGGCCAGCCCATCCAGATTTCGTTGGGTGTTAATTCCAAAGTGTGTGTGTGTGTGTGTGTGTTTTTGTGTGCGCTCGCACGCGCGCGTGCGTACAACAGTA
>CM022470.1:5994417-6065655 GCA_011952105.1 Coreoperca whiteheadi | reverse complement strand
CGCGCGCGTGCGTGCAACAGTGCTGATGAAACATACAGTGTCTTTCTAGGCCTTGTTGCCTCGCTCTGTGGTCTCGTTGGGTTTTGCATAGATGCGAAACGATCTGGAGAACAGATTCTTCTAAAACAACCCAACATTTTTTTTTTGTCGGTTCAGCATTTCCCACTGCATTTCTTTAGATTTCATCATTTTCAAAAACCTCTCAAATCTCGCACGTATACGGCTTGCAAATGTGATTTGCATTAGCTTGTTCATTGATGCATTTCATAAAATAAGACAATCACTGCCGATGCCATCATGGTGTAGCTGTAGCCAGTGATGTAGTGGTAAATAAATAAGTGGGTAAACTTTGACTTTCAGTTACCAAAATGCAAACAACCACCGATACAAACACAAAGCACACTTTAAAAACGTTGATATTTTGACATTCACTTATCATCATAGATCTTGAATGATTTGTTAATCAAATTTCCTTTTAGAGATTTATTTCAGCCTAAAAATTCAGTTGCGCACAATAGGATTGTGTGTTAGGTGGATTACCCTCCATTACATCCTTGACTATAGCAAAACAAAAATTTGAGACGGAATAAATTAAATAGAAACACTAATGACAACCAGTGAAACGGCTCCAGAATACCTAAATCCTGGCGGGCAAGCTTGTCAAAAAGTGTGCCGTGGATAGATTGTGGATTGCAAGGGGAAGCACGATAGGTTTCTCATTTTAATTGTGAAAAAACGCGTTCAGTTCATCATACACAGGGGCCCGTTCGTGGTGTAAGTGCATGTCATGGTAAGGCAGGACGTTTTCAGAGTGAATGCCGCTCCGGGCTCCCGAGGAACCAAACACTAGGTTGGGGGTCCCAGTGGGTCTTGAGCCAGGCAGGCCGGAGTAATGCATAGAGTAGTGGTACCCCTTCTCGTTGTCGGGGGACGCAGAGCCTTGGTGCTTCAGGGAAAAATTGCCATTGATGCACAGGGGCGGGCTGAGGGGCCCCTCATACTCGGGGCTGTTATACTCCGGGGATCCGCTCCCACCGTACAGAGAGTCGTAAGCCGAGCAGTAGCCGTGCGTCCTCAGCGGATGCGAGTTAGAGCCCGGCTGGCAGTGGGGGCTGGAGAGGCGCGCACACTGGTAGGGGTAGGAGTGCATGGAGAAGGAGCCGGACCCGTACCTCCCTCCGTCCTGACACTGCTGCTCGGTTAGGAAGTTACGGGAGTTTAGCTGCAGGCATCCTGCCACCAGATTGGTCGTGGGCTGGGAGAGTCCCTTGCACAGCGTCTGGACGTAGGACACAACGTCGGGCCTTTTTCCAGAGCGCAAAATCTCTGACAGGGCCCAGATATAGTTTTTGGCCAAGCGCAGCGTCTCGATCTTGGACAGTTTTTGCGTTTTGGAGTAGCAGGGCACCACTTTACGCAGATTGTCGAGCGCAGAGTTCAGGTCGTGCATGCGGGTCCGCTCCCGCGCGTTGGCCTTTACCCGCCGCATCTTGGAGCGCTCGATCCGGGCCTGTGTCATTTTGCGCTTCTTGGGGCCCCTTTTCTTGGGCCTATCCCCCTCTGTGTCCTCTCCGTCATCCTCTTCCTCCACTCCGTCGTCCTCGTCGTCTTCCCCGGCGTGCTCGGAGTGAGTCCGACTGTCTCCTCTCAGATCGGACCCCTCCATGTCGTCCTGGGTGTCCTGGTCCTCATCTTTGATCTTGGCCTCCTCGTCTTCGCTGTCCTCCGCCCAGCCGGAGTATTTCTGCACATCGGGAAGCAGCGAGGGGTCACTGAAAAGCCTCGTCAACATTGTGGCTCTGGAGAGGAGAGAAAGGGCAATCGAAAATGAGGCTTCACAAGCACAGGCCATGCTGTGTGGATGTACAATAAGAAAACGAAGACATTTTTAACATAATGACTTCATAGCAGAAAACCAGTCGCCACAATCCGACTATTGGGCATATAGAAGTATTATCGAAGTTCCCCTGAAGATATTGATGTCAAGGTGTAAGATCACTAAAACTCGATATCAGCATAGTTTTTGTTGTTTTGTTATAAAATATACCTGAATCGTTATTTCTGCCTAATGGACAAATAGTGTAAATTTGGGGCCAAATAAAAAAGAGAGAAGAACTAGTTCTTTAAGATTTTGCGCTGGGTTACAGCCAGACGCATCCCCCTTTAAATCCCTGCTGTCATCCGTGTGCCCTGTCGCGTCCTCTCGCAGCGGGTCCCAGCGGCAGGGGCCACATTACAGGTCCCATGGGGGCCCCCACTTTCACTCCTCCTGACGCCCATATACACTCCTGGCTGCATTCCAGCACTATTCATCCACCCCATGCACCTCTCCTCAGAGGGGGCGAAAGGGATTGTATTTAATTGATAGGCTCTAGCTCAGTTGAAAGTCACGCTGATTATTAAATTAAGGCTTACAGACATCCTAACTCAAGCTGTAAAAGGGCTTTGATGGCCTATAAGCAAGGACCAATATCCTACAATTATGGTTTACACTTTGAAAAATAGCTACATTTTATTTATGTTATTTCAGCTGTTAACATACTAATAATAAACACAATAATAATAATGGGTTTTTTAAGCAATTTTTTTTTTTAAATAATTCGAAAAATACCTCAAAATCACTGTAGCTATAACGAACCGCAACATTATTAACCTATTAACTATGAAGAAAACGTGCCAATTAATACAACCAAAATAAAGAATAAATTAATCAGCCTACCACTTGGTGAGTAAGTGCAGTCCCATCCCAGAAAAAAAAAGGGCTACAGAGAGACGAGGTGATCTTTGACAGCTTCAATAAGCCTCCATTGGCATACCCCCTAACATGTTTCACATCTCATCTATTATTATAGCGCAGCAGCAGATAGACTTGCAGATAGCAGCATGGTAAGGTAGGCTGTGATGGTTGGTTAATTATCTCGGGGGGTGTGCCAGGGGCAAAATCTAGTTTTTAAATCTCAGGCTCAGGAGGTTTGCTCAATTAGAAGAAAAAACACAACAACGTTTAATTAACAGACCATGCAGCTTACACGAAATAGATTTCACACATAATTCAGTATGCACGAGTGCATGATTTCAAAGCACTTTTATAGTCAACGATAACCCTGTGCAGGCGGGAGATCGCGTGTATCCTTTTAGCCCTCGTTAAATATAAAAAACACAACTCGCGAAACACAATTATTCCATCTCTCCAACGCTGCAATAGCTCCACTGCAACAGCAGCGAGTGTGGTTTCGACGATGTTAAGTCGAGATAGATTGTTGAAGATGAAACTAGACAAACAGGGATAAATCACGCTGCACACTGCCTGTCACAGTCGATGGCGTTGTCCCACCCTTTCATTTTCCCCGAGACCGAACGTGCAACTCATCGACAAAAATCATCAATAAATCTCCCATTAAGCTTGAGGACGTCCTTCGCGGAGGCAACGGGGCTGGCAGCGAAACCTGCCACGGAGACCCTTTTCCTGCACACTCATTGTCTTTTGTTTCTCTGATTCAAGGTCCAGACGCAGAAATCTCTAAATCAAATTAGTGTCCGATATGATACAGCTACAGCATGTGCGCTGCTGTAAGGCGCTACTCCAGTCCACAGGACTGCTCCTTATTACTGATCCTGGAGCAGCGAAATCGGGACCTGGGGGGGCGCTTGCCTTTTGACTCAAGCTTGGTATTTGTTTTTTTAGCTCTTATAATCCAGGTAGATTTAGATGTCAAAAGTTGAAGGACACGCAGACGGAGAGCGGGGGAGTGAGGAGGTATTTGTGCAAGCGCGCTCATACGGAAATCTAATAAAACGACAGGCATGGAAATGCCTCGTATATCCATTTATGGCATTTTTTTTTTGTTTTGTTAGAACGGATTTCAAAGTGTGCCATCACCAGATTTAAACAGACGACATACCAGAGCAAGTCACAGACATAGAAGGCGACTAGATTTTCCATATGGATTCATGTCAGTAATTAGCCTTTAAAGATGCTTTAATTCACCAAAACAGGCGATTGACAATACATTAGAACTATATAAAACACAAATGAACACCTTTCATTAATATACATCTCTTCATCTGTTGATTAGATTAATTTTCCCCTCCATTTTGGATGGATCCAGGATTTTCTCCCCCCCCCACCCCCACCCCCCCGCTATGATGTTTATTTTCCAACTTACCTCGGCTCGAGCTCTTCACAGGGGATGGGAGGAAAAAAAACACGCGCTTGAGTTTCAGACCATCTTCGGGGACCACACGAGTGAGCGAACCAACGCTCGCTGTCAGTGTATAGGTGCAAGCAGCGCGCGGCTTTCTTCCACTGGCGCTGACGGGTTGTTTAGGGGTGCTTTTCTCCCGGCGCGCGCGCACTCGAATAACCGGAGCTTGTGACCGAACGTGGGTCTTGGCGTGCCTGTGTGTATGCGTGTGAATGAGTAAGTGAGCATGTATGCATGCGTGTGTGTTCGTATGCGTGTGTGTGAGTGCGCGTGTGGCAACCATGAGCTACCGGGGACGGGGTTACATACCAGCTAAGGCTGTGATGCCAGCGCCCATATGGCTGGCACGTCACCGGCAAGAGCCATCACATGAGAGCCCGGTGATTGACATGCGCCCGTATTCGCGGAGATTTGCCCGCGGGGAAAGAGAGACATAAGAGAGAGGCAGAGAGAGAGAGAGAGAGAGAGAGAGAGAGAGGAGGAGGAGGTAGGGGGTGGTGGAGGAGGAGGAGGAGGAGGAGGAGGGCTCCGCCATCTGTCACCGCGCTAGAGCTCACACAGCCAGAAAAAAGGAGGAAAAACAGAAGAGAGATGGAGAAAATAAAATGGTGGAACAACAAAACTCATTATTGTTGACCTGTGCTGCTGCTTCAAGGGATGAAGGCTATTTTTATTATTTTTTTTTAAATCAAACCTGTGAATTTTCTCATTCACCTGGAGAGCTCACTGGTCAATGTTTAGTGAAATTTAGAGGAGAGTTACACCGATCCCGGCAGTCATCATGAGGAAGATTATAGCGATATTATAGGAAGTAAAATATACAATTAAGATAAGATCAACATATATGCCGACTCCCAATAGGAATGTTACAGTGATTACTCCTCAGGGTCGCCAATGCAGTGCCTAAAGCCATAATACTGCAGTTTTATATGCATTAAGTGACAATACAGTAAATAAGCTATAAACCAAAGCCAAATAAATTCTGCTTTAAAATCAAATTTCCACAAACAATGAATCAATTAACCTCTTTAAAAGACTATTCTCAGTTTAAGAAGATAATACAATAATATGGTATGGAGCCTTTTATAAAATTACATCAATTAACTCTTCAGCAAATTAATGGTGGGTAAACTGGGTTTAGTTGCAGGGTTTACCCTCCATCACATCTCTTGTTCAGAAGCAGGGTGGGGGTAGGGGGATGGGGATGCATTATAAGTGCGTTAAGGCCGTGGAACAGAAGGCATATTGTTTATTTATTTACCTAATTGGATCAAATTATGCTTCAATGTATTCAGATGAACGACAACCAAAACCAATTGTGATTTGTTCTGACTCTTGTGGGCACAACACCGGGCGCAGATGACCCACTTGCCAAAGCTGCAAATGAGTTAGATTAAAAGGTATAATATTACATAGACTTCTGCAGCATGCAGCTTGTGTGTGTGTGTGTGTGTGTGCTGGTGCTCATGTGGTTAAGTGGAAGATCAAATGTTTACTGGTAGCTGTGTCCGAATGTGTGAGGTTTGCCAGAACTGCTGCTGGTGTTTCCAGCCAGCAATGCTGAGTGAGGGGCGCCTGCAGGGGTGAGCGTCAGAGAGAGAGGGAAAGAGACATAGAGACACAATGAGCGGAAGGGAGAGAGACAGAGAGAGAGTGAGACCCAGGTGTGCAGGCCCACTAGGGATGAATGAAAAATGAGGAGGAAAGGGGTGTAGCTGTAGATGATGGGGAATTGGTGCTGGTAGAAGCTGGCAGCGGTGCCCAAGATTTAGGAGGAGGCATGCTGGCACATCAGTGGTGTGGATAGAAGAATTCCTTGCCACCAGCATCCTGGTCCCTTCAGGATGTCTGCTTCACTGCATTGTGTCCATCCCAGCCTTGAGATCTCTCTATTTAGCAGACATTAGTGGAGTTAATGTGGGAGAAATGAGCTCGATGACCACCAAGTCCAACTTGGCACAAAGGCACCCACCGGACTGAGGGAACAGGGACCTGGAGGCTGAGAAATAGCTGATAGAAGCTCATCATGTCCTTTGGCCTGGATCAGCCCTACATCTCCTACACAGCCATAACTGAGGTAATGTTTGGGGAGTAGCGGGGTCATCCCTGGGGTCACCAGTAGTGTGGCAGCTGTGGCTAGGGAGCCGTGATGCCGCACATTCACTAATGTGTCTCATCCCTTATGGGACGAGGGGTTGGCACTACCCCAAACCATGGTGCCGTGATTGTGTCAGTTTGTTTGTGTTTGTGTGTGTGGGGCAGAGGGGCATTGAGCTTCACCGCCAGCCAAATCGGTGCCCTATCCTACCTCAGCTGCACTGAGGAGGGGGGGAGATGCAAGGGCTACGGCCATGGAGGGAGGGTGATGCTTCTCAACAAGTCCCAAACAACCTTCAGGTCACCTTGCCAAAATAAATGCTAAATGTCAACAGTGTGGCTTAAGCCAGTGCCGGCTAGAGGCGACTCCAATCAGGGAGGCTTTGATCTGATATTGAAACGCTGGAGGAGAGCTTGTTTGGAATTATGATATTTTAGAATGACTTTGCATCCTGTTTGTGTGCGGATTAGTCTTAAGTAAGGGCCACCTGCTGTGCTTTTTCATAGACTAAATGCATGTAATCAAAATGCAAAATTGAAGGCCTTTCCCTTTAAGACATCAAATTCTCCATCACTCTTTTCCCTCTATGGTCAAATGACACCCAATAGCCTTTCAAAGTCATCAAGCCACACCTCCGTACCTTTGTTATCTTCCCCATCCCTTCCTCCTTTTCTCACTGTCAGACATGCAAGGTGATGACCTGCACTTCACTTGTCTTTCTGGAAGAAGTGCAAACTTCTGCTGGCACAAATATGAAATACAGCACACACAAACACACAAAAAAAACCCACACACTCACACACCTTCCCACCCCCACCAGACTCCCGGACCCCATCTGCACTCTCCTCTCTCCAGCCCCCTAATTGCATATGCACAAATGCAAATGCCTATTAATTAATTACTTGACTAATTAGTGCGGTGGTATTTTAGAGCGATAAATCAAGTGGAGATGGGTCCGAGGACGGCGGGGCAGGAGGAGGGCTGCACGGAGCATCGACAATGAACCCACACCAGAGGGAGTTCTCCTATTGTACAAGTCCTGTGTGTGACTGGGAGTGTGCTGGGAAGAGGATGTGCACATTGGAGCTTCTGAAGTGAAGCACAGTTAAAAAATGCCGAATAGTCTGAAGAGATGACTGAGCGAGGTGAGTACTCTCTGTCTGAAAGAAGTGAGAAAGGTAGAGAGCGAGGAGAAGAAATCTAGGTTGCATATTAGATTTGACCTCTGCTCTACCAACTGTGTTGCTTCCTGGCATGTGGCCAAGCTTGGATGCTCATTGCACCTATTTTCACAAAGGAGAAACCATCAGCTGCATACTATGGCTGCTCCTTCTGATGCATATTTATACTGATATTGTAAACCTTGTACAATGGTTCAATGAGCATAACAGTTGGCATTGTTTATGCAGCGATACTGATGTGATAATTGTGGAATCTATGATTGGGAGGTGAATAATTCTGGCAGCAGTCGTAAGTTGTGTATCTGTCTATGTGTGTGGGTGTCTGTGTGTGCGTGTGTGGATGTGCCTGTAGGTGTGCCAGGCCCCTGCCATAAGTACCCATGGAGATCTCCGGACTGAAATATTCATTCTTGTTTGCTCGCCCAGACAGTGTGGTCCTAATTGCAGCATCAGAAAGCTCCACCTCTCCTTCGCGTCTGGCTTGGCTGCAGTGGAGACAAACCTCATCTGGGAGCAGGATGCCTGTGTAAGTTTGTGTGTGTGTGTGTGTGTGTGTGTGAATTGTACATCCGTCCTCCTTTCTAGGGAGTGAAACGGGTTGGTCGATTTGCGCTTGGCTCGCTCTTCTATCACTTTCTCACTCATTCACAAACATGATGCACAAAAGCACATTTTCAAGGAGCGGTTCATGTCGTCAGTCTGTCAAATTCATTCATTTGATTGGCCTACATGTCACATTTTCCATGTATTTCAGCTTGTCTTCATGCCTCATTCACTCTGCCTGTGTTGGAGTTGGGTTGACTATTGATCTCTCTGTCAACATGTCTGTCTGTCTGTCGATCTGTCGGTCTACAGGGTGTGTGTGAAGCTCTGGAGTTTTTCATCAGTTCCCGTGCCAACCCAACCCGTGCCTGGCCAAGCTGAACCATCTTGTGGGATTTTTGGCTTTTAATTATAGTAAGAGAGGATTAATTATGGCAGTGGAAACAAGGGGCCATGCATTATTGATGCTATGAGTGAAGGGCTGGAGGGGGTAGAGGGTGCTAATTAAATCACTGCCCTACTGCCACGTCCTCCTCTGTCTCTGCCTCCACCATGTCTTCCACCTGCTACATCTCCAACACCCTACCCTACTTTACTCCTCACACCCACCCACACATATATTGACACTCACACAAACACTCATACCTCTGTTTTCTTTTGTCATGTCGACCTTTGTTTTTCTGTCTGCTGTTTGTTTTTTAACCAGGTCTCACTGAAATCTCCAAATCAAAGCTTAAAAATGTCTTCCAGTCATCAAACCATCCTTACCTTTTCAGGAATCTCACCTTCTTGGGTCTCAGTTATCTGCAGATTTTCTCTCTGTCTCCATAGTATGTCGGTTTGCATGGCGCTACATCCTGTTGATAGTGATTGGTACATCTATTCAATGTCCTTCAGTGGTGACACGCTTTAAATACGCTTTCATCCTAAATGAGCACCTCAGTTTCAATTTCAACCCCCATTTGGAATGCTCTTTCCAGTCAACATGTGATGAGCCTTTCTAAAGAGAGCCAAATGTAACAAAAGGCTGCCATCTACTGGAATGTATTTATAATTGTCCCCTTTATCGTTTCCTTACAACCATTAAGTCAAGTCAAGTCAAGTCTGCTTTATTGTCAATTCTTCCACATGTACATTACATACATACAGAGAATCGAAATTGCGTTACTCTCAGACCCCCGGTGCATACAGATAACACTAACAGTAGAGCCTAAAATCTAGATCAAATATAAAATATAAGCTAAAACTATACAATAAGGGAATATAAAAAAAGACATAATAAAAAAATAAAATAAAATAAAATGAAATAAAAATAAGCTTAAGCACATATAAACTCAGTGTATTGTCTGTTCTTACCAGTGGTGGAAGAAGTATTCAGACCCTTTGCTTAAGTAAAAGTACTAATACCACACTGTGAAAATACTCCACTAAAAGCAAAAGTCCTGCATTCAAAACCTTACATAAATAAATGTATTTAAGTAGTATCAGCAAAATCTACTTAAAGTACAAAAAGTAAAGGTTTGTGCAGCAAAATGGTCCCTGTCAGTTTTCCTATTATATATGATGTTTTTGGATTAATACTGCTGCATTAATGTGTATGTTACACTTTACTGCTGTAGATGTTTATGGCTGAGCTAATTTTAACTGCTTTATATATTGTTGGGTAGTTTAATCTAAAGCAAAGCATCATATTCTATAAGATTATGATATGTTTGTAGTGTCGCTCTCCTGTGAGAACCATGTACCTCTAAAAAGTCAACTCTTCATGAGCTCAACACAAACAGCCCTGTTTTCAGCTTTGTCACAATGCATTTTCCAACTAATCCAAGGAGGGTTTTAAATCGTTTATTTAGCTTAAGAAGGTGGAGAAATCCTTCAGTTTATCATAAACATTCACATTCAAAATCACCTCATCACATGGTTTTCACTGGACAGGAAGGGTATGGAAAATTGTAATCTGTAACTGGTAACTAAAGCTGTCAAATGTAGAAAAATGTAATGGAGTAAAAAGTACAATATTTGCCTACAATACTTATACATATTCTCGCAGCAGAAGCAAATGTGAGCTGTTCAATTTGCAGGGGACCCCAGTTGGATGCCAACAAGGTTTTCTGGTGGTCTTAAGACCCCAGCTTGGGAACCACACTTTTGCTTTCTGTTCAACATTCTACATTGATGCTAAACCAGTGCACACTATTCTAGATTCTTATCTTCCACCTCTTTTGTTTTATTTTCTTATATCTCGTCTTATTATTCTTGTGATTTTGATCTCAAAATTCTCAGGGATCATCCCATCATTCACTGTGATGTCCCAACACATTCCAGGTGGATATTGGTTCCCTGGCGTCTGACGTTGCAATGACAACAAGCTGAGGAGTTAATTCCCTTTCTGTCTCTCTGTTTTTCATGTACAGTGCTCAGTGCACCATTTTGGGCCAGGTCTTCTGCAGCGAGGACCTAGTGGCTGAACAAAGCCTTCTTCAATAAGACAACTTGACGTAAAGTCAAACATCCTGTGATACTAATATGTAAACCTTATAGCACTGGGTTATAACATTTTCACTGTCCAAATAACAAAAGCTCATGCAAAAATGAATCAATCAAACAAAAATTCATTTGTGCGTCTATATAAGTCAAAGACAAGAAAAAGTGTTTAAAAAAACGCCCAAATCAGGAAGATCAATAAAATGCCATCGAGTACAAATATGAAGAGTTTTAGGAACTCACAAAGTTTCTGTAGCTGTGCCTGACCTCTGACCTCTGGATATGGGGAAAGAGAACAAAATAATCAATAAGATGTCATGATCATTTACATGCCATTCTAAATCGTAATTACACCAACAGGACAGCAGATGGTGCACGTGCATCCTTCATCACCAACACAGTGCAACACAACTATAGCTGGTACTGAAACTTCAGGAAAGTGCAGCTTTCCCAGGTGTATGTTACTACGACTATGAATGTGAGCAGTACTTGTTTATTGTGTGATGGTATGTTATGTAACCGGATGGAGGGGGATGAGTGAGGAGTCAAGTGAGGTGTTGACTGACAGGCAGTGCTTCTCTGTGCCCCTCAACAGAATTACCAGGACACCTGCTATGACGGTACAAAGCCTCTCTGTGATCCTGATTAATGGAATATCTCACCTTTTACAGTGATGTTTGTCCCTGAAATCCCCTGTGAAGGTATCAGCTTATTACTGCTGGAACACCTGGCAGGTAGAGAGTGGACTCTAGTAATGATATTAGTTGCATTTTTGTCTCCCTCCGTTTTTTTTTTCAATACTTGCTTGTTCCTTTTGTTGTTAGCTTCATTCAGAAGACATACCCAGAATGCATTTGGTCTTTATAGCAGGTCAGGTATCATCTGTAAGGGGTCTGAGGGGCCTGTTACTTTCATAACAGGGAGTTTTTTGTCAGCCCTTGCTCCACTGTCACATGGTACAAGATGCCCTGTTTAAGAGCAGATAGAATTACACACTTTTTCCTAATCTGTCTTTGGACTTTGGAGCTGGCTTGGAGTATCTCCAGTGTGTGTGTGTGTGTGTGTGTGTGTGTGTGTGTGTGTGTACAGTGCACATGTCCAGCAGGTCCCTGCTTGCTGCTGGAGTTATTATCACGCTTGGTGTTCACAGACTGCAAGAGTGATCTATCTTCCGAAGGTTTTTCCTTTGGATCTGCCAGCACAGTGATTTAGTGACACAGTGACGTGCAATAAAAATGAAGGCAAACACATGTGGGCCTACATTTGGATGGTTTTAGCCAATGTCTGTGAATACACATAGCAGCATCACGAGTAGAGCAAGTGGCATATCAGACTTAATTAGAGGTACAAATAAATACAGATACCCCCAGGGGTATTCAAGCCCAAACATTGTAGAGAGGCAAGCGGTTGTTACATAACATTATTCAAATAACAGATCAAATGTTAACAAATGAATTAAAGTGGCACAGCATCAGGACATTGGAAATCTCAAGATCAGCTGAGGTACACACACACAAAATAAAAACTGAGATAGCAGAGATCATTTTCTTTGAGGCGATTTTCTTTCTTAATCCATTTATGCGCAAATGAGTTCATATGCTGAAAAAATATCCATGTGGTTTCCAATTAGAGCAATTTGTTCTACTTGTCAGTGTGTCAGCAATGTGGAGTAATTTTGTTAATATGACAGACGGCCCGAGGATTTTACAATGCCTGGCTGCTCTGACACTTCTGTGTTCATAGATTTGAAAGCTTACCTGACAATTTGTCTCTCTAGTAATCCATACAAGACAGGGGGGAGGCTGCTCGTGTGTGGTGCAACATTTGATACTTTTCATCGTTTATTGCTTTGTAGTGATAGTGATGTTTGTCTAAGTGTTTATCTTCTCCATATTGCACAAAGGCAAAGAGCTTCACATTTTAATCTAACCTAACCCCAACTGCTCTTGTGGAGCTGTAGATGACTAGCTGACAGGGCAGAGCAACCCCCCAGGAGTAAATATTGTTGGATTTACCCAAGAACAGAAGGTGTCATCGGAATTTTAAAAATTCTGATTTACTAGTGCTCCAATCCAGCCAGTATGCATTATGCAGCATGATTTCTCTGTTCTCAGTCAACCTTTACAATAAATGGTTATAGTCACTTTCTGTGTAAGTATTCCACATGTGCAAATATCCTTTTCTATAAATCATTTTATATGCATCAAACTGTGTTTAAGTTAACTATTTTCTTGTCTGTAAACAACAGTGCACTGCAGCATAAACTGTAGCATACAAGTTAATGTTATCTCTGAGGTTTATGTGCCATGGTAACACCCTCTTTAATGCCCAATTGTTGTTAGGTCACTGATTTTATTTTCTTACTTGACTCTAAATAAAGATCTTTGTATTCATTTTGCAGTTACTTTCCTCACTAAATCTGCAAACCAAAGCTAAAAGACATTTTATTTTGCCAGAGTTATTTTTGGAGATGATTAGATGCCTGATCTTATATTGGAGTCTCGGAATCACCGCTGATCATCCTATTCATGTTTACTGTGCCAGCCTTGCACTTGTTTGTTTAGTCTGTGTTTGACTATGTTGATTTCATCATCTTCGATAGAGTGATACAAACAAAGTTGAATAAAATAGAGTAGAAACTTAAACTTGGGCATTTTCTAAGGGCCTTTAACAGACAGTATGCAGAAGCGATATACTGGTCAGCATATGCCAATACAATAGTTTCTGCAAGAAAATGGCAGATGGCACACTTTAAAGAATAACTTAACACCCGATTGCCAAATATTCCCTTTTTTTAGCCTAAAGAATACTACAGTAGTGTAAGTGAAATGTGAAAAGGTAAGACGTTTTCCTGTAATCTTTTATGAACCAGTTCTTAAATGTTTTTCTAATGCCATAGCTGTATAACTCATGACTTTATGACTTCTACAGTTCCTAGACATTTTAAATCTTCACACTATTCCACTTGCGGGTTCTCAGTGACTGCAGGGAAGTAGAGATGAGGGGCCTCTTCTGATCTTCAGCCTTTTGTCTTGCTGGCATTAATGACCAAAGTGCTGACCTGACACCAGCTAATCAGTTATTTCCCATAATGTTAACATCACAGCTCTCTGGGTAGTGCCCTCAAACCAAACAAGAGTTAATATTTGTACAGATCAGATTCAATCCTGATTCTGTATCTTAATTGTTCAGATGAAGAACAAAGGCACTGAGGTGCACCTGTGTTCATTACATCCTGCTCAGACACAGTGCTATCAAGGCTCTATGAGGCCTCTCTGATTCATTAAAAGGCTGCTCCTCACTTCCTGATTGGCCAATCTTTAAATAAAAATATTTCTCAGTTTAATAGCTTATTAGTTGATTCTTACTCAATCACTGGTTTCATTAAATGCTGGAATTCTGCAGCTTGGAGTGAGCCGGTCTCTTAAACAGAGCGTATTACAGATTCCTTTTGAAATATTGTGCAATTCCTGCCTAAGTTATGCAACCACTCTGGAACAAAATCAAATGGCAGTGGTTGACTGAAAAAAGTTTCCTTTCTTCAGAAGCATTCTGCAACTACTTAGACAGTTTGTATTTTTTCAAGCTTGTCAAGCTTGTCACAAACCTAAACTGCAACCCTTTTAGACTTCATGTATATGAAGTTATGCAATAATGAGTTGCCACCTGCAGGCATGTGGAGGTGGTGCTTTGCTTTAGACAGGAGTGGCTTTGTAGCAGACACCCAGACAAACCCTTTAATAATCAAACCCCCACCCCTCTCTTCCACCCCCGCACAGAAACACTGAATAAATAACATGCTGGCATGCTTGCCTTGCTCTGACCGACGGGATAAACACTCTGTTGACTGTTTAATGTGTTTCTGGACTCCTAGCGTGCCATATACACCTTGACCTTCTTCTCTGTTCTGCCCACCAAGCCCCTCCAGCCACCTCACTCTTCCTCTGTCTCCTCCTCCTTCTCCTCCTCCTCCACCACCACCACCACCACCACCACAACAGCAGCTATCTCTTTCATTTCAGCCCATGCCAAAGCTCAGCTCTGCCCTGAGGCCAAATCCATTGCTCTTCACTGGCCAAATCCCCCTGCCATGTGAGTGAAATAACAGCGAGGCCCTGAAAATAGCATTAGAACTGCCCTTCTCTTTCCCTTTATGTCGCCATCAACAATCTTCCTCCTCTCTCCTTCCGCCTCTTTGTCCACCACTTCCTTTAATTCCTCTCTTTTATGTTGTTTGCTCTCTCTGCACTCTTAAAACACACGTTTCTGGTACCTTTTCTGCTTGTTCCATTGTTTTATTATAATTGAGTATCTCATTAGATTTATACATGCTGTTTGCAGGTTAAACATTTTTCTATGGGATTTTGTCTTTGTTATTGATGAATCTCTACAGGATGGAGGAAAGATTTTATATTTCACTGTAACAATGATGGGGCTTTCATTAAAATCATTTGTCACAGCATCACTTATAACAACACCCAGCCTAATAAATCTAGTGATGTCAGTAGCATGGATTTAGCTTTTGGATCCCCATGTACATTCCCTCTGCATACGCCACACATCACTCTTCTTGTTTATCCCTCCTTGCACCCCCTGCTCCCTCCCTCTATCAGCATAAATCTCTCATTCACAAATAGAGGCCAAAAGAGGCTCAGCTGATGTGATGAGATTATTATTTTTTTTTCTGATTACAAATCATCCTCAGCTTAGATAGACAGAAAAACACAGCCACTCACCCCTCCACCCACTGTTACATCCTCTGTTGCTCTGGCTGCTCCCCTCTCTCCTAATATCTCCACCTTCTTTTGGACCTTGGCCCCTCCCCTCCGCCCTCTACCCACCCACTTCTCTCCCTCACAGCCAGATCTGAGGACTTGCCTCATTCACTCCAGCAGCACAGGTTGTGAGGGGAGAAAGAGTGAAAGAGAGAGAACAGGAGAGGTAGAGGAAAATATTAGCAACTGCTGGAGAGAGAAAGAGGGCAGGAGCTGAGATAGAGAGAGTCTTTTCAGTTTATTGTTTTTCAAAGTGAAGAAGGGAGCCGGGGTGTGAAGGAGTGAGGCAGGAGACAGAAGACAAGTCTTCAAGAGAGGGACTACCCAGCAGTGGGAGGTTTCTCCAGGGAAGTTATAGTGATCTTTGTCAGCGATCCCTCCTCTCCACTGGGAGTCAGACCCGCAGAAACCAGAGCCATGGAGCCCTCGGTGTCGACTGAGGTCGAGGGGGAGTCCAAGGAGAGGAAGAAGATCCACTTTGCTGTGCCAGCCTCTGCGCCCACCAACCTTGACCCTCGGCAAGTGGAGATGGTGAGCAGGCGGTGGACAGATTGGTGGTTGACCCAAGGAAAGATCAATTTTGTGTTTCTGAAGAGCCCGTTTTGCCTCTAACTCCTGCTTGTTTTTGTGTTTAACTTTAATTTTAAGTGTTTCACACCTATATTTCTCATTGATTGATTTCCCCTCTGCCTTCCACCCAATCGTTCAAGGGAAGGGTGGCATTGTTTAGTGTAACTATGAAGTGCTCTTCCATTACTGGTCAAATGCCTCCACATTTGAACATCTTCACTCTGGATCACCTTTTCTCTCTGCTTTATTTCATTTTTTGACAAGTTCCTCATGCATGGCTGGGTTTGCTGGGTCCGTCTGCCACATGTTTGAGAAATTATGACGACATTTCCCTCTCTCTGTTTCCTCATGAGATCAGTGCCTTGCTGTCTTATCTCATCTTGACCTGTTCAACATTGTGACATTGACACGAAAATCATTATCTTGAGAAGCACTCTTTTGTAACTCAGCAGCAACAACAAGCCCTTGACATTTTGTTGGTCACATAGCTCCAACTGTTAATAATTACTGTTTATTTCGTCTTTGGCTGCTTGTCACTCTCTCTGCATGTGAGTGACCTCTCTCATCAGAACGCTTCTTAGTACAATCATTCAATCTTGCATTGCTACAGAAATGACTGACTCAGCATTGCCTGTATCATTCCGTGAAATGTTTATGCTCATTTTCTCTGATCTTTCTTTCCTTGGCTCAAATGCTGGTGTCTCTTATTTTAGAGTAGGGGAAAGTGGGCCAAAGTAGGAACCATTTGGTGCCGAGGTAGATCGAGGCCAATGGCTCATCCCTCCTGAGAGCCCGAGGAGAGATGGGGTGGGAAAGCAAGAGAGAGATGTGCTATATGAAGGAAAGCAGAGAGAGAAAGACACACAACCTAATCTCTGGGTTTACCTGTTTGGGGTCAGATCCCTCAGTAACTGTCCTTATTTCACAGCTTGCATAAAAGAGTCTTTTAATGAACTCATGTAAAAGTTTATTTGTAGATGATGCTACAAAGTGTGATAGCCAGATTTTTTTCAGGCTTTGCTTGAATCAAGTGTGATTTTCTTGCCTTACCCTATAGCGTTTAAGCCGTCTCAACTCACCTTCTCATTTGAGACACTAATACTGAATTTGACACTAAATGACTTGCTAAAATGGAAATGTTTCGCAATTCTTCATGAGACTCACATTTACACATAAACACTTGCTCTCCCTCCCGCCCCTCTTATTTTCTCTATCTCTCATGCCATGTCATCACGCTCTGATCCCTATCATCTCTTCCAAGAAAACCACAGGATATCAATCTGCCTTATGTGAGCTGTTCCTTCATTAAAAAAAAAAATTCACTCTCACTTTGGTCTGTTTTGGGAGGACCTTATTGCTCAAACACCTTATGGTCAAACAATGACCAGCTATCAGCAGGCCAGCCGTGGCCTTTACCTTCAGATAGGTTAAGTGTGCTAAGGTTTCTGGGACAGCTTGGAGCTTCTGTTCGGGATGCCAATTTATTAACACATATGTCATGTAGATGTTTCCATAGCATAAAAAATACAAAGCCTCAGGTTAGTTGTTGATGATAGAGGGTAGGGAATGGTTGTTTGTATGTGATTGTGAGTGCATGTGGATGAATGCTGATTGTTACAACAAAGCAACAAATGCGCTGAAGGGGAGTATGTGTTTATGTGTGTTTAAAAGCAGATAACATCTACCCAGGGCTGATGGGAGTCTCCAGGGACGTGTGGGTGGGCAGGGGTAACAGTTAATGACACTATTTCATTCCCTTCCCCTCCCACAGCAATTACTGATGCCCACAGGTCCGTCTTTGCTAATGAGTTGCAATGACTATACCATTCTTCCACACAACCAGTAACTTCTTACTGTTATTTCCAATGGAATTTAGACCCCAAAAACTGCTATCGACTGAACTGCTGGGGCCTTGTTACTATGGAGACAGGCTGCAAAACTATGACGCCCAAAGCTCCCCCACAGTTGGCATCTAAAAGGTCAACTTTAATAGAGAGCTCTGTACGTCTGATAGGTTGTTTACATTGGTTCTGCTACATGATTATAGATATGTATGTGTGACTGCTCTTTGTGATGAGATGGGTGTTAATGTGAGAGACACTTTCCCACTCAGTGAAATATTGCACATTGTGGGAGAAAACAGCAGCTATTCATACATGCCTCAAAGGTGTAAGATGTTCTTACTGGAACCTCTTTGTGAATGGTTATTCTGAAGGAATTTATTCTACTTTAATATCTTCAAGGTCTATAAAAAGAGGTTGACCAACAAATCTTATTTGCCCCTAGTGGTATTTAGCTATGCAGATTGTATTAGTATTTTAATTAGCCACGTGTATAGACATTTGTTGCTTGCATCTTCTTCAGCACATTGAAAGTGAATGGAATTTTGTTTGTGGTGTTTAATCATTGAAAAATGACCTTTTCAATGTTAAAAAGAACATCTCTTTCAATTAAAAATGTCCAGGCTACATTTCTACCAACCTCTGAAAACTGTCCTCAGTGTGTTCTGTACGTTAACCAAGGCAACCTGAATGTCACTTGAATAACATTTGGACACAGGAGAAGCTTTCTCACTTCTCTGAGAGATTTTTTCCCACTTGTTCTGAGAAAAGTTAGTACAACTAGATTACATCAATGTGTAAGCCATTTTGAGTAACGGTCTTCATTTCAAGCCCTCAGGAGCCTGAACCAAAATTTTTCAAGAACACATTTGTCATCATGATTTCCTTTCTTGTTTTCCAGTGCCATCCCTGGCATCTCTCAGTATATCTGTAGTATGTAGTATGTTCTGCCCACCTAGTATCTTCTTGAGATCCACATAGAATCATAATTTTTTTAAGATGATCAGTCTTCATATTGACAGTTTATGAGCAAAGTTGTGGTTGTCCGCAACAACACAGAGAAAGCACATGGCTGTGTTTACCATCCCTACCCCAACTACACACACACCCACACACACACTCAATCCCGTGTGCTTGTGCGAGTGATGATGGGTATTGTGCATAATGGACAGAGATTAGGGTCATGGTGCAGACGCTGCATCCCTGATTCCCTCCAAGTCTGCCTCCCTGTGGACTCAACAAGCAGACATCTCTCTATATTTCTCTTCTCTCGACTCAACCTGATCTGGTCAGCTCATGTTGATCCCTTGAATTGACAGGAAACTCCAGAATATGAAAGAGAATTATCAAAGAACAGGAAAGGGCATTAGTTTGAAGCTTTCCAAAGGCAAACACTTCCACATTAATCTATGTTACACCTAGAGGGCTGATGGAGGGCATGATTTATGTTGTCCTGTCCCACCCAATCTCCCCACCCCACCCCTCATTCTCCCCAACACAACTTCCCAAACCCCCTCCAACGGGGCGTTGGATCATGTCCGATATCTGGGTTAAACGTCGAACAGCGACCTTTGATGCAGCGTGTTTGTGGGTAAATATTAGCAGTCTGTGGGGACTGTCAACATGCACTCCCAGAAAGAACATCTTGTTGGATGGCACAAAGCCTGCTGGGACTGGGCAAGAGGGTGCAGTGATCTTTCCCTTGCATGTGGACAGTCAGGAATGTCACTATAGTGGTGTGACTCAGTTTGCCCAATGACGTGCTCTGTTTGTTTTGTGAAAATGAATTTTTATTTTGCTTTCAAAGTTGCCTGCCAAGTTTGATGATGTTTGTAGTGGCAAAAATGAATTGGGAAAGAAATTATTTAAAAATAAGATGAATTGCTTTGCTGGAAACCACAGATTGTAATTACAGTTTGGAGACAATCAATGGCTCTCTGTCTTCTGTAGGTGGCATATGTGTTTGTTCCTCCCTGTTTTAGACAGTCTAGGCGTTTTGGTTAGTTAATGATTCTACAGAAACATTTTCATGGCCTGTATCTGTCTACAGCAGTTTAGCAAGCGTTTCCTTTCATGTTCCTTTTCCACTTTATTTTAGCAGTGTAGCTTCTGTGCACAGAAGCCTGTTTATTCCATTTAATTTAATAATTAATATTTTATTCTGTACCCGCCTAAGGCCCGAAATCACTGGTATAGGCTCCAGTCACCCGCGACCCCTAACAGGAACAAGCGTTAGAAAATGACTGACTGACTGACATTGTATTCTGAATATCATAGTGTCTTAATGACAATATCAACTGAACAATCTATCATCTTATGTTGGCTCCTGTGCGCAAGTTAAAAAATATAAATATGGAGCATGGGTATAGTGATTTGTCACCTGATGACACTGTACACAGTGAGTTGAAAATGTGCCATAATGCCTGCACCTCAGGCATGCACAGGCACTGTGCAGAACCTGATGGAGGCCCGCAATGCAGCAATATGCCCTCTTAGCCTTTCACGTTATGGTCAACAAATCCTATGTTGTCAGTTGCTATCGTTATCCCTCACATTCACTCACTTGTCACTTCAGGGATCATCGTTAATCAAACCAAGACAGCTATCGTCCGGGCATGAAGAGAAACAGCCCCCTGATGTGCATTCATTCATCTCTAACAGCATCTTTCTTTCTTTCTGTGATAGTGAAGAGAAATCACAGTGTATCTGAAGAACTTCATCTTTTAACCCTGGCTATAGCAACAACAACAACAACAGCAATCATATCTATGATGAGAGGAGAGGGAGAGGATTAGAAAGACAACAGTGGCACAGCGGGGAGAGAAATGGGGATGGGGGATAAGGGCTCGACAGGATTTGGAGCTGACTTATCATCACATGTTGTCAGACGTCAGTATGTTCATTGCAACTGTGTCAGGACCTGGACCCTGAACTGCAACTCTGAGCGGCCTTCCTCCCTCGTGTCAGGAGCTGGGGTCTCTTTCTCTTGCCATAGAGCCACAGCATGGTCAGACTGATATAGGCATATTGAGAGGAGCACTGAGGCATGACTCAAAACAAATGGGATTGGTCTTGATCCTTGTTTCATCAACACAGCAAAGACATGGCATTATGTTATTGCTGCTGTGCCTGTTGTAATCTCTGATTTTCATCACAGCGGTTGAGAATTTTTTTTTCATGTTTATCGGCGTGCAACTTAATGAGCTTGCACTGGGACATACTAGGTCGTCTTCAATATGTTTAGGGGGGAAAGGCCCAAAGCAGAAAAAAGGTTATACACAAATATCACAAAAACAAACTGTTTGTCTTCCTGAGAAACAAAACTAATATTTGGAATTTACGCAATCAGATAAATAATAATAAGGTGTTTTGAAGCATTTCATCTTAATGCTACCAAATCTTGATTACAATATAAATTGAAGTTGAATTTTTATAAATGCCTTTTGCCTCCAAACAATGACCGGTAAGCTGCATAGCAACCACCAACAGTAACTGTTTTTGTCATTTATCACCTTTGGCTACATATGACGTTGCAGATGAGTAACTATAGCTACTCTGTCCTTTGTTTGTACCTGCCTGTTGACCTCTGGAACTGGTGTTTGTCATCTGCACAATGTGACACCACTGAATTTGAGTGCATGAACAAGAAAAGCAGAATTATCCTGGTGTTTTCAGGTTGTTAGCCACGCCATCGTCTCTGTGAAAGCTTTGATTGACACCTCCCCTGTTGTCGCCTCGCCCTGTGTGTTTCTCCAGTGTGCGCTGTGGCCTGGCAGGTGGCTTCCTGTCACTCATCAGCCATTGGCACAATATCTCTGTTGTGTTGTGATGGCAAACCTTTCTTTCAAAAGTCTCTGGAACACCAGGCCAAACAGCTACAAGCAGCTAATTACGTAAATTCTGGAGTGTACTGTGAGACAAAGGAGAAGGAGTGAGAAAGAGGGGGGATGTTTGTCTGAGTATGATATCATTCTGCCAGTGGGTGCAGAGTAATTACATTTCCTATTTTGGGGTCATTGGAGAGCCCCTCCAGATGCTATCTCCAGCCCATCTGTTTATTCAGTTAGCCAGTGGTGGGGCCAAAGGTCACCACAAAAGTGTTACGTGAATCCTGAGAAGCAACATGCAGCAGCCTCTCAGACTTATGGGAATTCAATGATCCTGTTGATTTGAATAGGAATGAGCAAACCGTGCATATCTGACACAGCTCGGACCTCACTGAGCTGCAGTTGGGGTTGTAATTTGCGTAGCCATGTCCTTGACCCTCTTTGAAACAGCTGGAAACTCGACAAGCAGGTGTTACTCAATGAAGCCTTGTTGAAGCTGCCTGGCAGCGCTGTCTGTTAGTGATGACTGAGTATAGCCTAAATGTGTCTGACAGAGCTGTTTGTCACATGATAGATCTGATCACTGGCTTTTGGTTGTGTATTTGTCATGTTTGTGGAAACATTATGTCTGCCAGCTTTGTCAGGAAGTGACAGGGTGGCCTGGTATATAGGTTTTAGGTTTAAACAGTGTCCAATTCTTTGCGAAAAACACAAAACCTAAAAATGTCATATTCCTTAAATTCCAGTGGGAATATGCTCACAAACGAAACAGGAGGCAGAGATGATGATGTAAATTAACATGCATCTTGGAGCTCCAAAACAGTTTGGTGTTTTATATTTTAGCCTCCCACCAACAAAATCTAAATAGTTAAGATACAACAACCCCTATATCTTTGTATTTGTGTCCTTTGAATATGCTAAACCTGTTTAAGTTTCCAGTTACTTACCACCCATTGCGCTCTTGTATTATTAGCAAAAATGCATGAATGGTTTAGCATTTGAACATTTTTGGAATGGTTAAACCCGCAAGGTTGATATAATTTAGTTACAGGATTTGTAATTGAACTTAAAAACATATCCAACAAATATATCCATCAAAAGGTGTTTTATTTGTCAAAAATGTACCTGCACTAGAAATATACAGAAAAAAAATAAAATAAAACACTCAGCTCCTACTGAGACGGATCATTTTTCAACTTATTGTGTTATTGAACTCATTGCTAGATTGCACTTAGAGCACCACATGGGGTTGTGACACTTCGTTTTTAAAGGCTCACTGTGGGGGAGGGCGGCTCAGAGAAAAGGGCAACATCACAACTTTCTTTAATTGAGTTGCTCTTCAGAGTTCAAACTGGCTAAAGATCACGATAGCAGAGACAGGGAACAAAACTGCAGCAGAGCAGCTCTCACCCAGAGATGGACAGAGGCAAGATGAGTGGCCTCAAGAGGAGAGAGAGGGGACTTTATATTCAGTAGATGTACCTGAGGTTGTAAGAAGGAGATATTAAAGGACAGAAAAACTGGATGTGATAGAAAGGGTGAATGATGTATGTGCTTGCTGCCCATTGGAGTCAACTTTCTACATTTAAAGAAATGAAAAGAAATGAAGGATCACAAACCACAAATATCATTCATCTTCACTGGGAAGAACAGCAGAGCTACACCACTCAGAAACACTATTCAAAGGGGGTACAGACACAAGATTTCTTTGCATTTCTTCAATGCAGAACATATTTACTCCACATGCCTCCCCATAGGTTCTGGCTGAGTGATGTAGTGGCATGCGCCTGTAGGCAGATGCCATAACTGCAAATCAATCTTGTACAAATCCATATCTATCCATCCGGAGTTGGGTTACAGCTGGGTCACGAGGGAGAGAGCGAGAGTCAGAAAAGCTTCATATGGACCAGAGTGATGCTCCCACCTCGATCATAGGGAGTTGACACACACTGCTTAATTGGATGGCCCCGATGTTATGCAGTGCCACTGGACACGAGAGATGAAGGCTGACAGGGAAGGAGATCTGAGGTGTGTTTCTCTCTCTGTTGTCTTTGCGTTTGAGGCCAGATCGGCACAGCTGACTCCCCTCGAGATGCTCGACTGTTAGCGCTTTTAGAGCCTTTCTGTCTCATCCCACAGAGCCCTGAGAGACCCCTCCGATCTAGTTTATGCTGTACTGCTGTTGCTTTTTATAGGCCCGGCCACCAGAGCACCAGCTTAGAGGACGGCCTCTGGGGAGCAGACCCACATCAGCGGATCTGCACCCAGGCTGCAGTACACTGTGCTGAGCCAACGCACACATACCTGTGCACATAGACACACGTGCAAAGTCAACATTTACCAATGACTCATGTACCCCACACAGCACAGAGTGAGGTATTGGAGTCATTAGTCCAATGATACTTGGCAAGATTATTATTTATATGGCATGTCTCAAAACATACCTCCAAAGAGCTTTATTAAGGTTTAAAAAAATGATCAACAAATCAATGGAAATAGAGAATATAAAAGCATGATCGTTTAATAAAAACTTAACAAAGGGGATTACATCAAAAGACATACATAATACATAATCAATTAATCTAGAGGTTTCTTTCTCTCTCTACTTCCTCTATCTGTCACACCATGCAGAGTCAGCACATTATTCAAATTCACTCATCAGCTTTAGATAAACTGAGGCATCTCCTTTCTCTGCTATGATCCATCAGCCAATGTTTTTATTGAGACCAAAGCTCTGTGTGAAACCTAGTGAGGTCCTGCTGCCTCTTGGGGAAGCCTGCAGGCCTACACCTGTGGAGCCACTGAAAGGCCAATGCAGCAGCCTGCTTAAAGCCCCTCAGTGCAAGTCCACGGCAGCTTGACTGATCTTGGTACAAAAACAATGGCTGCCAGCGGAGCAGAGGGTTTGGGAGATTGGGGGCAGGGGGTTTAGAGAAGTAGAGGAGGGAGGAGGGGAGGGATAAAGTGTAGCGGGAGTAATCTCACATGCTGTGCCCCTGTGTTGGCGTAAATGAGGAAGTCACATACATATTATGTAACTCTGGGAGATTGGGGTGGTTTTAAAGCTGGAAAATTACTAGAGCTACTACAATTATGTGTTTATGTCATCTGGCATTGCCAATGTCATACAGCAGCATGTCACCGCCACCACCAATGCCACCATCACTTTGTGTAAATGTGCATCAAAGAGCAAAGAGACACGTGTTTGCCGCCTACAAATGCATTTATATATGTTGACTCCATGGTTTTATTGTTTTGATGTAATTTCGACTACTTCAGGACCTGTTTTACAATTTACTGGAAGGTTGTCTGTTGTCTTTTTCCTGGTTTAGGAGGTCATGTCTTGGCATTTCACAAGACCACTATGATGATTACTTACGTGATGGCATTAGGGGGACAGTCAGTCATCTACCCCCCCACAAAACACACACACACACACACACTGCATGTGAGCACACATTCAGGTAAATATACCATCAGATTACGCTTCTCAGTGACCTCAGTTATCCCACACAATCATTTTACCCTCCATTTATCTCGTTCCTATTTTTATCTCCATCCGAATTAATGGAACTCTTTTCCTCTTTGATTCTGCAACTGCCTCTTTCAATGACACCTTATTGAAACATCACAGACATCGCTTTGGAAATTTGTACTTAATGTGTAGCTGAGAAATGGTTTTCTTCAGATATTTATTAAATGGATTGTGACGTATCTTCAAAAAAGAGTAAAAAAGTAAAACTAAAAGAAGAAGTGGGACAGCTATGTTGTACTTATTAGACTAAACTAAACATTTGTAGTAAAGTAAAATGTAACATTGGAAAGTTACATTTTCTAAGACCCTTTACTTATTTGCAAATTATGCTTGTAAGATGAGTCTCTGCAATATTCATAATTTGTATTTACTCAAATTTGTGCACCTTCTTAGATTCAGTGCAATACAGATGTAATTGTAAATCATGTTTTATCCCTTGTTTTTATTAACTTGTCGTTTTTCTATTGACTTTGTTGTATCGAGGTGTTTGTACTTGTCCTTATTGTGTTGTCTATAGTCGTTTTTTTCTTTTTTGTGTGTGACATTTACCTGCCTGGGGGTCTGCAGATGGAAACTAGCCTAAGGCTATAATCTGGCATATTTACATTGTTTAATGTTCATTAATATGCATTGTCCCCTTTTCCTCTTAAATAAATAAGACATGATACAAAAATTTGTATGAACTAGAGTTAATTAATCAATTATTGTTTAGGCTATGAAATGTCATTAAACAGTGAAACATTTCAAAGATGACATTTTTAATTGTCTTGTCTCTTCTGACCAATAGTCCAAAACTGATAGCTGTTCAGTTTACAATGGTTTAAAACAGAGAAAAGCAGCAGATATTCACAATTGAGAAGCCATAACTTGGAATTTTGTGGCATTTTTGCTTGAAAAATGATACGAAACAGTTATCAAAATGGTTGCAGATTCTTTTCCTGTAGACCTGTGAGAATCTGTTACATGGTACATAACTTACATAACATAACCAGCAGAACCATCGGGTTGTCAGTTGTACCTTCCTCACCATCTAATACCCCTTACAATGTCTGCGTGAATAGAATGTGGAGGACCAATCCAGTGGTTTTCCAACTTTAATGGCTTTAATGCCACAGGACTTGGGCAAAGGCTTGGTCATGGCAACATCTGGTGTCTGCTCTCTCTTGTGGTTCTCTGTGTGACCCACCTCAGGCGGCCCTGCAAGGCTGGTAGCAGGTGTCAGGCAGGCAGAGGCAGCAGCGTTCACGGCAGCATGGAGCCCCAGGCCTCCGCATCTCATCAGGGGGAGAGACGGGGGAGACGGAGGGGAGTCAAAGGGAGCCCTGTGGATGTTCCCTGTCAATAAAGAGAGAAATACAGAGATCAATTGAGGGTAGGAAAGACAGACAAGTTAGGAAATATAAGGATGATAATATGACTTCAGTTATGACGCATTCTGGTAATGTAGGGGAGAGGGAGAGAGAAGCGAGGGTAATGTCCCTGTCAAGGAATAAATGATGAACATGGAAGTAAACCGGATAGAGGAAGCAGAGGATCAAGTGAGATTGAAATGAAACGTGAATGAGAGAAAGACAGATTGTGTGAGAAATCCAGGGAAGCTGGAAGATGCACGACGAGATTACAATCTGTGTCTGGCGTCATAAATGAGGGTGAAATCCACGCTCGACTACTCTGTTGTTGTTGTGTTTGACAGCAGCAGCTTTCCAGCACACGGCCGGGCAAGCCTCTGTTTTGGCAACATGTGCCTCACTGTGATGACGCACACCTCGCTTGACAAGATGGCGAGGAACTGAACACAAACACATCTCTCTGTATGAAGCAGTTTTACGCAAAATAAAGCCAGGCTACTTAACTCTCTTCCTGTGATGTTATGTGGTGCCGTAAACAGCAGTGCCAAGGTTCATGTCATGGCCAAGGTTGGCTTGCTCCACAGAGGACACTTTTCAATACCTTGTTTGTCTGACCTGCCATGTCCACTTAGCTGCACTGCTTTAATTCTCAGTGCACTTTATTCTATCCGACATTTTTCCAGAAGGTAGTTTTATAGACACCACCTATTAATCCTCTAGAATTGTAGGGAAATGAATCAAAGTATTGAGCTCTGCATGTAAATCTTTCTTTATGAAGCAAAGGCCCCACACATTCTTCTCAGGGTGTTTCATTTGGATTATTAAAGTAATATGCCACCCCAAACAAGACATATCAAACAGTCACTTCCTGTTTGCTTGAAAGGGGGCTTGAAAAAAGCTTGCAGTTTGCAGAACAGAGGCTGTTTTGAACTTCAGTTTGCGTGGGTTGCAATGGATTCCAATTGTGACAGGTTTTCACAGTGGAAAAATGTAGCAAAACATCCACAGGAACTTTTCAAACCACTCCTGCAGCATAAACAACTTCTCTGCAGCCAACCTGGATAGGGTGACAATTAACGATTATTTTCATCACTGGTGAATCTGTAGACAATTCTTATGATTAACTGATTTATCATTTAGTCTTTAAAATGTCAGAAAACAACCATAAAATGCCCATCAGAATCCCCAAAGCAAGTTCCAAGGGTCCAAAACTAAAAGATATTTAAAATTCACAATAATATAAATCAGACAAATCCAACATTTAGGCATTGATTAATGACTTAAATGATTAATCAATTATCAAAATAGGTTTCCATACATTTTCTGGATTCTGAGAATGTTTCTTATATTTTTGCCAAAATACAGCTAAACTTCTATCCCAGTTCTCATGCACAACCCTGTTAAACCTAAACACATTTTTACACGATCCTTTCTACAGGGCGTGAGTGTTTGATACTCAAAAGATATATTTTTGGTGGAGTACTTTAAAAGGATTAAACTGAGTATCAGCATCAACAGTGTTGTTGTATACAGAAATGCCAAACTGTAAGAGTGCAGACCTACATGCAGGGCACGATATGGTGAGCTGGAGGGACACAGCCGGGCATTTGTTCCTATAAGGACAGAGAGTTCACTATGTACAGGGACTTCTACTAAAGGTGAAGTGCAGTCTAAGACCGACAGTAACCTGCGCTTGAGCCTCCAGGGAACAGTGTGTGGGCATGGAGAGGGAGACAGGACAGTGGAGGGGAGTGTCCGGGCTGATTGCTGGGGCTCATTTAGTCTGAAAAATCCTCTTTTCCATGGTCCCTCTGTTTGGGAAGTTGTGTGTGACCGGACATGGTGTGCTCGGGTGATCAAACACACTTACCACGTTGTGTGTTGTGTACAGAGGTCATTGAGTTCAAATAAATTCTGCATCAAAAGCTTTATCACTCCTTAAATGCTGGATCATTTGAAACTTGAGCAACAAGCATCAATTCAGCTCCTGTTCTACACAACACTCCTTTCACTGTTCAACGTATCTGTCCATAAAAGTAGAACGTTACGTAATGAGTCTGCTCTACTGACCGTGGCATGCGCTTCGACCTGACCTTAGCGAGGAGCCAGCATGCCCTTCATCAGCATGGACTGTCAGCATTTTCCATCTGATTGACAAGGCATTGTGCTGAGCATTATTAATAATAGAGTGTTGGCCAGTTTAATTATTCATTTATTTATGGCTGATCTTTGTGTGTGTGTCTGTTTATAGATCCGGCGCAGGAGGCCCACACCTGCCACGCTGTTTAGAGTAGCCGACCAATCATCTCCCGAGGATGATCAGTCCACCCATCAGGTAAAGGTGAAGTCAAAGCTTTTTCTTTTATATAATAAGTGCATTCTCATCTGTCCGCCTCCAGGTTTTTCCACCCTATCCCATGAACTAAAAAACAAATCACCCACAAAGTACATTTTGGGCATTTCATTGTTAAGCAACATAATTCTGTGTATTTCTATTACCTACTGTCTGCCTTGTAAAAATATAAGCTATTATAACTTTTTCAAACTTGTTGGATCCTCTGATGTGTCCATCATCAGAAACTCGTGCTGAATAAAAATAACTTTTTCATTCTGCCTAAGCCTGAGGTTTCATTTATGGCCTTAAAAATAGGAGTTTGACAAATGTTCTCATCCACTGAGGAAGGCCAAATTTTAACTCAACTCAAGTGAAGATCCTGAAGTGTCGAGAGAATAAATATGCCAGGCAGTACATTGGGAAAAGGTTCACTTCTACAGAGGCTGCATCAAAGTAATTATCCCTGTACGTGTAGTAGTACTCTATTTCTAAATAGCCAAAACCTGTTCTGCAAATATTGCCTGCTCCATTTATAGTTTATAATGCTTATATATAATGTTTGAAATTGAATGTATGGCTTTTTCATTACTGTTTTTCGATGTGTACTTCTCTCTATGTGTTTTATTGAATTGTTAATTGTTTTGGATGGTTAACTACACCTGCCATCATAGAGCTTGTTAGCCTGTTGGTGTGCAGGTTGTATAAATGTGGGTGTGTCTTCCATTTTTCAAACATTCTGACCTGAAGAAGATCCAAGTAGGACCGAAGCCATGTCATTATTTCATTTTTGTGGCATGGAGTAAGAGTTCAGGCGCTACCTTTTTTCATGGACGTTTTCTGACAGCCTAGCATCTACTTGATGACTACGACATATAGAATGTTTTCATTTGATGTAAAGGTACAGCCATGACAAAATGGCATCGTGGGTTTGAATGTGTCTGTTAATGTTGGCATCATAAACTGCATCATCATCTTTCATGTGATTTCTAAAACACACTGAATTTGCCACTGCGTGTGGTATGTGCTATGTAATTAAATTGCCACACTTTGCCTTCTTCTGTGACGTTTTGGAACAAAGACATATATGTGTGAATTTGTTAATGTGTTTTTTTCTAACTTAAAGTTATAAAACACTCAAAAAAATGCTTCTTATTGTTTGGTGTATTGTAACTTCTCTTGAATGTTTGAGCTTCACTGTGCAGAATGATGGATGTGCAGAGTTTGACACTAGAAGGCAGTTTTCACACGCAGCCTGGTGTGGAAACCTGAAGTCTCCAGTGCACAGGAAGGAAGTAGTAGACATCTTGTGTTCAGCAGTGAAACTTTTGAAATGAACAATATTTGCATATTCATAGTTTATTGTGTCTTAAAACATGTCCGGAGGGGATTTTTAAAGAGCAATTTATGAGGAAATCGGGGCTAATGTTTCTTTCTGGTTGTCCGCAGTGGGTCGTAGGAGAGAATGGAGTGCTCAAACCAAAACGTGTAAATCCAAACGTGTATCAGCCTCCTTCACTCAGAGGTAGGTGGGAGCAGTATTGATAATACAGGTGGTGGTTGTGATTCACCCTTGTGGTTAAGTCCTTTTTGTTCTACCGTGCTTCGCTGCAGTCAATTTCCTCCTTGCTTACCAATCTTCATAACAGCAGACTAAGGAAAACAATGCATGTGACAGATGGGTAGGTATTCATTAAAAGCCTTTATTTCTTTTTTTCTGTGCATGCGCACGTGTGATATGCATAGGCGTGTTTCTGTTTGTTTCTGCTCTTAGTGTACACACAACAGGCTTCGTATCTTTGTGTGCGACGGATAGAGAGAAACGGAGAAAGGGAGAGATTGGCGTGTGACAGCTGTGAGACACTGAGTGTGAGTCTAGGAAAGTCTGGATCATCCAGGATTACAGTCAGTTGTGTATACAGCTGTGGCACACACACACACACACACACGCAGACATGAACGCACACATATAGGCAGGATAGAAATACATTCATGAACACCAACACGTGCTTTCTTTTGGGTCTTTATAGATGTGGCTTCTTGCTTGTTGCATTTGGTCGCTAAAGGAGAAAGAATCTACATTTCAGAGCTTGTCAGCAGAGCTTCATTTAATAGGGATTTCTGGGTGTGTGTTGCACGTCGAGTGATGATATAATGAGCCAGGAAGCCTCGTTGCCGCATCGGAAATGTGCCCTTCATCAGCTCAGACGCAGAGAGTGAAAGAGAGAGCTACCTTGGTATCATTTCTAATTACATAACGTACCTCAAGCTAGAATGAGTGACCTGCCTCGGTGCTGCGCTGTGTATCTGAGGGTGTGAAAGAGTGAAAGAGAGAGAAGCCAAGGTGACCCAGAGGAAGTGAGAGGGGGAGCTGAGGTAATATCGCAAAAGAGAGGAGAGTGTATAGGGAGGGAGAGAAAAGAGTGTGAGTCAGCACTGTCGAGCGAGAGCGCTGAGGAGGCCGGGCAGTCGAGGAAAGACGAGGGTACAAACAAACAGATGGCAGGGCAGGGTGAGAGAAGGGTTAGAAAACAACAGTGGAGGCTCTACTGTAAAAATCAGTGTGGAATATCGTTTTGCAGTTGCCTGCCTGTCTGTCTCTCAGTGCATGTGTTTAATTGGCTTCCTGCCTGCTGGCATGTATTTAAAAAAAAAAAAACAACCTGCGAGGCTTGATAAAAACTGACAGGGTTGAAGCGTGGTAAAACCAAAGCAACATATCCCTCTATCCCTGTGTCTGTGTCCGTGTGTTTGCGTGGCCGTCTCCTTGTATGTGTGTTGTGTTTACCTGTGTGTAGCTGTGCAGAAGATGGCTGAGGCACATATGCAGAACCTAGGTGTCTACCCCCCTTTGGAAGACCCCTGTGAAGGGGAGGATGATGAGGACCACTGGCAGGGACAGGAGGGAGAGGACACATCTCCCACCAAAGCTGCTGGTGAGATGGAGGCTCACCGTCAACTGGCTGGGACCACGACAGCAGGAACACGGCACACAGTGGCATCAAGGACAACGCTGTTGTTGTTTTAAAGAAAAATACACCCCGTGCCACTTTAACGCTGCTAAAAACAGAACTGCTGGCACTGTGCCTGAGTTTTCTCGGTTTTCTGGTTTGGTTGTTTGGTTTGGCGGTGTGTATTTTTCTTATCTGCTTATTTGGAGATAAGATAAATGGTATGATGTCACTTTGAGAAATTCCCAGCAGAGCTACAATCAAGTTCAATAGGAGAAAAAGAAATTCAACTTTAATTAAATTTTGATGTTGTAATTCAAATTTGCCACTATGATTTTACTTATTTCAATGTTTTTGGAGTTGAAAAAACAAATGTCATGTACATACAAAAGCTTAAATATAAGGAGAAAAGGGTATACTAAAAGTGAAAATGACAATCCTTTGTCAGATGTAACTCAGTGAACATCACAGTCTGGTGACATATGCAGTGTAATAGTATCTAAAGGTGTATTTTTCCTTCCTGATTGTGTGAGCGGTCCAATTTCCCCTTTCCCTTTATATTTATCCTGATGGTGTCTGCACACTTTTCAGGACAAATTTGTCTCTGTTTACAAGAAGCCATCATTGATAATCCTCCTTAAACAGTGAGAAACACATGTTTTACAGACTTGAAAAGTTGCCCCAGATAGATAATGTGTCACAACGGAATATAAGCATTGTATAGTTGAGTTAGTTTAGTCAAAGTTTCTGTCGTATCATTGTTTCACTGTGCCCGAGCTGAGCATTTTCATTTAGGTAGATGCATTGCATTTCACTCCTTACTGGTTATCACCTGACAAGATCTCCACCAGACTATAAGCTTTACAACATAAGCAAACTTTAGGAAGGAACAAGTTACAAAGTCTGAAACCATCAATTTTGCGATGTAAAACTTAAAATATAAAAACGCTATTTGTTCCCAGTAGTAACAGAGCTGCTCTTCTCAGAGGAAACGTCTACTGCAGTTTTTCATGTAAGCTCCTCTGTGGGCCGTCCTTGCAGCACCAGCGTCATATTAGCGTGCTGCAGAGGCAACACCTATACCAGTCAGAGGTGGCAGGCACAGAGAGCGGGCTGCCTGTGCTGATCCTGCTCTGATTCAAATCTTCTTCTATTATTTTATATTTTAGTGCAGAGTATAAAACCTTTCGACTGAGCTCGAGTTATGTGCTGCAACAAAACATCCGTGCAAGTTTGATCTCCAGCAAAACAAAACTAAACAAATAGGTCACAAATGTCAAGTTGAAGTGAGCTCTTTTGCACATATGCGCCCTGATTATTTTGCTTTATGCCACACAATTAGTGGTTTTTAATCTACTTTATATCACATGAGAACAGTGGCGTTTCATTCAGAGATATTGCTCTGTCGGCCCAGATGACAGGCTCTCTCAATAAATCCCTTAGTGGAAGCCTGCTGGAACACAAAGTACCCGAAAGGGATGTTGAAAGTTCATGTGTTCTTTCAGTCGAGCGACACAGTTCGGGTTCGGCGTGTGTTATCACAGACAGAAGACAAATCAGGGAAAACAAATTATTTTATGACGTAGCTGCTCGTCATAAGACTGACATCTGATGAAAACCTGGCGCCATATAGATAAATACAAACTTTTGAATAAGCACACACAGCCTCCTTCTCAGTCTCATCCCGTGTGTTTCAGAATTCATTGGATGAAGGATGAATTGCAATTATGACAAGAAACAAACATCTGCGAAAGTGTTCCACAACCTTTGTCTTCAAGTGCAGGGATCAAATCTGTCAGGGCTGCAACTAAAGATTATTTTCATTATCGATGAATCTGACATTTATTTTCTCAAATAATCTAATAATTGTTTGGTTTATAAAATGTCAGAAACACATTCAGTTTACTATCATAGAAGAATATATATACACATTTGACAGGCTTGAAGCAGGGACATTTTGGCATTTGTTCCTTTTTATTGGATTATCAAAACAGTTTTAGACTAAGTTTTTGTCGGGTGACTACTCAATTAATCGACTAATTGTTTCAGCTCAGCGCTAGAGTCTTCCTGCCCACCAGGCATCACTTTGACCAGAATTAACTCCACAAGCACCTGAATCCAAACCAAAGACACGCCACATGATACTTATGATGCATTGATATCAGTGGTTACAATGACAAAAAACTGAACTTGGTGTCGTGATTTTGCTGCTTCTTTTGACATCAGTCTTTGTCTCATCAGATCACCAAGACATGGCGACCACTGAGCAGTCAGTGAAATTTTCCAGCGTGAGAGAGACGGCCAAGCAGATCCAAGCAGCACAGGAGGAGGAGGAGGAAGAGGAGGAGGAGGAGGAGGAGGAGGAAGACAAAATCAAGGAAACGACAGAGGAGAACAGTCGGGGGAGTAACTGAGAAAGAGAGAGACAGCGGGGCAAACATTTGGAGGGAAGAATTGGGGGGAGCGAAAGCGTTTTGTCAAATGGTTAAAATCTGAAGAACTCAGAAGAGATGAGGAAATGGGTGTGCTGTTTTGTGGCTGTGGAGACTGAAGGCAGGAAGATGAGAGCTGTGGGTCGACTGAATGAAAGATACTTCCATTAAATCAAACATGTGAGTGGGCAAAGATTTCTGCACTACTGCACCTCTAAAGGGTTAGGTGGACTAAAGAGAGGACAGAGAGGGAGTATTAGGGGTATTAGGGGTCAGCCCTTATGAGCAGGTGATGAATGATCTACTGACAGAGCAGACGACAGGTGCCACTTTGGCCCCACTGTCCCTTTGTTTATAATGAGAGTGGAGGGGCCATGGTCAACATGGCCAAATACCCTGTAAGACCGGTCCTCCTTCTACCCTGATGCTTCTGCACAGAGCTAATAATTACCACAATAATCACAAAATGCACACTCACACGTGTTAAGCTCTCTTGGGCACATTGTTAACACAGACTCTTATATGACCCTTTTGAAAGTCTTTAAACATGTGTGGTATACGTTCCACTTTCTTTTGAAACCACAGCCTACATCTTCGTTCCGATGTGATGTTTACCCCTGTGATTAAATGTTCATGTACTGCCACCTTGTCGTAGACAGCAGGAATGACAGGTTTAAAGTGATACTCCAGCCAACATCTACCTTATATCAAGTAATTAAAGTTATAATCCTTAATATTTTTATGGAACGAAATCCAGTTTTAAACCTGTAATTGCGTCTCTGTACAGTAGTTCTCATTGTCGGTGGCGGAGTCTGCCATTCCCATGTGGGATTCAAATTGCCTTCCTAAGCACGAGGGATTCACAGGTAACGATGCCTCATGCAATCCAGGATTGCTGCGTTTTTTGATTTTATCTCATTGATCCCAGCTGTTTACGTTTCACGTACTGTATGTCGCCAAATCAGCCAGGTCTGAAATCTTATGGATTACAACTTTGACCTCTTAAAAGCTTGAAAGGTGGCTGTTGGCGTTTTCATTCATCAAAGAGAACAGCAGATGTTACAAATTCAAATTGATTCGAGGCCTACAAAAGAATAGAAAACACCCACAGAAACTTAATTTATCGTAATCACAATCTTCTTCTGTTCTGTCCATCATGTGCTAAGTAATATTTTCCAACAAGCCAATCTAGAGCCAGTGAGTCTATTATAAATGATAAAATATTTGGGGTGGAGTATCTCTGTATGTATAAATAATAAGCACCAACATGTTTGTCTATAATTCTTGTTAAACCCATGAGCAAGTGAGTGTATGTATGTGGTTATTTCATACCACACGTTTCATGTCTGAGTAAACTTCAAATTGCTCTTGAAAGGGCAACGCTACCTCTAATTAGTTCGAAATACAGAACCCAACCGTTGCCTCCATGCATCACACGTTTGAACTCAGTTCATTGTGAACTGAGACCATGATAAGGGATCAAAAAATGTCATTTCAAATCTTTTTCAATACTGTTGACTAATTTGGGATTTCCCAGTGCCCACAGATTCCCTTTTTTTATGTTAACACCTTTCTATTGTCATCTTTTGAATTGTTCACTCATGATTTGTATGTCATGGATCTGCTGTAAGAGCAATTTTTCCAGTGTATCAGTAGCTCAGCTCTGTCCTGTTTCTACTGTCTATATCCAGCTTACAAGCCTGCATATAGCATGCAGCACAGAAAACCTAAAACCAGGCACTGTGGTTACTTTACGACTGACTGCAGTCTTTTTGCCACAGATATTCACTTTGTCTCTCTTTTCTTGGAGTCAGCAACAATTTTTCAATGTTTTTAGTCAGCATCTGTCGAGTTTAACTTCCAGTTTAACTGAAGATACGGGATCTGGTTTATTAGACGGTTTCCAGTTGTGCCACAGGATGCGGCTTGTAAATAAAAACTGTGTGAAACTAAACTTTTTTTACCATCTGACCTGACACAAATGTGGGACGACTGGATGAGCGGGTTGTATGTGTCCTCCCTCCTCCGCTCTCTGTCCCCCTCCCCTCTCCTCCTGGGTCAGAAGAAAGCAACCGTGGACAGACATGTATGAACTATTCTTCTGTCTTTTTATTTCATTTTTCCCCCCATTCTCTTGTTTCTCAATGTGATGTGGTTGTTTTAAAGTGAGCAACATATGATATCAAAATAAAGTTTTACCTTTTCTCCTTTAAACTGATCTGTAGGCTACGTATTGTGTGTGTGTGTGTGTGTGTGTGTGTGTGTCTGTGTGAAATCTGAATTTCATCCAAGGAAATGTGAATTTTCATTCATTTTTGTATTGCTGCACAAATAACTCTCCAGTCCAGTCACTGTCCTCCATAAAACCCAAACAGTGAAACATACACTAGCTTAATTATTTCCGCGAAACGAGTTTATTTAACATACAAAACAGATCAACATAAAATATAGGAGAAAATGTGTTGTGTGCAGTTACAAAGAAGAATGATTCCTAAAATAATAAGTTAGTCACTTGGTTTTATCTGAACTTCATTCTCATGTGAAATCAGAAAAGGGATCTTTCCAGTGCAAAGTGAACCAGAAAGCAATTAATAGCCTACCTCTACTTATTTTTACAGATGTGAATACAGAGGAAGGTAAACTCACTTAAAATTATTTTTATTAATTACAAAAAACAGGATCTATAAAAAAAAGTGTCATCAAAATGTATGTTTTACCACCAAAATATGATTCTACCTTGTAAATCTAGTAAACATTTGCAATTGTTTTGCACCTGCTAATGTTAAAGGTTTTCAACGGATGTTTACTTATGCATTTGTAGATGCTTTTACATTTTTCCTGCATTGAGGGTTTTGTTTGTGACAGCTAACACCATGGTTATTTTTAATATAGTCTAAAACTTGATTATCAAGAAGAAACACAACACCTAACTATTCTCAGATTATATCAACGTCTTTGTTATGTGAATATATAACATTTATTAGTAAAAACACTATTTTAGAACTTATTGTTAAACTCATCATTTGGTCTTTTTTTGTTGTTGCTTCTTTTGGTCCTTAATTAGGATGCAGATAACCTATTGGTGATAAAATGGCAAGAAATATTATATATTTAAAGGACCTAAATGTTTTGTAGTGATAGGTGAAATGTAATATATTTGTAATAGATTGTAAGGGCCATACATCATGCAAAAACTTGTCTTAAGGATTTTTAATGCCATTTTCTGTTTTCTAACGAAACAGGAAGCACAATACAGCTCGTTCTCTTGCATTGTTTGACACAGCTTTAGCTTTATTTTGAATGTCCTTACCGGAAGTTGTAGTGTGAGGTTTTTGTGTCTGCTTTTATTCTTGGTGGAGTTGCCGTTCGGCATTGGGGGCTTTCATATTCATGACTACGCTTCCACCTGGTGGCCATCATCTGTAACTACAACTCTGGCAGTTATACAAGTTTTATTTGTAAAGTATTGCTATGCTTTAGCTCTGACACGTGTTTATAAACAATAATCAAAAATTGGAGACTCGTTTTCATAGTAGGAGGGAGATAGCCTTGCTATCTTAAGATAACCTACAAGTTATCTAGTTATATAGTTATATAGAATAAAAAGCTACCTTCAGGCTAGAATGACGGTTTATGTATTTAGTTTGTTCACTGCCATCCCGTGGTCATAATGAGAAACTGCAACACATTCAATTTGTCAAACCGACGCAAATGTAGGTATAATTACATTTCCGGTACGTGCATTCAGAATAAAGTGACGAAACTGAAGCGACTATATAGAAACAGAAATAATCATTGATGAAACCCAGCCGCTAACTAGCTCCTACTGCGACACCCTTGAGCCATTTGTACGTCACAATAACAATTTGTAGTTTTCCTGCCCTCTAGCGGACACGTTGAGTAACTGCATGCGACGAGCGTCAAGCTAGACACGATAGCATAGTAATACTTCCGGTTATACGTTCAAAATAAAACTGACAATTGACGTGATGTAGTTATAAGCTACATCCACCAGAGGGCAGTGTATGTCCATGATTATAAAGGCTTTAATCGCGACCTTCAATTCTATTAAGAATTAAAGGTAGACATAATAGCTTCCTAACTTTCTTAGAAAACACTTTTACGGTTAAAAATGGTTTTTACTCGTATGACCATAAGAAAACACAATATTGCCAAAGCAGGTTGGCCAAGCTTCACAATGTAAATATCATAGTTTCTAAATGTAAGAGAAGATAAGACACTGTACAGCTACATTGCTAAACTACTACAAAAACAAATCGCTGCAAAAAATGATTAAAACAACACAAAATAAAATTCCATACATCATAAGAAGACATATGCAGTAACAATATAATGCAATTAACATGGTGAGAACCGCTGAAAAATCAAAAAGAGAGGACAGGGTGTTGTTCTGCTTGTTTCACTTCAGACTGCGACGTGGTGGCTTTTGTTTCCGTCTCAGATCGCGTTAAATGGCAGTGATTCATCTCGCCGCGACATTTAGTCTTTGAAGGTTCAGCCAGGAAGCCTTGGTAGGCGATGTTGACGATGATGCTGCGGTAAACCAAGTGAGTGTTGTGCTTTTAAGTTTGTTTTGTATTAAATCGTTGGGTTCTTGTTTCACGCCGTTGCCTCGCGTGGCTGTGACACAGGTGTGTCATGGTTAGTCCCGGTGAGACAAGCGAGAGTAACTTGCTGACAGACGAAGCTAAGCTAAGTTAGCCGATGTAACGTTAAGCTAACCGCAGTAACATGAGCTAACACCAGTCATTGAGCTAATCTTCGTTTCACCAGTGTTTGTTGACAAGAGCTAAGGACAGGCGTGTACCCGCGGTCCAGGTGATTATTTTCTTGTCTTGTTCGTTTGTTTTAAACACTGGTTGACCGGGGGGGGGGGTGCTACGCTAGCTTGCCCGACATATACGTTAACGTTACAGAAGTGACTTAGTGTCAGACAGTTGGTTGTTTTTGTTTCAGAAGTGAGGGAGCGGGGGGGGGGGGACACATGGACTCTGGAATCGTTGAAACCGAACTGATTGTGGATTTTTAAAAACGTAAAGGTGT
The DNA here is from genome assembly GCA_011952105.1 of Coreoperca whiteheadi. Classification (NCBI taxonomy): domain Eukaryota; kingdom Metazoa; phylum Chordata; class Actinopteri; order Centrarchiformes; family Sinipercidae; genus Coreoperca; species Coreoperca whiteheadi. The sequence continues at coordinate 6,026,468 of CM022470.1, read as the reverse complement.
CGTGGCCGAAGGCTGGTGAATGTAGGAGACCCGCAGATGATGCTCGTCAACATTAAGCTCACGGTCTGCGCGCAGGTCAGGACTCAAGCTGAAACTCGCCTAACAGTGGCCACACTCGTTGGTTAAAAAAACCAAAACGGACTCTCTTCCTGCTACAAGCAACTATTCTGCCAAACATCTGGTGTCAAAGGGCAAGCGGCCAACAATAAGTGCTCCAGTGCTCAGACGTAACGTTACATGAACTAGGCTTCTCAAAAGGACCCCTCCTGTAAGATAACCCCCTGCGGCAGGGGCCAGCTTTCAGACCTGTAGCAGGGGCCACGCGTTTGGCCCCGCAGAGGACAGGCAGCATTCACTGCAGTCACATTGTAGTCTTAGTGTCGTGGACTTGGTTATTGTATGGCCACGTCTTCATTGGAGGTCCTTTAGCTTGTAACATCGGTTGAGGACTGTTTGGCAAACATCTCAGACAGACGGTGGTTCTTCGTGAAGAGAGGCAGCAGTCATGTCTCTTAATAGCCTGCTATAAACTGTTTATCTCAGCTTGCGTCTGTCTAGATCAGGGGTGCCCAAACTTTTTCCCTTGGGGGGCCAAAACTGAAACCTAATGGCGGGCCACGGGCCAAAAGCAAAAACACCTACTCTATTGTGTTGTTAAGACGCAAAATGGTACTAGGAAGTTCCCTTAAGTGACTGACTTCCTGCTCGAGGTGTCACTCTGCCTGCCACCATCAAAACAGAAATGAAAATAAAACCGAACAAACAGCTGTACTTTCTTTTATTTAACGTTTATTTTAGCTTTATTTTTTTTCGCTTGAAAAATCTGGCCGGCCAAAGCGAACCTCATGGCGGGCCAGCTTTGGGCAGCCCAAAGATACAGCTGATGATACAGCAACGAGCGGAGAAAGCAAATTTAGCAATAAAATTGGATTGAACTAATATAACAAATGGATCGTGTGTATTTTTGGCTCTTAGCCCTGCTGGGCTGGCCTGCGGGGAGGTGCGGACAGTCACAAGACTGCATGCCGAGCAGTGAGAGTGGCGAACGATAGGAGTCCTCTGCTGTTACCGATGACCGTTTGCACGCACACGGTTGCAGACCAGCCGGCTCTGTCAAAATGAAGTCATGTCGCATAGCTCCCCTGGTCTTCGCTAGGATGTTGCCCTGATTAGGGCAAGAGAGCTGAACACCTGGAAGAGCTGTGCGACGTCCACATTCACTGCTTTGTCCGACCCTCCACGTCGCCTTCTCATGTAATCACTTGATACGGTTCCAATATCGCAGAAGAATGTCACCGGTCTATTGTATCAGCTTTGTTTTGTTTTCTCCATTGAGAAGTCTCTTGACTGTCACACATGTCTGTCTTAAGCGTCAGAATACAAATGTAACGAGCAGTCCTCAACGGAAACCGTGACCCCTGCTTCACTGTTTAGGCTCTGCTGCCGCACACTACATTGGAATTGAAATAGTGACATATAGTGTAAACCGCTTTTACACTGAGCTTTTAAAGGGGTTTTTACATCCATATTAGGTGAACAGCGTATGCCCTTTTATGCGTATTCTCCCCATTTTTAATGATTTATTTATTTTTGGTTAATACAGAAGGACAGTGATTCTAAATATAACCAGCACAGTCCGCCACTTTTGTCTCCCTTGTTGCAGGGGGAGTTTCCTGTCTCACCGCAGGAATGCCGGGTGGAGAATATGGGGAGCTCGGGGCCAGCCTCCCTGCGATCACCTCCCTGAACGCTTCCTACTCGACGTCGCTGTCCCTCCCGTCCCCGTACCTGCTGGTGCCTCCTGCAGAGCGCAAGGCCATCTCGGACGTCCGCCGCACCTTCTGTCTCTTTGTGACGTTTGATCTCCTCTTCATCTCCCTGCTGTGGATCATTGAGCTGAATGTGAGCGATCAGTCGGATTCAGCATGATATTTTTGTTCCGTTCACGGTTTGTTTGTTTGTTTTTTGGCCACAGCAGTGATGCGCGAGGCTCAGTTTCACTCCCGATGTGCACTCTGCTCTGTTCTCCTGCAGATCTCCAGCACAATTTGGAAGAGCTTAGAAAACGAGGTCGTCCATTATAACTACAGGTCTTCCTTCTTTGACATCTTTGTAAGTGGGCCGATCCAAGTCTCTGTACATTTCATTTGATTCCGGTGTAGAATAGTGGCATTGTATTACTGTGTAATCCTGATCACGTTTGGAAAGCTCTGACCTCTCAGTGACCTCTCATTAATGAGCAGAGACTCATGTTAAACCTGCTCTTATAATCCATTGCTAGTGTTTCAAAGAGACCAGGCTTATATTGCCATGTAGCCTGATTTATAGTATCTGAACAAGCTGTCAGGGTGGGGCGCATGTCTGCATTTATTGACACAAGAGGAGAAAATGTCAGTGTAAGTCAACGTGTCTGCAACACATTGTTGACTGAGCTCATTTTTCGTCTCTGTTCCTTCCTCCATGTCTCAGCTGCTTGCCGTGTTTCGTTTCCTGTGTCTACAAGTGGGCTACGCCGCTTTTCGGTTAAGGCATTGGTGGGTTATTGCGGTGAGTGAGCTCGGTCGCAGGAAAACCCACACTGATGAAATAATGTAACCTCTCTTATTAGCAGCTTTGGACATGTATATAAAACACAAATCTAAATCCTCCTTTCCTCCTCAGGTTACCACTCTCGTGACCAGCGTCTTCCTCGTTGCTAAGGTCATCATATCCAATGTGAGTGTCCCCCTCCTGCCACATCTGCACTTTCACGGTGGTGTGTATGTGTGCGTGTGGCGCAAGCAAATCAGTCAGACAGAAACTTTTTCACTTCTGCATTTATGATCTAAAGAACTCATAAAAACTCAGCTCATCGTCGGGCCAGAGAGCAGATTACTGGCATAAGTACAGCTCTCTTATCTTTTTACATTCAACAATGGGGAAGTAAACCAACATTTATACAGCTGTCGCTTCTGTTACCGAAGTTTTAAAAGTACTTCTAATATTTCCAATACCCCACAGCTTCAGGGTGACATGGTTTCTGTCGCTACACAGCTCCTGTCCCAGAATGCCTTTGGCTACGTGTTACCCATCACTTCGTTTGTGGTGGCCTGGCTGGAGACCTGGTTCCTCGACTTCAAGGTGCTCCCTCAGGAGACCGATGATGAGAGAGGTGAGGGGAAGGGATGGAGACGGAACATGACTCGACAGAAATCTCTCTCCGTTGTTAACAGTTTGTCTCCTTTTGCCCTCAGCGTACCTGGCATCGGTGAACGCGGCCTGGGAACGGACCCCCATGATCTACCCCCGTGCTGTTTCAGACGGACAGTTCTACTCTCCGCCTGAATCAGTCGCAGGTGATGTCTGCTTGTCTTTATACATCTGTTCTTGTTTAATCAGCCTCAAGTACAGTGTGTGTGTGTGTGTGTGTGTGTGTGTTGCCTGCCTGCCTGCCTTAGTGGGTTAATTCTTTCCACTATGTTTGTGTGAGTTTTGGCTTTGAACTTGTGTCTGCAGGCTCTGAAGAGGATCTGGATGAGGAAGGCCTTGGACGGAGAGCTGTCACTGCACAGGTACCTGCATCAGTCTGGGGAGTCTTGATACTCAGCCCTGCTCCTCACCTGATCATGGCTGATCCTTTTCTGCTTTCTCTTTCTTTCCTCCTCTCACTCTTGTTCCAGGAGAAGGACTATGTCAGACAAGGCCGTGAGGCCATGTCTGTGGTAGAACAGATCCTAACCCAGGAGGACAACTGGAAATTTGAAAAAAACAACGTGAGTGTGTGATTTAACTTCAATGTATTTGATTGATCCAATAGAGAAGCCTCTCTTCTTTCCCTTTGGTTGGGATGCAGGGTTAAGGACCCACCGACGTGACCAAAGATCACTTACAGTAACCTCAGTTCCAAAGTGCTGCCTTTTACAGGCTGTCTACACCTGACGCACTTCAGCTGTCGTTGTCAGTCTCACGCATGTATGACAGAATAGATAAGTTTTAGTACAATCAATACAACTGTCTGCGTCGTAACACTTTACTGTTCACGTTTCAGTAGTGCTTTATGGGTGTAAATGCGCCCTGAAGCAATTACAGTGAGTTGTTTTGGGTTTTTTGCTAAATTGGTTTTGACGGTCTGACAAAGGACTGAAGCTGCGCTGCTTTCGCTACGCAGCCAGTGTAGACAAAGTGTTGGAATCCCAAATAGTTCAAGCCACCAAAATCCAAACCTTTAGTGTGTTTTGCCACAAGCCATGTGGAAGGTTGCGATTTGATAGCAATGAATCCGAATCCAGTATTGAATTTGTATATCAGAGCTAGACCAACAAATTGGCCTGTCGGGTAACAAGAAATTGCAGTACAGAAATGCCTTTGTTTGTTTGTTAGTTTAGGTTGACTACCGGCTGATATATCGATAGCAGTATCTGCCCCTAAAGTCCAGCACTGGTCAGGCTTTACTGTGTCTTGAATAAGAAACCCCTATAGATCCAGTTATAGATATTTTAAGAACTTGGAATCAGATCCAAATTGGAAACGCCTATCCAAACCCAAGTTTAGCCGTACTACATCGTTCACTGCAGGGATGGTTTCAGTTTATTTGTACTTCAAGTCTTTTTTTTTTTCTTTTTTTCCTGAATCTTTTTACCACCAAAAAATTCAGTGTTCTGAATGAGTGAATATTCTTTTACTTTCGTTTTTCTTTTTAGATGCACTGAAAGGGCTGAGAAAGCACCATGATACTGACAGTGTTTTGTTTCAGGACATGGGAGACTCTGTCTACACTCTGGAGATTCCCTTCCATGGAAAGACTTTCATTCTCAAGGTACAGCAGCCCTTTGGGTATTCATTGGGAAACTGTGTCTCACCAGAACACATGCTTCAGCAGCGATCCAAAATATAATACTGTATTTATTCATCATTTTTAGACATGTTGTAATTGATGTTTGGGTCATATTACTTGATTACTTTACCAATATTCACACAGATGGGGTTTTTCAAGCTGTTAAATGCCGTATTCAGTCTCATTGGCATTTTATGTTTAGGACTGATTTTGCCCTCTGTTACATTACTGTAGCTGGAACAATGGAGAGTAGGCTGATATAATAAAATAAACAACCCCATTGATAATAACTTTATTATTATTAATAATAAAACCAGAATAATGACTTACGTTTTAATTGTTTATTAATTTATTAGTTTTTTATTTATCTCTTTATTCATATGATTCTTTATTTAATTATTTAATAATCTCCTATTTATTTATGTAATGTATGTAACAGGGTACACTTTAACTTGAGAGTTTAAGGCTAAGGTTTTCCAACAAAGTACTGATTTGTAAACGCACATGAGTTCAGGTTTTGAATTGGCCATTGCAGGCTAAAACCAACACATTTGGTTAGATTAATTTCAGTTCTGACAGAAATGGTGAAACTAGGCTGGAGGACATGCAACCATATCCTAGGTGTGGCGTGTGTGTATAGGTCAAATTTCCTATGTTTTTCCACACTTTTCTTTCTTGTGCATGCTGTATTGGATTTTACAGACATACGTGTGAATTATTGCTTTTGGTCAGGCCTTTATGCAGTGCCCTGCTGAGCTTGTGTATCAGGAGGTGATTCTGCAGCCAGAGAAGATGGTCCAGTGGAACAAAACAGTTTCTGCCTGCCAGGTGACAACTCGGGCGTATTTTACTCCTCTTTCTGTCCGTTTGAACATTTTCATTGTTTAGTTGTCTTGTGCCTAACCGTGCTTTCTGCCTTCTCCACAGGTCCTTCAGAGGGTTGACGACAACACTCTAGTATCATATGATGTCTCCTCTGGAGCAGCCGGGGGCGTTGTGTCTGCGAGGTACATCAGCTCAGCATACAGCAGGCTTCACTATATGACTTTTTCTTATCTGCCATCTTCTCATTTTCTGTCTTTTTGTCTTATGCAGAGTGCAGGTCTGAAATAAAGTAAATGGATTGACTGATTGATTTCTCTTCCTTTAGGGACTTTGTTAATGTTCGGCGGGTGGAACGCAAACGAGACTGCTATCTGTCTGCTGGCATGGCAACCGACCACGACGCCAAACCTCCAAGCGGTCGCTACGTCAGGTCAGACCATGTCTCCAGCTGGGCTCCTGTCACTGGTCCAGAAAATTAGAACATTGTATCGATCTGATAAAAGTGCAGTTGTGTTCGTTTCATTTCTTTAACTTCTCGGTCTTCTCTTCGACCTTCGTTTGCCGGCCTCAGGGGAGAGAACGGTCCAGGAGGATTTGTGGTCCTCAAATCAAGCAGTAACCTGTCCGTCTGCACCTTCGTCTGGGTCCTCAACACAGACTTGAAGGTGAGTAGATTCACACTGCAGCTATTCTACAGTTTTCTGTTATATGAGGCAAGATGGGATGGTCTTTGCCTTGAAGATTAGTGAAATTTGAATGGTCTGTATTAAGAAAAAGGGTTGTTGGTGACAGGATGTAGAAAAATACAATGAGAATAGAGCAAATAGGGGTTTTTAAACCTGACTCAATCTGTAATTATAGTCGTATCTATTAACAGAAATATATAAATAACTAGGATTAACATTTATCGAACATTATACAGAGCACACCGAGACAAAGAAAAATGTGAAATATGTAAACAAGAGCCATGCCACTGACGTGGCTGAAAATGACCTGAAACTAAAGACCAATGCATGAATGGAAGTGCACAATTAACACTCGCTGTTTGTGTCTCGTCAGGGCCGACTGCCCCGCTACCTCATCCACCAGAGTCTGGCCGCCACCATGTTTGAATTCATGACCCATTTACGCCAACGTATCGCTGAACTGCAGCCGTCTCTCCGCTCCCACCGCCACACTTAAAGCAGCAGAGACAGCTACAGCTGGTTGAGAGGCGTCACTACGGTTTTCTTTCAGTGAACCCCAAAAATGTGCGTAGCGGTACTCTTGAGGTGCATCTTAGCTGAAGGGATGTGCGCCTGTAAGACTGCACTTGTGACCACACATTCACCGCATTTCAGGCACCGGAGAAGAGGAGTGATTCGGTTATCAAAGACAATGTTCCTCCTCATCCTTTAAACTTGTTTTTTTTTAAGCATTATCACATACATATTTCATGTGGACCTGTAATTGTTCTGCTGTGTCCGTCACCGTGCAATGAGAACTCTTTCCTGAACCGGCCAAGTCATCTTGTGGCAGGGTGGACATTACTGAAACAAGAAAACCTGGATGTAGGTGATTCTCACTGTGTGGACATCTGTCTCGCTTATTACAAAACAAACTGGTGCACTGGCATGAAGCAGCTGTCTCTCCGTGCCTTATCATACCACACACATTGTTAGCCTTTGACTTGCTGCTTTTGTTTGTTTTTTTTGTACGTTTTCACTGCAGCATCTTAAATATGTTTCTCTGGTGCACCTTCCCTAAAATCAATCCACACTTCACAGCCATATTTTGAACAAACACTTAATTTGAATGGGGAAGAAGCTATTTCCACGCAGTTTCTTCTCCTTTACTTACACTGTGATAGATGGAGAAAGACGTCAGCTGCAGTCTAATCACCACTAGAGAGGGAAACACCACCGATCCACACAGAGGAATCCTCTTGGTTTCACATCATCCCATATCCCCGGGTGCAAACATCTATCACCTAACATTTTAATGAGGGTTTTTAATACTGCTGTAGTTTTGCACTTTGGGATCGGCCAGGGGGTCAAACCAGGAGGCCGTTAATGTGTGTTGCAAATGCATTATCAAGGTCAGTTAGGACAAATGAAGATGGATGATAATGTTCATAAATTAGGATGCTGTATACTTACTGAAGCTATCTGTTGTGCCAAGAACCTACAGTGGCCTTGTGGTGAAATAGCTGAACTCATTATTTGTCATCATAAGTTATTACTGTGCTGATGTGATTTCCATTGACTTTAGTACTGGCCTTCCCTCGGGCCCCGAGATACGGCACTGAGTGAGGTTTTCATATAATTTCTTAATTCATGGAGCATTATGGTTTTTCAGTCATTTAGAAGTGTCACTCCTAGCTTGTTAAGTTTTAGTTTTGTTTCAAAGTCTGCACCTCAGTGTTATAATGTACCTCAGAAAGTCATGATTTATCTTTTCTTATGTAATGAAAACTGGCAAAAGGCTGAGGTCTGGCTATTGGTTCAAATTACTGTGGATTCGAACCAGTCAGATGTTCTTCCTTTCTGCTTTTTAATCTCTTGAGGCACAAAACAACTGAATTGTTCACACTTTGAAGGAGAACGTAACTGTGATGTTGTGAATGTGGTCACTTATCACATCACACTCACAACATGGCCACGCGGCCTTGAGCCATTTTACTTTGGAAGCCAAGGTATTTGTGGATGCTGCAATCACAGTCTGAAATGATTCCTTCTTATGAAGTCAAAAACAATTTTAGCTATGGCCCTGACAGGGAATGTCAAATGAATTGAATAAGTAATATCATGCATCGGCTGCCTTTATCACAGCACATGTCAGCCTTTTATACATTTATTTCATGCCATTAAATCAGTGCTTAATACCTTCAGCAAAGGTTTACTGAATACATTCGAGGCCTGCTTAGACTACTTCACTTCATGTTTTCTTTAATAATAGTTTTTGATGTCTCTAAATCACTCATCCTACATGTTAATTTAAAGCCATGACAGGAATACTGACCAACCGTTTTTGAGTCTTAACCAGTGTCTTGTGTCTAATAAAATATATGAACTCATGACAGTGTTCCAGCTTCAAAACCTCCTTTAACTTACAGACAAAACCAGTTGTTAATATACACCTCTTGCTTTATCTATTTTATACTGTTTATATTCTGTGTATATCCTGTATATACTAACATCAGTCTGGTTATAATTCACAACAGATTGTTTTCACCCCCCCCCCAATGTGACTGCATTTGACCAGGTGATACTGAATGACTCGTACTTAACAAGTTATCATGGTATCACCACATATTTTCCAGCATTGCCCTGTGACTTGAGCCTATGTCACATCCATGATAGCCTTACCGTTGCAACTGAACTCTTTAGATTGAGGCTGGCTTCTGGAGCCTCCACATCATGGTCGTTATTATCCAGTAGCATCACAATGCTTTAGTTTCTCTTTTCTCTGAGAGACTTTTAGAACGATAATACGTGGACATGAAGCCATCAGAATTCTTCAGAAATTCAAAGCAACCCATATACAAATTCTTGTTTAACTACTTTCATAATGATGCGTGCTGTCAAATTATCTAACAACACAATGAAACTAAATAATCCTTAAATCAATACAGCCATGGTAGATTGAAAACAGAGTATGTAATAAGACCTACTGTCTAAGGGATGTGTTGTCCTCAGGGGAGCTCACATGATTGTGCTGTGACTGTCTTTCTGGGGCTATGGGTGTGTGAATGTGTTGGTTTTTTTTTTGCATCGACGAGGGATTGAGCATCTCACTGCTCTCATTGTCTTACATCTAAGGCTGATGAGAAGAACCAGTCCTTGGGCTGCCATCTGCCTGAGCTTCTCTACCCGGACAGGCTCTGGCCAGTGATCTGGAGGACTAACCTCTACTGGATGTGGAGCCGCAGCACGGTCCTGAAAAATGGGAAGCTGAAAATTAGGTAGAGTTTGGGTATCATTGATCTTTGTTTTGTAACTTTTTTTTTTTAACCTGTTCTTTATGATCGTTTTTACCAGACACACTTCCTCTGAGCGTGAAGCCAGATTAATAAGATTAATTCAAGTGAAGCACATAAATGTTGTGACAGCTGCCTTTTCTTACTTTGCCATATCTTCTTTTTTTATATATAGGCTGTGAATAAGGACCATTTTCTAAGGAATCTCTTCAGCTTCCGTCTGGATTACCTGCCTTTGTGAACACCTACTCCCCATTGACTCTGTTCTTAATAGATGGGTTCAGCCTTTAAGAGGTTCTGCATGCAGTTCTGCTGCTGCTGCTGCTGTGCTGGTGACGACGACGACGAAGATGAAAAGCAGCCTTTAGTACCGTAAGAAGACCAGGCCAGAAACAGAAAAGCTCTTCACCACATGCCACTTTAATATTGTTAAAGTGTTGCTATTGTTATTATCCACATATCAGTTAAACTGCTCACCTAGAGAAGAATGTAATCCACTGAAAATGTCTTTTATAGTGTCCTTATTTGATTGTCATGCGTGTCACATCTGATATTTTATGTACATACACTCACTGTATGAATGTGTAATAACTGTGCCTCTGGGTGTTTGTGTGTTGGCCAACCACACAGTCAGGATCCGTTGGAGTATTTTAACCGTGAAGTCCAGAAGCGTCGAGATGAGGAGACCAACCTTTGGAGTGAGCCGGGAGATCCCAGCCACTCGGAGAGAGATGACGACCGGGTCCTTTACAGCCTGCTGCAGGCCAGGAACAAGACCCGCATGGGATCCACGGTGTGTGAGGATTTTCTAGATAGTTCACAGTGGAGTAGAGTCTTGAGGCTTCAATCAGTCCATGTTAACCTGAAGTTGGAAACCAATTAAAACTTGCACAGTAGTGGAAAAGAACTCCAGGTGACGCTAACTGGTGCAAAAAAGGCTGAAAAATATTTAAATAAGGTGCAAAAGTGTCACATTAGTGCAAAAAACATAAAACATTAATGATAAGTCATCTTAAGCTTTATCCAATCATTTTGATCAGTTTTTCAAACCAGCTATGAGTCAGGACATCAGATTACAAGAGACAATAGACCAGACAAGAGAAATTACAAGAGAGTAGTTCTTGAAAGGGTTGTCCTTTTCTTGTTCAGGGCTACCGCCGTCTGAGTGTGGACATAGAGGCCATGAGAGATACCCGTCGAGAAGTCAGAGACAAATGGCAGACAATCCTGGAGAACTTAGGTAACACTGGACAGATGAGATGTGGGAAAGACTGTCCCTTCTACATACAGAGTAACCTGAAATGGTTTGCCTTCTTTTCTAGGTTTCATGGCGGAGGCAGAATCTTTGCTGACAGTGTCTGCTGGAGCCTCACATGACCGCATGCGTAACGCCCCAGCAGCACGTGCCATGCTCCATACTCTCCACTCTGAGACTTCCATCTTCAGCTCCAGAGAACCACCACCAGAAAGATATCTGTTCATCCTGGTGAGAGCAGGGGTTTGTCAGAGGGAATCGCAGCGATAATTAACTTTGAACTCATACTAATCCCTCAAGTGAGAGTGCCCTTGCTGTGACCTGGAGCTTAGCGTTCAAAATAACACACTTGAGTGGTGGGAGACATGTCACTCATCCTATCATTAACCTAACCCAAAATGTTGGCGTGTTTACTCAATCCCTGTGCTCCAGGCCACAATGAGGGGTACTTTCCTCGAACCCTGTTAGCAGTTTTGTCAAGTAGGTCTAACTGCAACAAAATTCAGTATCCAAAAATCCATTGGGTGCCACTTATTTGCATCTATAAGGCTAGGGGCATGAACTTAGGATGAACCTATGGTGAATCTTCTGTAGACATTCGCATTTAGGGAGAATGTACTGGGTAGGCTGTTTTTCAAAGGAAGCATATGATTGGTTACATGAAGTTTAAACACTACGTTTAGGGTGGATGTGTAAGACAGAAGGTTAGGGTTCCCGACATCATGTCACCACATCACTTTCTGCAGTTAGTTTTAATTTCTAATTGGTCAAAAGAAAAATGAATCAAGATTCTACCAGTGGTTTAGATCACAGCCACTGGAGGACGTGGGTTCACATATTTCATTAGAAAACAATGCCCCTTTAACAACCATATTCTGACAATACTCACATTTGGTGTCCCTGCTTCAACCACTTCTTCTTCTTCCTCTCCTTCTTTATACATCTTCATAGGATCGTCTCCTGTACCTTGATATAGGTGAAGATTTTTTGGCAAAGGCAAGGCGCTTCTATCCTCCAAAGGATGATTCGGACGAGGAGACGCCGGGCCTTGCCATAAACCTGCCGCTGCTGCTGGCCAGGGTGGAGGCCATGAACGGAAAAGCCAATGAAGAAGAGGAAGAGGAAGAGGATGAGGATGAGGATGAGAGCGGAAGAGAAGATGGAAACTTGAGTGACAGATCCTAAGATCTACTGGCTGCAATAATAATAGACGCAAGGCAGGGGGCAGTAGTCATCAACCCTGGAGACCTGGATGGCAGGATTGCATAGCTCTTATCTTTAAGTGTCTGTTGCCTCATACAGTCTTGCTGCTGCCTCTTGGAAGTTTTAGGCTAAACAATTTGTCCTTTCTCCCCCAACTGCACAGCTTGAGTCTAATTCTGTGTTCTCTTGTCAAAATCTAAAAGGGCTTAGCAGATTTTCAGGTAAATGGAACAGAGGTATTAACTGTCTGACTTTTTTTTTTCTGTCTACCACAGAGTTTTATCAAGTTCTTATCCTGTTCATTGTTCAGCTGTTGTGAACCTTCAGGGTAGCAATGTTCCTTTGAGCAGAGCCTCTTTATATTTAGTCCTATGATTATCAGCACTCATTTCATTCAATCACATGATCGGTAACCACTCTGAATAAATAGCCCAGTAATCTGATGTCAGATTTTTCTCAAGAAATGTGTGTTTGTATACTTGATACTATAAAACTCATTAAAGTCTGTATTTGGCTTCAAACATTTTGGGAAATAGCATATGGAAATACAACATAGTTGGTACTGTATGTTTAACTATGGACTTTTGTGTGTGACTGAGGTGACTTTGGTTTTTTTCCCACCAGCAATTTACTGAAAATGTGAAAGATTTCCAAACTCATGTGGCAGTTCTGGTGTCCAGTTCATGGTGAAACAAAGCTCCAGCCTAAAGCTTGTTATGTGTACAGCGTTACATGTTGGTATGATGCCTCCCCCGGAGCTGCCAACAAATGAAGTGTTATGAGTTTTCAGTTACTCAAACATTACACAAATGACAAAGAATAAAAGAAGAATTCGCATAACTATCGGAAATTTCTAAACTTAAAAAGGATTTGAAGTCAAGTGAGCATCAAGCAGTGAATCCATGGGAACGGTGGCACGAGAGCAACATTCCTTTGAAGTGCAGTAAAAGAGTCTTCTTCAGTCTGTTCCTATGCCCTCATGTGGCCTGTTTGTACCCATGGCTGGCTTACACTGTGATCTCCATACGTACCGCATATCCTGGCCTGGTGGTTTGGCATCTGAGCATCCCACTGGGACCCCACTGGGTTGCAAGATGGATGGCGATGATGGCGTTTTGTTTGGTGTTGAGCTGCTTCTTGTTGTTGTTGTTATGTAAGAGAGCCATTGCTGAGGGCACATGTTCGAACACAGCACCACCCTTCAGGCACACACACACCCACCCACACAAATATCTGGTGACAACTCTGTGGTGCCGGTATGAAGCACTAGAGTCAAGCTGAAGATTGTGTGCAGGAATCAATAGAAAGTTAACTTTCCCTCAGATTCTTCTTACTGCTAAACAAGCACTTTGTGTCAGGTTGACCTGTGTAGGAGGCTCCTCTGTGTCCTCCCAAATTCATTCTTCTGTCAAACAAAAACCGCCTTACTCAAACTTCACAACATTTTGCCTTATTTACCATCTCCTGACGAGGCCAGACTTTATCCTGCAATTGCCCTTCTTCCTCTCTCCCTCTCCCTCCCACTCCCCATCTCTTTCTCGGTGACAGCTCATTTAAATGTCACTTCCCAGCAGCTGCGGCAGTGTTGTTATGCGGCACAAAGATCTTCCTGGCCGGGGCGTGGCCTGGTTCGGGTGAAGGGGGGAAGGACGAAGGGGGTGATCGCTGTGACAGGGCTCACCTCATCACTTGGCTTCATTAGCATAGCATGACTCACCCATATAAACAGCAGAGAGGTGAAAGTCATCTGATGTCCTCTTGTGGTTTTAGCAGGTGAATACCCAAATTACCCACACAAAGACTACAAATTAACACTCTGTCTACTATCTGCACTAGCTTGCAATCGGATTGCTCGGGGTTAAGTCGATTTTAAAAAGATATGATCTCAACACGGAAGGACCTGAGGACAGTGAGTGACTTACTAGGTTTCTGAAATGGCATTTCATGGTTGTCATGGTGTCATAACATGACTGAACGCATGACCCCAGGGATGCCTACGGTGCTCTTGCTCTCTTGTCTCTCTCTGACATTGAGCAATAATTTACATATACAATATCACCCTGCTGAGAAGTTACAGAAAGGAAAAATTGAAATATTGCCGTATGTGACAGGCAAAAGGAAAATAGCATTTAACTGAATTATATATTCAGGACATGAATAGTCAGTGGAAAAGGAATGGCAGTCATTTAGACTTAAAGGTGAATATATGCAGGGAAACAGCTGTAGATTTAATGTCATAATTTGACACAGATTGGGTAGTGTGATTGATCAGGCTTTTTGTCATTAGAATTGCTATACTTTATTCTCTGTGTGAGATATCTGATATTTGTTATCTGATGATATCAGTACCTGCTGTGGATGAATGAGTCAGAGACCGGGACTGGAAGTAACATCACACCAGCAGACAACTGTCAGAGGTGAGTATGTGTGTGTTTCACAGGCTGTAACCTGAGTTGATTATGGCTTGCATGGTGCTCTGTCAACAAGGTAATGAATCACTGGGGATGGCGCTCTCGCTGCTACAGTGAGGCAGCGCACTGTAAAGGCATCTAATGAGGGGGTTTGATGTTATCACAAGGCACAGCTGCTGTATAAACTCCTTCTGAATTGTATTGTGATTTAAAATTCAGCAGGATACTCCATAAACTTCTCCAGCTTCTTACCTTTTATCTACGAGCGACAGATGTGTTATTTCTGATTCAACCTACATGCCTGAAATACCCCTTGTGTATGAAAAACAGCTGCATCATTGTGATCTCTCCACATTAGCGCGGTGTCTCTTGCTGCTTTGTGTACATCAAGACCAAAATCTTATTAAGATTCCTCTCCGTAGACTAATCCTTTTTGTGTGTGTCTGCCTACATGTTTATATAATCCCCATACAGAGTGTCTCCATGATACTTTCCCCTCTAAGGAACCATGATCCCAGCTGAAGTGGAAAGTGTTGGGCTGAGTGATTACAGAGGTGACTGGGCATACAATTTGAGATTCAGGGGATTTTCAGCGCAATTACCCTTAACCCCTTCTCAGAGTGGCTTCCAGCTCTCGGGAGATGAGACACGGAGCACTTGGTGTTGTATATCAGTGCACACTGATTGTAGAGTGACAACATGGATCAGAAATAGCAACAGAACATCTATAAATATCGTGAACAGACCCGAGCCGAGACATAGACAGCACAGAGAGAGAGTGGAAGCCAGGAGATACAACCAGCTGTAGCATCATAAAAAAAACGGCTTCATCACAGACACATCACCAATAAGACCCATTGGAGAGAATAAGATCCGAGACAGATCTTCCCACAGCAGATATGATGCCAGTCTGTACCATCCTGGAGAAGCGTAACGGTGTGGTGGTGGGAGCTGAGCTGACCTGCAGCGTACGAGAGGACAACAAGGCTCAGAGGGAGAGCTACTGCGCTGACTGGCATAGTGTCAGTCTCAAGACTCAACCTCAGGACAGGTGAGAGCTCACAGACCAAACAGAAAACATTCTGCTGCTCCCCTTTATGTGGTATTTGTCACCACTGAATGAGAGGAAAAAGGTTTCTATTTTTACTAATAACATCCTGGCTGTGATTTAAAATTTTCCTTACCATCATCAGACTTGGATTGAGATCTACTTGCTCATTTATTTGGCAATTCTTGGTAGAACTGTTCTTATATTGGAAGGCAGTCTAATTAAGCAGGTAAATCACAGTGTGTGCTCCCACAATTTCTAACTTTAACTTCTTTTTGATGCCCGCAGGCAGACAATGAATATGAATGACAACTCTCGAAGGGAGACTCTGTACCGGCAGTGGCAGGCCCGTTCGCTGATGCAGACCTGCCCCTCTGGTGTCTTCAGAGTGGGCACCGTGGAAAGAGGGGTGAGGGAGCACCAGCTGCTGCCAAAGAGAAGAACCCTCCCCTTGCCCATCTTCACCCCTGCAGAGCTGGGTGTCAGGGTTGGACGTGGAGCCCCACACACAGAGGAGGACCTGCAGCCCTTCCCCACCCCAGACGGAGCCTGTCCCAGCAAGAGGACCGTGGACGAGATCATAAGAGACCTCCCCCCAGTCAAGCCAACCCTCATGGAGTTCGCCAAAGATCCCAAAGCCCTGGGTCGCTCCATGTCCCAAGAGGCCCAGAGAGGGTAAAGAACAGAAGGAGAAAGAGGGGATATTAGGGAGAGATAAGAAGGATGACAGTTGAGAAAGGATAGTCATTGAGTGTGTCAGGAAGGAGCATGACAAGGTGTATATAGATTTATCGCTAGTGACATTCATCAAAAACCCTAAATACTGTAGATCTTTAGCACTATTGGCGAGCACAGCACCAGATAAATGTCACGCTTTGTCATTGTGGGCATTTGGTGGGGAGTGGTATTAGAAATGGTTACGTGAAAGCCTTCGCGTTGTGATGGAGAGGCACTGTTTGTGTTCTCAGCTGTGCCATGGGCTGATCTCTGCCTGTGCTGGCCAGCTGGCCTCACCATATCTGCTGATCTCTCAGTGGAATTACTGCCACCCAACTACTGCATGCACTGGTGCACATTAACCATGCTGCATGCAATGTCTTTTGCCTTTATTTTGTATTGCAAAGTGCAAATATCATCGTAAGGCAAATGAAAGCATTCTTGAGGTTATCAGATTCATGGATTATACTTGCAATCGGTGGTGAGGGCATCCGGTGACGCAGAAAGTGACAAATTGATAATGATGTGCAAAAGGAAGAGACAAGTTTTAAACTGTAAAGAGGGATGGAAAGAAAGAGGGAGAGTCAGAGGGGAAGGGTCTGTGGACATGCCTTGGAGTTGGTCAACTTCCAGGCCTCCACAAGCCCTTGAAAGTCTCTGATCTCCGTGAAGAGTACAGAATGCTCTGGCGTGATCACACACTGCAGCTGCACATATGTGTGTGTGTGTGTATGTGTGTCCCTCTGTGTGTGTGTGTGTGTGCTGGCTGACACCTCTAATCAAGAGGATTTAGGAAAACTAAAAACCTGATCTGCCTTGTTTGGGTGAGTGGCAGCTCATATATATCTCTGGTAGAACAGATACTGTAAGTGCTGAGAATACACAGTGGTGTAAATGAATATGAAATGTGTGCAATGATGTTGAAATATTTTTCGTAGGTATTTATTATTTTTACTAATAAAAGCTGAGCTGCTCTTCACTCTTCTGTCACTGTGGGGTTTTTTTCCCAGTTGCAACATGAACATGTTCTGATTATATTTAATGGTGAATGGAAAAAGCTTTTTCATGTCTAATAGTAATAACACTATCATGCAGGATAAAGAAAAGCTGCCAGACAGGCTGAAATAAATAGCTAAGTATCTGTCGTCCCATAATTTAGATACATACTGTGACAGTGTCCCCTGTTCCTCCTGAACAATCACCACATTACATCCCTCATTTATCTTTCATGTTCCACGTCCTGTGTTTGTTCTCAACACAGAGCGTACTGTTCCCCTTTTACTGTGCAGAGCTTTAATGGATGCACTGCATCACCTCCTCTCTTTATCCCCAACTAAATCAATGTAATTTATCAATTATTAGTTCTGCCATTAGGCTGCCCTTCTCTAATCTCATTCCTCTCATTCCTCTTCTGAATATATTTGTCTCTTTAACCCCTTCTGACCTTCTGTCCCTCTCTCTCTCTCGTCACTCTTGCTTGTGTCTCTGCGATAGGCAGCGTGTGGTGGTTTGATATTAATAGCTGGGTAAACATTGGCATTACCCTGGAGACTGTGGAGAGACAGCCGTATTGGCACGTTCTTCCCATTTGAGCTCATAATCCTTGTGTTTTATCAGAGATTTGGGTGTGCTGCCTTCACTCCCTATCTTTAAAATTACCCTCCCACACTGCTGCTGAAATCCTGTGCTCCCCACTCTGCACTGTCAAAGTGCAATCCAGTTTTCAAACTCCAAATGAACCTCCAAACCCTCAAACTATTTTTAGTGGATGCCAAGGAATGTGGGAATTGAGCTGGCATGTGTTGTCACGACAAATCTAGTAAATTGACATTGAAATTCTTTCCTATGCTTCAGCTGTCTCAGCTACATGGTTCCTCGCTGTATTATCCCATTTGGCAAACTCAACCTATCCTCTACTAAAAGCAAGTTAATGCAAACCTGCAAACCTAAGTCATCACTTTTTACTTAACCTGAGTTTGAACCTGGAAAACACTTGAATACCTAACCTGTTTTTCTTAACTGAACATATCCAAAATATACCATTTAATTTGCGAATTGCAGTATTTTCATGCACTTTTCTCAATTTTGTTGCTTTTATTGTCATCACCTGTAGGGATTGAGTAGTGGGCCTCTTCTTATCCTTCTAAGTACTCATCACAATGTATTTAAAGACAAGGTCTCACAGTGTTACACAGCAATAGATCTTATGTGGTGTCACACTCTTGCTATGATGCCCATAGTGGAATGCATTTGGCCTACATCAGCACTTTAGCATACAGAAACTCCGTGATTGCTTGTCGATACAGGAACACAGCTTGTATTCTGGTATATATTGTACAGCTTGTGGTCTGTTTGTCATCCCACTTAACATCGGTTGCTGCTCCCTACTGGATAATTTGGGTAATGCTGGTCGAACAAAAAACAGGTATAAAAATGCCATAAACACACAACAAACACACAATATCATATTTATTTGCCTATTTCATCTATTGTAAATTAACATAGGGGACATTTAATTGTAATAAGCAAGAAAATATCAAACATGTATGAAATCATTATCTTGAGTGAAGATTAATAAACTCAAGTGTGTTTTTTTTCCCTTCTAGTGCCCATTAAAAAACACATTTGGTGAGTGAATTAATAATCACTCTCTCTTCTTCTCTGCTCCTGCCTCAGCAGCACTGTTGTTCTCTGTGAAAAAACACAAATTATTAAACATTACACATATCTAAAGCATCTGATGAACTCATCTCTTCAGTCATTCACAATCAGCAGCATTACACTCACTAGCAGCAGTGCCCTTCTCATCAGAATTACTGTGAAGCTTGCTGTTGTCACCTCTCTTGTCCCCCGACTTCAGAAGGGCTCTATGACATCTCGGGAGCAGATTGTGTTTCTCGGCTGCTGGCTGGGTGTTTCTGTGTGTTTGGTTTTACCTGCTGCAGGAGTGACGTTGGCTCCCACAGTCGCAGTGGCGCTGGGCGGGGAAGGAGTAGAGACAGCATGCCTCATCACAGAAGAGAAACATTTTCATCAGTGTGTTACGTCTAACTGGTATGAATGAGCAATGATAAAAAGTGCAATGATATATACAATCTAAAACACAGTTTAGTGCCTCATTTAAAATACAGATTTAGTAAATGGATGGCAAATGCATAGTTACTATTCCTAAACCTACTGTAGATATTTTGAGTCTTTTTCTGGAGGGGAACAACGGCAGAGAGAGAATGGAAAGTCTTTCCCTGCATGCAGGTCTTATTTTGTTGTGGTCTCAATTTGTGCGAGAGAAAGGAGCTTAGTTGCAGTAATTTTCAAGGCTATGTCTTCAGTTCTTTCCAGCTACTTTTTCTACTTTTGTAATAGTAGTGTTAATTAAAAGGTGAGAATAGGTTCTTCAAGCACAGCCCAGTAGACATGATGCATCTCCTTCCTTGCTCCCCTAATTTTACTACCTTTTCGTTCCCTACCTTTCTTTTCATTTTGGCCCCTGCCTACCCCCAGTAAGTTTGTCAGCCCTTTTGTGTTCCTGAAATAAACTGCTGAACTGCCTCTTTCTGCGTTTGGGTCCTTACCCTGTTTTCTGGCTTGACGATCGTGACACTCTTTCAAATTTTCCAAATATCTATTCTCTATTCTGGAGAAATCGCTAATCACTGTCAAGATATAATTTCATCAAGGTGGTAAAGGCAGACATTCTACCTGAAACAATTACCCTGGAAGCTCATCTGATGTGAAATTTATATGAAATGTCCTTAAAATAGATTTCTAGCAAGTTTTGATTAATCTTTGCACTATCGAGATACTAAAATCTACTTCAAAACTTCACACACTGATTCACTTAAAGTAAGGTCTGCCACACCTGCAGAAATTAACCATTGTTTTCATAGCATGAGTAAGTTAGAGCTATTTTAGGAATAGTTTTCATGGAAGAATGCACTGGTTGAATCTGTCTCACACTTTAATTTGAACCTCATAGTCAGTTCAAATTAAATTCTGGTGCCTTCTATAAAAACGTCTCAGTCTGCCAGCAGGTGAGGATTTAATGCAAACTGCCTCCTAAAGAAAAATAAATCTGATCAGTTTTCATTTTGTTTCATAGTGATGAATGCCCAATTGATTTTCTACTTCATCTGACAGTTAATTCTCTGCACCACCAGTAATGTGTTTTAAAATTAAGTGTATCGGACAGGAGCTCTGATCACCCGTCTCTGTGTGACGGAGAAGAGGTGGGTTTGTTGGGGACTTGGTAGACTAGTGTGGCCTGACGCAGGAGCCACGCAGGGTAAGATAGGCATGGGACAGGCTGGTAATAGTGGTGGTATATCTCTGGGTCAGCCTCATTCTCTTGAATTATAACCCAATCTCTGGGAGCCTGACATAGTGAAAAAGCAAAAACAGTCCAACTTTATATCCGACTGCAAGACTAGAATCATTACAAAGTTTTCACTGCTAAAGTTTTAGTTCAGTAACTATCCAACTGTCTGTCGATAGTTTTCAAGTTCAATTATTATAGAGTAATACAGAGTCATAAATATTCTGTATTTTGTTCTTAAACCCAACAGCACCTACAAATACCCCAAATGCGCTGCAAAGCACTATTGATGTCGTGAAACATAAGAAATCAACCGTGAGCTGGGAGGAATCTTTGGGGCTCTATAATGAAATCAGAGATTTTTAGCACATGTGAGGTGGAAGAATTTTATTTTGTGTTGAATTTAAATAGAAAATAAGTTACATTTCCCCTACATTTTATTTGATCAAGATAAGGGTGATACACTCAAACTCAGTTTCATATTACAAGTTATGATCAAAATAATTTTAAAATTAAAAATTTTTATTCCAATTCACAGTCTATTTTCATCAAATTAGACTCAATCTATTATTAACTGAACTGACCATGATTCTTGTCTGGTACCCACCGCAGGGCTGGAGTATCCGAACGAGCTGAAAGCTGACATGGTCAAGTTGTTCATGATGACCTGGTCTGTCTGGGCATTCTGGATCATCATCATCAGGTCTGCATATTGAGACCCCCACACACCACACACACACACACACACACACAGCACTATCAGCACTGTCTGAGGGTCTTCTGATTGTCTTATCTATTTTATCAGCCTGCTATTCTGTCCTCTTCCCTCCGGTTGACTAGGTGATTAACCTGCATTGTGTCAAACCAAGGTGTTGAATGTGAGGTGCCAAGCTCAATTTTCTCACCTCCTTGTCACTCAATATTTGTTCAGCGGTGACTCACCTTACTAAATTATTTACCTCCTTCCCAGCAATATAAATGCACTTACTGACCAAGATTTAGGAAAGTCTATTTAAGATACTATAATTCCACTGTCATTTAAAACCTAATTACACATATATACGTATGGCTGACTACAGTTTTAAGTGATATTCATAACCCTGATCAATTATGAAATGCCTACCAGGCAATATGAATGATATCTCTGGGCACCAGTTGTTTGTTAGCTTAGTGATGCAACACTCTTGCCAGGGTCCGGACCTTTGAATCCGCCCACTCCACCGAGTTGACTGATTGATGGGAATGGAGTGTAACGAGTTGACAATTCTGTCTGATATCAGTCAAGAAACACTCAGTAACTTGACAAACTTTGTGATATTATTGTCAACTTTCCATGGTTTCATCCATATCTTTTTAAAAGTTGAAAATAATTTGTAGTATCAAATTAAATGTTCTGTCTTTATGGCTGGCTCCACAAAATGTAACTGATTGTGCTGTTGATATTCAGCACATGTTCAGAATGACAGCTCCATATTAATAAACCCAGAATTTTAACTCAACAAATGAAAGCAAATGAGATAAACACAATTTCACAATTCACACAGTTTGCTGTCAATGAATTTTAAAGGCAGAATAGACCCAATATGATTATATCAAGTGCAGTTGTATCAAAGAAGAGTGTACCATCTCCAATAATAGAGACACTGCAGTTTGGTAAGATCATTTTCAGTGCACCCAGATTAAAACTGAAAAGCAACATATATAACTGTCTCCTAAAGCAGCAAGAAAGTGACAGGTATATGCAATCTGGTAACAAATCATCAAATTATTTTCAAGCATTTGCACCAAATTGCAAAGTTGCTTCGTGCAGATTACAGTATGTGCCAAACAATATATTTGGTTTTAAATTCCTTCAGTTTAAATTAGAGCTCAGGATTGTTTTATTACCTGAAACTCAAAGTGACTGACTTACAAACCTTGATTTTCAATAATTGAATGATACCTTTAGAAGTTGTAAACACATGCTGACTAAAACCTGCTGCAGCATTTGCACATGAACTTCACCGCAACACACACTCTCACACACAAACTCATCCGCACAAATTTTACACAATTGTCCAAGCACAAGAGTAGTACCATAAATAATATATCTGAGTGCCTGCTAGCAAGCTGGTAGTGTGACAGACAGGCAAGTACAGCCATGAGTGTGAAATCCTGAGATTTAGTTTGTGTGTGGTGACAGGCTACCATTCCCCCTCCTTGACGTGACCACAAGGCCTAATAGAAGGAGCGAAGCCCGGAGGCATCATGGTCGCTGGGAGCTGCTGCACGATAGTGGTGGGTTGCCGAAGAGCCTGCGGAAGAGAGATGGGACTGTAATGAGGTTCTCTGCCTGGAGGCACAGTGGCTGAGAATAAACTTGGGTACCTACATATACAGTGAAGCTCCTCTCCACAGAAAGGGGGAAAAAATCGATTATCTTCCCATATGCAAACAATATTAAAAACATCACTTCTTGTAATTCTAGAAATGATTGTATTACGACGTAAGACTCGAGCTCAGTGATGGGTTTTGTGTTTGAGCTACACAGAGAGCAGGTGGTTAGTTGTTGCTAAGATAAAAAGCTTGAGCTGACAGCCTAATAACCACAAAATAGAAAGAGTTAAAATGATTCACACTTACAGGAAATATAAAAGCATGTGGATCATACAGCTCAAAGTGTGGATAAATATCTTCTGTCCACGCCATATGTGGGGGCCTCCGCTGATATTATTTACAAGATACTCAGTATGTAATTCTAGCCTGTTTGCTGAAATGCAAAGGCACACAGTAGCAGGTTGCCAAGGTGCGAAAACACAAGCAACAGTCTGCAGACGCATATGCATGCACACTCACCCACACAACACATACACACACCAACCCGCACACACACTTCCTCTGTCTGTGATCACTACATTGACCTACAGTATGCAGTACAGGTTGTTTGTGTAATTAATCTCACTTTGGAAGCCAAAAGCAGAGCAGCTGGTAACTGAAAGAAAGAACTAAAGCTATAATACATTGCCTATAAAAGCATCCACCCACTGTGGAGTTTTTTATGTTTTACTGTTTTACAACCGTGAATCGCAGTAGATGTAATTAGTTTTTTATGACACTTGTCAAACCCTAAAAGTCTCTTGAATGTCAAAGTAAAAAATACCTGCAATTTCATTCAAATTAAAACCTAGGTATTAGATATTAATAATCTGAAATGAGGTAAGACTTGAATGTATGAGTCAACAACTACTCAACAACCATTTAACAGTAATTATCGTGCTAATGAGATGTTTATCCTGATGAACCCAGAGAAAGATCTATCAAAATGCTGCCATGCAACATGCAAGAAAACTGGCAATGCATAATCTATTTTAAAGAAAAATGAAGTAGTAACACTTTTGTTGATGTATGATAGATCATACACCAGTTTGTTTTTATGCTAAATTACATTACTGATCCCGAAATTAGGCCCATGTGTTTGAATGAGCTGCAGTGGTGTATCCAAATTCCTCACTAGTCCTATGAGGTATACGTACTATGTTGCACTATTCTAGCAGTGAGTTTCAAATTGTAGAAGGCAGCGTACATTTAGAGGTCATCCAACTGTCTGAGTCTTTATTGTGGGATCTGTCACTGGAGCCGAGGCACCACTGCCCACAATTTGACCCACTCAGCGGTGTCATTTTCATTATTACAGTAAACTGTGAGACAATAGTGTCCATCAACACAGACACACACTCAAAAGGTGAGTGATTTTAATCTGCATGATGGCATTTGTAGGCATATTATTTTATTTTTCCTGCACTAAAATGCAATGTGCAACTGGGACACTGAAAGATGTTTATAGCGCTTTTTATTTAGCATTAAATTACAAATGTCAATGAAATTAAGGGTGCCTTTTCTATCTTTCTGTCTAAGTATGTGAACACAGACAGAGAGGGTGCTGCTTACATTATGGCACGTGGCTCAGTTACATGATAAAATATTTATATGCTGCCTAATGGCTACAATATTTCATCAGGTTAAACAGATGTTTAGATTAAAAATACTGTTCATTTAGAATGGGTAACACTTAATTTTAACCCCCCTATTTATTATTTAGCATTTATTAGCAGTATAAAAACCGTTACTACAAGCTTTGCAGCACATAGTTGCTGTTAGGAGATATAAGATTATGTTGTGGTTTATATATATATATATGTGTGTGTTTGTATTTTTATTGTTAAAAACTATTGCTCCTCCTGTAGACCATCCATTATAAACAGCTAATGAAAGCTTGATTACACAGTGTTACATAGTTGTCATTCATATTTCTTTTAAGAAATACCCATGTTAGGACATTATAATCATTTTTCAACCTACCTAAGTATGTTTTTAGATATTCATAAAAATTTAAACCCCTAATAAAAAAAGGACCTGATTCACATTTAACACTACCATCACAGTGTTTTCATAAGGTTATAAACCATTTATACAACTAATAAATGCAAGGGACATTGAGATAAAGTGTTACTCTAAACCTTTCATACCTCAAAATTAGTCAAATCTGTTGAAATGAAGTATTTTTCTCTGGTTGAAAGGGAACCCTAGTGAGCACATGCAGAATAAATATTATCACTCTAGCTTTTCCCTGATTGTAGGAACTGAGTGTGATACAATAGCCTTGTTTTAAATTGCCCCAGTCTCCCCACAGGTGGTTTTCTGGTATTAATATTTAAAATAACTGGGGTGTGGCCACAGGTGTGAGTTTATGGAGCGCTCAGAATGCGACACAGCCAACAATGCTGTATAATAGATGGTTAGAGCCTGAGCTTCACTATGGCAGACGACATTAATTAGCACACAGTTTACATTCACTGTACCACTCTCCCTTCCAACTCTCCTTCCCTCCTCAACCCTCCCCACTCCCTGTCAGTGGATGGGGCCTCTGTACGCATCTCTAGCTCTGTAATTAAAATGCTGTAATCTGGGTGGATCGTCTCTATTTTTAAAAGCCCCCTGTCATTGTGTGGGTAAAGTGACACAAAGGGAAGCATCAAGCAGTGAAAGAGGCGAAGGAAGAGGAGGATGGGGGGAGATAGGAACAACTGTAGCAGCAGGTGATGACCAACTCTGTGAAAGATGAGGAAACTAATAAACTATGTTTAATTGGCAGAGTAGCCTAAAGATAATTCTCCTCCTGTTATCCAGTGCAGCCCACGCACCTTACATCCACTCCTTTGGATTAACAGATTGTTTTTTCATAGGAACAAAGAGAGAAAACAGAGAGAGAAGTGTTTTACAAAAACCACCACAGAAATGCAATCCACATCTCATGTGAACATTTAAGAAATGTTTAAATACAATTATCCATGGACAACGTTAACAACACAAAGCTGGGCAATACTTCAGTTTCATAATCACTAGAATCAGCTCGTGCAGAATTCTGGAAATTTCTGTCAAAAGCTAATAAAAAGGGTTATTGAAGTATTGTTTCCCACATTTGAAGAGTTTTGTCTCATGTAATGTATACTGCTCAAAACAATGAAGGGAACACTTAAACAACACAATGTAACTCCAAGTGTTCCCTTTATTTTTTTGAGCAGTATATAAAGGTAAAAATAGTTTTTGATCATATTATATGTGATTTTGCATACAACAGCCATATTGGAGTGGTGGAAGATTTTTTTACTTAAATAAAAGTGGTAATACAACTCAATAAAATACTGCATTACAAGTAAAGGTTCTGCATTCTAAATGTGACCTAACCAAAAGTAAATAAGTAGTAGTAACAAAAGGTATTCAGTATCAAAAGTAAAAGTACTCATTATGGAGAATGTCAGTGCTATGAATTTATTTGATCGTTACTGATGATGTATTAATATGTAAGCAGTACTTTAATGTTGTAGTTGGTCACGGTAAAGCTAATTTTAACTACTTAATATACTGTTGGGCAGTTAAATCAATCTATATCAATGCATCATATTTATTAAATTGATCTTGTGTTTTGTATGTTAAATTCTAATCTGAAAAGTAATTTACTAACTATAGCCACCAAATAAATATAGTGGAGTAAAAAGTACAATATTTCCCTCTGAAATGTACTGGAGTAGAAATATAGCATAAAATAAAAATACTCATGTAAAGTACACGTACCTCAAAATTGGGCTTAAGTAGAGTGCTTGAGTACATGTGATATTAATTTAAACCATATCGACTAGCCCTAAAATGAAGTACAGTGAGGCCACATTAGGTCATGATTAAAACTCACACTACTCACATTTCAGGAACCATATATGCATAAATGAAATATTTCAAATATGAATGAGACCATGGCCCTTGCTAAACAGCTCTCTATAGGGACTGAGCTGCTGAGGTATGATTTAATTATTTGCGCTTTTCACACACTCATGCATACACACACACATACAGAGAAAGAGAGAGAGAGAGAAATGGTCATTAGTGTTGGTTAAAGGGTTAGCGCATTGCATTAGTGAGCATTTATTTATACCTCAGGGGTAGAGAGGGAAGGCCATACATTTAGATGCCCTGCAGTTCTTTCTGCATCAAAGCTAACAGCATTAATCACATTAGCTGAATGTTCTGCTGAACACAGTAAAAGCAAATAGCATGGCATCACTGTTGCCTAGAACTTATTGCATTTCTTCAAATGTTATCCTATTACGCTGGTGTTCTCTGGAGTTGTCGTCGCCATCGGTCAGGGGATGTTGTCAGTAAGATGGCAGATTTGAAGTTAAAACTCTCATCATTAGTCCATAAGTCTGGCTCACTTTCACCCCCACCCCCCCCATTTTGCCCCTCACCCCCTGCGGCATCAGCTCAAGAACATGGCCGTTACCTTTACCCGTTCCCATGGCAACACCACCATGCAGCCCTTCTGTGGTGGTAGCAGTGTTGTAATGTGTGTGTTCAGAGTCGTGCGTATGCATGTGCATTGTTTGCTGAGGTTTGTTTAGATAATGTCAGCGAAGAGTACGATCAATTTTTTAAAGGTTTGACGTTGCCCTCTTCCTCTCGCTGTCTGTCACTGATAAACATGCACTGCTCACAGCCTCAAGAAACACACCATTCAACAATAGAGATTCAGAGTTTTGGGAAATTAGTGCTCACATGTTGCAGTCCAGTGTGTGTTAGTGGGTTTGTAATAAGTTTCCAGCTGGGTAGTCTCTGATTAGAACAACTGGACAGTCACCAAGACTCTGTGCTTTCTCATCAGGGGTCATAAAATGTCACCTCGACCCCTTCAGGGAAGCAGAAGTTTGGAGCTTTTGCAGTAGCAATGTTCTGTAATGGTGAATGAACAAAGAAGAGGTGAAAAGAGATAATATCTAGAGATGACGAGAGCACGAGAGTGACATGACAGAGCCAAAATAGAGTGAAGGACGGGGGAGACAGAGTGGATGTTATTCTCTCTTTGGCGGTCCACTGTCTGGCATGCGGGGATGAGGTAGAAAGAAAGCCAGAGAAGCAACGTGAGATAAGGCTTTGAATATATCTCCACTCACTCTATTCTTTTCCTCTTCTCTCTAAGGAGGAGGGCTGACTGACAGATGCTCCCCACCACCACCACCACCCCCTCCCCTAGCTATGGGTAAGCTTTGTATGGTGCCTACCTCCAACTCGAGCCAATTAACACTTCTCTATGAACACTCTGAGTTTATTAATACATAATATACTAGTTAGCCACAGACACCAATTATCTTGCAACTGGCCATTTAAATGTAAGTGGTTGGGGGAGGTCTGTGTTGGGAAGGGTTTGTAATGATGCTGCAGAACAGTGCACCAGTTTATGGTCAATACAAGTGATTGTCAGTGGAAATCAATGAAATGAGACACCCACCATCCCCTAGAGGGAAGGATGCCGTCATTAGAGAAAAGTTTATCAATGCCATTTGCCTTAGACAGAATAAGATCTCATTCTGTTAGATGTTTGCTTTTTGTTTATTGTGAGCTTGATTAGTCCCATGGTGATCATCTCCATCTAAGGCAGCCAAGCTGGTGTCATTGTGTCTCAACTCCCTCTCTCCAGTGCTCCTCTCTGAATGCCGACTTAATCAGACACAACCTGTGCCAAGCTCTCTTCTTCTGTTTTGAGCTGACATCCCTGGTGCCGAGCTGTCTCCTCACTCTGACTGAATCTGTGTGTGTATCCAGATGCAGGATTGACCTGAACGTGATCCTCGATTGAGCCTACAGAAACCGAGACGAAAAATGGTTTGGTGCATCATATGACTCGCCTCGCCATCCCTCATGAGAAATAGATTTAACCTTACTGCCGATGGCCTGCACAGACAATTTGTGGAATTATGCTCCATCTAAAACTTCCTTCAGGTTGGAGGCTCATTAGATAATTTAATTCAGAATAGTTTATGATTTCCTCAATGAGAGGTTGGGCACAGGGGAAAGAACAAGTCATTCTCAATAACAGTGCATCACAGACTGGTGTACCTGTTTTGCCTCTTTTTCTCTCAGTGCATAAAAGCTGCAGTGCAGAATCAGATTGTGGGGCCACCTGTGCTGCTAAAGATCACACTACCACTGGTTTTCTCTCTGTTTGTTTCATTGTATTGCAGACATCTGTTCCTTCTGAATATGATTAAGCTCTTTACACAAAATAGCGCATGTGAGAGCTAAACCTGTGAATACTAAGTATTTATTTGCATATTGTTTGTAATGACAAAATGTACTAGGGTTTGGATTTAAGAGTCCCACAAGTGTAAAACCACTACCTCTTTGAGATTATGGATGCAATTAATTATTGTGCTTTTAAAAAGCACACAAGTGTCCTGATCCGTTAAGAAGTGAATAAGAAGGAGGATAATTTGTTTCTTTTAACCGTAAAGCTTTTGTTGTTCCCTATTTTCACTGGCAAATTCTTTTCCCTTTATGTCCCAGAGCCACATTTCCACAAAACTTATTTTTAAACCAGACATTGGGGTATTATCACCGTCAACTTCTTGTTGTTCTTTATCATCACCTAATTTCATCCATTGTTACGTGACAACGTGTGTCTGTATGAATTCAACGGCATTGTTGGTTCGTAGTGTCTGAGAAAGAGACATTTCTAAGAGTGCAGACAGATAGAAAGTGTCAGGAGAGGAAGGGACAGAGCTGTTGGGGTGAAAACACACTGACACCTTGACAGGCGAAGTTCAGGACCTAGCAGGGAAAAAAGCACTGTGACACATCACATCACCCAAAAACTGAAGAATGCCTTAGGGTTATAACTGACAGCGCAGTCTTATTATGAAATCAACAATAGTCACATTGGCAAATGATGCTCACATTCACGCTGGGAATATGTGCAGCATAGAAACACATTTGTGAGTGTGAAATGATGTAGGTGTATCATTTTGTGGATGGTTTGAAATGCGTTAATTGAGTTAAGTGTTTGTGTATGTGCATGTGTGCGTAATCGGCAACTTTTCAACTTCATGGTGTTGTGGGTAATGGAAAGAATGAGGCAATTTCGTTTTTTGTTGTTCATTTGCCTGCACATAATAGATTTATTTAAAATTTCATGAGTCTGAATGCAAGGACTATCGGTTGCCTGCAGAATTGGATGCGGCACAATTTGCCTGGGGTGAGGTGTGTGTATGTTTGTCTGTATGTGTGTGGATTTGTTAGTGGGTGCCTGTATGTTTATAGTGCTTTTAGTTTTTTTTTGGATATCCCACCAGGCTCAATGGACTCAAGCCAATGTCAAAAATCAATAGAATTGCTTTAGGAAAACAATTCATTTTGGCAAACATTGTGTGAAGATATAAGTGAAACAACTTGTGTGTTGAAGTAAAATGAAAGCCAAATATATACATGTATGCAACCATTTTTGTATAAATGCCAGGGGTGGGGGGCATTGGTGACACCTTTTGAAATTATTGCCAAGTCACATCACTTTTTATTGTGTGCGTGCGTGTGCGTGTGTGTGTGTGTGTGTGTGCATGTGTGAACCAAAGGGCGAGAAAGAAAAGAGTGTTTATATCCACTCACCTGTGTGAGATATGAGATACCGTTTCCATTCATCAACTTCATTGCATATATTGAAAGGCCACTTCATCCTTGTGGGACCCGTGCCGACATAGAAAACAGATCTTTTGTGTATCTTGCCCTCAAATCAAAAATACTGAGGGATTAAAAATGGCTTTCTCCACAGGGTCTCCTACACTGATAAATCTGTATCGTGTCAAACTTTTCCGGTGAAAAGCTAAGCACAACAAAATATTAGGTATTTTCACTCAAAGCCAAGCTTCTTGGGAGTGCTATCTTTATTACAGTTAAGTGCTGCATGCCACTGCTGGGTTGATCACCATTATTTTTGTCATGATTTCACGTCCAGTGCACGGTTCATTATTTTCTGTGAGGTATCAGTTGCAAAAGGTCAGTGGTGACGCTTCCTGACAAGCAAAGGTAGCTCTATGAAGAGAGAGCTTGAAACACACCAAACCTGCACAACTGCACACATGTTGATTGGGGTGAAGGGTTAACATGTTAACATGGTGTTCTTGTACTGCCACTCCAACTTAAGACTATTAATATCCTCCTTATGCACTTATTATAATTAACTACATCTCAACCTTTGCTGGTGCAATCTGATTCATCATAATAATGGCTTCTTGTCAGGCTGTCCAACCTCTCGGCCCATAACAGTACATGTACTCCTTCGCAGAAGAATTATTATTGCAGATCATTCAATTGGTGAAGAGAAGCACCACAACAACCCATGTGTCCACAACAGATGGATGGTACTCCATACAAACTCTTTAGCATATGCTCAATGGTAGTGGGCGCCTGGTAGTGCCTCCAAAGTGAGAAAATAAGAACTTTAAGTGGATCTTAAGCAAGCTGGTGAGTAATTTGATTGATTTTCAGCCAAGTCAAGAGAAGATACTTTTGGTAAGAAAGTGACAAGACTTACACAGAAGAATCAGAAAAAAATAATGTATTAATACTGCTCAATACATTCTCTTATTTAAGGAAACAGGAGCGTAGTAGCAACATTGTGGTCACAATATTCCATTCTTAGTGTTTTTTCAAATCCTGCAGTTTCCTGAAAGCATTCGTATGCGGTGATTCTGCATTAGCGATGCATGTTCAATTACAACATTCATTGCCAATGCTAATAATAGCTGTATGTTCATTTCACGCAGTATGAAACAAGATTGTGATGGTTTGGCATATCAGTCTTTTGATTCAGCAGCCTGGGTTTCTGGCTTGTGTTTAGTTACTTCAAAATAAATGTGGTTCTTGTAGTAAAATTGGTTGCATGCAGACCATGCAATGCTAATTCCTGGTTATATACTTGTAAGTGACATAATAGTTGTGCATATAGACTGTATGTGTCAATATATAAACAGTCCCAAAACAGTTCAAAATGTCCAGAAACACTGCAGACAAATACTGACTTTACAGACAGACAGACAGATAGATAGATAGATAGATAGATAGATAGATAGATAGATAGATAGATAGATAGATAGATAGATAGATAGATAGATAGATAGATAGATAGATAGATAGATAGATAGATAGATAG
>CM022470.1:5911018-5993905 GCA_011952105.1 Coreoperca whiteheadi | reverse complement strand
ATCACTGTCCAATGTGTGCATGGTGAATGGGCACGTGTGGATGCATGGGTGTGTTTGTAAGGATTAATCTGCCCCAGGTCTCCTAACAAGTACTGAAATAATAATGAGAACAATGGTTGCTTCTGAAAATGAAAGGGCGGGGGGGGTGCAGATAGAAATAGAAAAGAAGAAGCGAAATTGAACCAAAATGCAGAGCTGGACACAATGGAAACCTAATATCTGACACCTTGAAAGAAACTTCCTGTGGGTTTTATGTCTGTCTGAAATCGAAATAGGCAGGAAAGTTGTTACTTTGTCTTGTGAAAGGAAAGTTTCAGGGAGAGTAATGATGTCTTGAAGTTAAAGCACAATGACAGTTCATGGATCTCCTCATATGTCCGCTTTCTGTGAAATCCTTCTGCTGCATTGACGTATTATTTAGATTCCTTCACTGCTATAGCTTATTCACATTTATGCTCTCTTTTACACACTTTGTAATGGCACAAAAGAAGACGAACGTGAACTTCTCTGGATGCCATACTTAAACTGTTACGGGGCTGCTGGGAAGTTAAGTGGTCAGGGTGAGCCTGAATGTTTCTTGATTGCAGCTGGTCACTCTTCAGAGAGATCAGATGAAATGCCGTGAAGCCAATGTGAGCGCAGCCTGTTGTCTATAAGATGGATAACTCAGCCTGGCCTCTCATTGCCTCTCTCTATAAAGCTGCAATAAATGTCACGCTGCTTTTACTGAGTACTTAACCATTAAGTGTGATTGTGCCATGTGCCATCTTACAGTTTTAAATGTTTTATCTTCATTTTATGATAGAACGATGTACAATATAATTTGCTGTGTAATTTCTTTAACATTTATCAAAATGAGCCTATAAAGTGCACCTACTATAGTGTGTTAATACAGTATATTCACTTAATGCTTTCATCTTGTGCATAAGTAGATCACATCTCATCAGATGTGAAGGGAGAGATGGATCAGAGAACATTTCACAAGTCGGATTTGATTTGAGTTTAAAATTAAAAAGTCAAATAGTAAATGTTTCTTTAGAGATTGGTAATTCAGTTCTAAGTAAAAAGACTTAAACACAATATTGGAAGAATAAATATCTCTGACACCTAATCTATCAAAAAAATATTGATAATGCATACTGAAATTATCATGCTGTTTCATATTAGTTAACAGATGACAAAGATTAATACGCTCATTTCATTTTTTTAATTGCATGCTGCAATTTCAAGTTTTTTTTTGGTACAAAATAGTTCATGCAGCATCAGTGATTCCAAAAGTGCAAAACGGGTCCAAAAATCACTTTACAGATCAATTAGCGAGCATGCCAAACAGGACCAGAATCACTCCATAAAGCTGTGAAAGAGTTCATTGAAAAACGTGCAAGATTTCAGTAGAGTGTACTATTTACCAAACGAGACCAAGAAAAATACTTCTCTCTAGAGAATACGCACACATCAACCACGTCCACATAGCAGGCCAACACTGGCAGACGTGGAACTATAAGAATTCACAATCATGCTTTTTGACAGTTTTAAAAACATTCACAAACAATCATTTCAAATGTACAACAAACAAAAAAACAACAACCAACAAAACAAAAAATGAGGTAAGAGCTTGTAAACAATTTCGTCACTTTGTTCAATTTGGCAACATTAAATTCACTCAAAAGATTTAACAGATCGGCCCACGTGTAAACAATTGCCCGTGTTTTACGCATAAACTTGTCTGTAGTCGTTGTTTTTCGGAAGGAAATGTGAAGTTTTTGCACATCTTTCCTCACTAGGACACAGACAGAGCGTCTTTGAGAAGTACATGCAGACGAAATCTTGACCTGCGGTAGGAAACGCGCATCAGATCCTCATACCGGATCTCCGCTCCAGTTCTGCACAGCGCCAGCTCTCCATGCTCTAGCTGAGCCCGATCATGACCGTCTCCACGTCTTTGGAGGGTCTCCGGTCCTTCACCAGGAAGTTAATCATGCTCTCCGATTTGATCATCAGGTTGCACCCGAGGAAAAATATACCGAACACGACGGTCAGCGACAACACGCACAGCACCGCGATTTGCACCACACGCATGACGAAGAGTTTGCGCTCGTCTTGCACCAGCACCAGGGACCCTCCGCCGTCGCCGGTCACCACGTTGTCGGTGCCATTGCCGGAGTATGACGCCAGAGTCCCAGCGAGGGTCTGACTTCCGTTAAACAGCGCGCCCTGGGTCACGTCGAAGAAGGAGACGTTCATGTTTCCTTTTGGGTAATCAGCAAATATACGCGCGACTCACAGTCTCACCTCAAAACAAGCGCTACAAGCAACAGTTTGCGTCATGTGAGTGTTCAAAAAACAAAAATCACTACGCTTTTTCAAGTCCAGGTCTACTTGCAAACATCGAGCTCTGCCCCAGCCTCAGTGCGTAATGACCATCCACACCACCGGACGGTTGCTCCAGTCGAACAGCGACGCACCAGGTGCAGCCAAAAGTAAGTTTCCTCAACTTACAGTCCACGTTTTTCTGACTTTGAATGAGTCTTCTTAGACAACGCGCAAGGTGCAAAAACGTGTTCCCCCTTAAAAATAAAATAAGAGACAGGCCCTTTACGCCTGTGCTCGCCTGCGAACGCTTCTTTTGTGCCAAGTCTCTGGTGCGTTTTAAAGTGATGATGAGTTCCCCGTGGACCACACCACCACTCCTCACCGGGGGAGGCAGTCAGATGGCCTCAGAAAATGCGCTCCTCCAGGGATGTGCAAAAAAGGGAAGTCTACTTACAATTTCCCTCATTTTTTCTTGTGAATACCTGCCACTGGAGTAATACCAGATCTATTTCTAATGCACGCTAAACATTTAGCATTAGATGCATATTTTACTATAATTTTCTCTTTATATGGAGCAGTGGCGTATTTTTTTCAGAAAGTAAGCTGTTTCCTAATAAATCCTTCAACAAATGAATGAAGTGGTACTTAGTGTTAGTCTCTTAATTCAAGCATGAGTGAGGCTAAATGACTCATAAACATGGATATCTTGAAGCGGGCTCTTCTGAAAGCAACATAGCACTCATTTATGTACATCCATAATGCCTGAAAACCTCACCAATATTGATTCAGACATACTTTAACTTTGAAAGCTTCTCATGAAAGTGTTGAAAATCATTAAAAACCAAAAACATTCAGTTGATCAAAATAAGTAGCAGACTGTCATCAGCAACTCTGAGAGGTATGTATAGTTCAGTGCCCATTGCTGAGGAAACAAGGACCTTGAGAGAGAGCACAGCGAGCACTTAGAAATGAAGGCATGAATTAATAAACTTTGATTGAACCATGACAAATATTTATCTGAAATATTGGCTCCCCTGCTTTCGCTGTGCCTACATATTTCCTTTCCCAGGCAGCTGCTAAAATGGGAACCCCTGAAACATCAGACAGCTCTCCTATTTTATTGGAATATGTTATTCATATAGAACTTTGTCGTTCAAATGTGGTGCGTAATTATTGCAGCTGCCTGAGCTGCCTGGGACACCAGCTTACTACTAGTGGAAGCCTGGTCTGTAAAGATATGAGCCTTGGGAAAGCATTCAGCGCAAATATACTATTTGATGAATTAAATGAAAAGTTTCTAATTATTATTATTCTTATGAAGCTAATGTTATTCCCTCTCAACACTCACCTCATTCTGCATGCGTAATGTGAGGTTTTATTGGTCAGCACTGTACTGACAGGCTGCATTAGTGGAAGAAAATATATGTAAAAAGGTATGTACCGTAAATTTACCTTTGAATTATCATTTGTTTTATTGTTGGTTTAATACTCTACATTACCTAATATCATCTCTGCATATTTCTACCCATCAACCTATAAATTATTAGACTTTAAAGAAATAGCAATGAGTTTGGGATGAATTGCTCAAAAATAGTTCTCTCTCTTAAGGTCAGCAGTTCATTTGTCATAATGTCATTCTACCTGTTTGTTTTTTTAAACTCCAATGATTTTTTTATGCGATTACTTGTAAATATTTAAGATGGTTTCCAT
The DNA here is from genome assembly GCA_011952105.1 of Coreoperca whiteheadi. NCBI lineage: Eukaryota > Metazoa > Chordata > Actinopteri > Centrarchiformes > Sinipercidae > Coreoperca > Coreoperca whiteheadi. Next base: position 5,989,882 of record CM022470.1, on the reverse strand, counting down.
CCATACATGAAACTCGTTTGAATATTCTGACTGTCATGTTTGCAAGGTTCTCTCCTCTTCTGCTGTCTACCAGACATCCACACAGATTGTTACCTGATGGATGGATCATTTGCCAGTAGGTTTGAAAGTTACCCAAAGAGGCCAGTTAGTTGTACAGGAAAATAATTTGACAAACAAGTTCAAACATTATAAATTTATGAAAATATCTGCAGATTTTTATGAAAATGTAAGGAACCTTAAAATCACCAAAATGAGGTACTATAACCAAATTAAAAACGATTAAACTATCTTGGCTAACTGTGCACCAATTTCATATTTAGTACTTAATTACATTGCCAAAGGCTTTCAGTGGCTGTAAAAGATAATATTAGAGAAACTTTTCCAGTCTTTTCCTATTCGTCATTTATATTGATGAACAGTTGCAGTACGATGAATTTCAACAGGTAATTAGACCACTGCCTCAAACACTCTGAAACGCCGCCCTAAGACTTCTAAGCCTGTCAAATTAATCTGCTGTTTGTCTAAAAATAAGGGCCATCAATTCAATTTGGAATGCTCCTGATGTCTGGGTAAGCAGCTTCCAGCCACCAACTGACAAGCATGTGTACAAACAATGATGCATCCACAAATACCTTTCATAAACCTGGAGGTGGTTTGCTTTCAGATTATTTATTAATGACTTGTAACAGAAGAACAAGGAGTGTTTTTTGTTTACAATAAGATCAAATAATCTCATTAGCCATTGGATTTGGTTGCTGCGAATTAATTGGCAGCATGCAAATCAGTGCTGCGCAATTTGATTCTGTTAGATTATTCATTGCAGGGTGATTATGGAAAGTAGCTTGTACTTACACTTCACCTCTCTGTCAATATGTAAATCCTCTGCTGCAGTTAAAACCTAGCAATTTCTCTCTGAGGCTTTAAAGTACAAAACTTCTAAGAATTTACAAGTAGGAGAAAGTGGCTGCAAAGTGAAGGAGGAGGAAACGTAAATGAACATGTTTTGAATTAATTATCCAAATCTTCTGAAAATGTGTCATGTCACTATTAAATGTCTTTCGAGAAGTTGTGCCCTTTAAAATCTTAATAAACTGAAGAACCTGTTGCTGATTTATAACTTGACAGTCCTCGGATCATCAGACTGAGGATTTGTTGTGAATGCTGTACATTTCATTGATTTCTAACCATTGTTCGTATAGCTGTATATGACGATTTATTCATATAAGGATGCTTATAGACATGAATGTGAGTGTCTGACTTGTTCCTAAGCAACAGTAGACCTGTGAGGCCAGTGACAGATGGTTGGTGAAGTTATTTTGGTTAGAGGAGAAGGAGAGGGAGGGAGCGATGAGGTGCCTGGACGGAGGAGAGGGGAGAAACGTTTCCACTTAACATGAGGGAATTGGCAGCCTAGCAACACAAACTAAGTGAAGACATCCCTAGCAACAAGGAGGTGGTGTTTGCCCCCCCCCCCGCTCTTTTCTTTTGCTCCTTACCCATATATCATTAATGTTGTTGGTGCTGCCACATGGCCTGACTTGACTTAGGACTGAGAATGGACACACCCTTTCAAGCCCCTCCAACGTAAAAGACTTTCCTCAAAACTTCCCTCTTTTCAATTAACGGATTCCTCCTAAGATGCCCCTTTATTAGCCGATCAAAGCACACACAGCACCGCAAGGAAGCCACTGTGTCCCTGTGTGCTGGAGAGGGAGAGTGTGTGCAATTAAATGCCAGGGAACACCAAGGCGAGTAAAGTGTGCATTTAAAAAGTATGTTTTGGATATTAAATTTGGCTAGATCAAGTACCACGAGACGCAGGGAAAATGGTACAGGCCATGTTTTGATCTTAAAAGGTCTGCCACCTTCAGGACTCCTAAGCATGCAGAAGTAAATACAGTCATTAATTACACTGATACAGATTGCAGGGACGCAGCACCACAGCAGAGTGGTGCCCCACATGAACCCCGCAACCATCAGTCATTAAAGTTATTTGAAGGAGATAAGGACTTTATTGCTTTGATTTGCAGTGGTGTAGTGGACTCTCTGAGTGTGTGTGTTTCTAGCACTACAGCCTGTTTGTTTCAATGGCTGGTGAAAATCTGTTTGTTTGAGATACAGATTTCATGAATCTAATTGAAGAAAACCCTCTTCTTGTCTCTCCAGTGCAGACATCTCACGCACCCCATCAGCCACTACCCATTAACCTCATTTCCCAAGACACATCTCCACACATCTCTGCATCTCAGTAAAGCAGGCTACCATGATCTGTCTGTCTTTTCTGTCCCTTTATTTGCTTGCATTCAGCCAGTTTGTCGTCTGTTCCTTCAACTTCTAGGCTACATTAGACTTCCCACAGTTCTGAGGTCTGGATGCACATTGAATAAAAGGAAAGAAATTCCCTCATGCACTCTTTCCATTTCTCCATCCCTCATATGTCCTCAGGTGTATGCTTATATATTTTTTACTTTCTCCATAAGCTGTCATTGTCATGTAAGCTGCAGATCCAGAGGGGCAAGAGGAGGCAGATCAGCTAGCAAAGCATCACAACACAAATACACTTTGTCTCTCGTCAGCAACTCTGGGGCATATTTCATAAGCCGGCCAAGCCGTCATCTGAGAAAAACTCATATCCCCCCACTTGACCCTAACGGCCACCAGTAAACCCAGTAAAGCAGGAAAGGGTAAGCCGGTTGTGGTTAACCAAACACTGAGTTTGTCTGAGAGTGATTGCGTTTTGATATTGGCTCTCTGCAAAGGCGTTCTCAGACTCAATGAAAAGCTTAAAGGGCTCCAGATAGATCTGTAACACAGGTCAGGACCCTAAACCCCCCCTCCCCAAGTCAATTGGCCGGCCCAGGTCTCTGGGTTTTTACTCAGGACAACTGGCACTATGCTCTTCCCAAAATGCCATTCATCTGTGGAGGTGGTCGCCACAGAAGGCTCTGGAGCCCATAGATCCAAATCAGTCAATACTAGAGAGGGGGTTTGATTGCCCACCGTGTATTACCTGCACCATCCACCCACACTGAGAGCTTAATGCCAGCAGAACAGTTGACTATTATAGCTTTTCTGCTTATTTCTCTATTTCTGTCATTTCTTCTAGCAGAAATTCTTGGACACAGGTGGCAGTAACTTAGCAACCAGCCGGAGAATAAGAGCAGGGCACAGGGATAAAGATTCAATAAATGGACAAGTGCAGAGATAAGAAGCATTGTCAGCTTCTACAAGCCTCACCCCACACACACCACCACCACCACACACTTCCCAAAGTTCATTTCTTTCGGGCAGTCTTAGCTTTTATCCCATTTTCTGCCTCATTTTCTTTTTATTGCTTTTTTTTTTGGTTTGTTTGTTTTAGAAGCTGGCACATTTCCGCATTGCTCCATCATTCAGTTGAACGGGAGAAGGTTTTGTGAAGGGACTTATCAGATTCACAAATTTAGTGAGGAGGAGAGAGAGCTTGGCTAGAGGGAATGCATATTACACAGCAATAGCTTGTGGCAAAGTCAGTCCTTTAAGACCCTAAATAATCATGAAATGACTGCTGATCACAATCACCTATATAAACTCTGTTACTGTATGTATGCTTTTATGTATTATTTTTTCCCACTAGGGGTCCTTCTACCACAACTCCACTTCTTACTTCAAGTCTAGTGATTCATTCATTTTGAGGCCAGAGTTTCCAGTTTTGCTTTACATTACGGCACATTTTGTGCAACTTGTGTAATAACTGTTATATGCTGGCATTATATATATTTAACAGGATATAAGTCACTTTATTTTTGGTTAAATAATGTCTATTTTTTGTGAGAGAAGGACTTTGGTAGTCATTTCAAATAAACTCTGTCTATAATATGAACTACATGCGAAGCAGCAGTGTGTCTAGACAAACACCTCTCTATAGTATTAGTGTCCAAAATGCTGCTTATCTAGAGTATTTAATACCACCGCCACATTAAATCAAGTTTAAATATTCAGTCTACCACTATAGATCCAGTGCCATACTAATTCTAACCATATTTGAGTTTTTAGTAGGCTAGGTTCCCACTTATAAATGACAAAATGATATACGTTAATGCCCATTAGTGTTGATGGCCACTATTTGGAGGAGGAGTTGGGAAAAGGTGAGAATTTGTGAATGCAGTGGTGCAAATGGTCTAGTGACAGTGCCGAAGCTAAAGAAAAACTCATTTATTTCTTCTTTCATTTATATACTATAAATAGATATCGTTTATTGTGACAAGCTGTACAAAAGTTTCAATTTGATTGATTCACCTAGACTATATCATTTCATTAAAACAAGAAATTAAACTAAAATCCATTCATTTCTTCTAAACCAACGCTAAAATAGAGGACAGCCAAGTTTTTCCACATACTTTAATTATAGTGTTATTAGTGAAACACATTGGTGGCATATTTTAAGTTGCAAACTGATTTGTTCGTGGGGGGTTTTTCTGCCTAAACTACTCCCCATCTGATTTTCAGCTTTAGGGAGTTACAGGCAGACTTTTTTTTTATTTATTTTTTTAATCTGCCCAGGTGTTTCTTGGGGGTAGCCCACAAATAAAATCCCATGAAAAAATAGTGAAAGAGTGAATGTAGACCTACGGTCAGTTCCTCCACAGGTTTTTTCGCCCTCACCTTATCTCAAGTCATTATGAAACGAGTGGCAGCATGCCATACCTCCCCTATACATTTACTGAGGGTTTGATGTAAGAGGCGAAGCGGTAGCTTGTGACCTAACATGCGTTTAGTCATGTCAAGAATGAGGAAAGGCGTTCATGTTGCGAAGTGAACAAACCCACAGACGACTCATGTCAAGTCGGCTCCGTTACTCTCTCCAGCCATGGGAACGTTTTTAGACCGTCCACTGATACTGATCCTCTTTTTGTCATCGGCATCAAACGTGTTCGGTAAGAAGGTTTTTGTTCCTTGGGCTACTCTTCACAGTTTCACCTGCTTATGCGACCTGGGGGTGTTTCCACCCGACTTCTAGACCATATTTGAGGGTACCACATAGGCCTGCTGTTAGTATTCACGGCGGTACCTATGTGCGGATGATCGTAGTTATTCAGTAGCCTAAAATGTTGTCAAACGGAACACGGAACAATCCACTGTTAGCTGACTTGAATGGAGCGATGCTGCTGGGTGTAATTGCGCTGCTCCGTCGGAGCTCTCGCCTTTCCTTATAAGGGAGTGAAAATAATCAGGATGTCTTTCCCAAGGCGACGTGACCTGGGGTCCTCCACAGGCTCCCCGGGTCACCTCAGCAAAATCAAGGGTAGTTTCATTATCAGCACATAATCGGTAGGCTAATGTATATTGTCTACGTGTGCTTTGTGGTTTGACTTTTCTTCAGTTTAACTTAAAAATGAACTAACTAAAGGAGTACAACACTATGACAGACTGTTCTATAAAGTGTACGCCAGCAGGCTTATCTAAAATAGCTCAAGTAGACTACAACTGAAAAACCATATTTGTGGTGCTTTCAACTCTTATCAAATCCATCAGTTGTGTGTTTACCTCAGGGACCCTTGACTGTAACGGTTCATTTTGGAGTTGATATGATTTCAGTTATTCAAGCGTAAAAGTGTAACTGTGAAAAAGTCTATTTTTCCTATCTATTTTGTCAGATTGGTAAGTTTTACCCAAATGTAACACTTTTTACAGAGGTACATTAACGTTGTGACTGTGCTGTTTGAGTTTAACTCTAGTGGGCCACACCCATAGGCCATGCCAGATAACATTTAGAAAAAGGTTTGGATTTCTTTGTTGACTTACATAGAATGAAACATTTGGTGCAATTTGCTAACATGGTCAAATGGCTCAGAAAACATAATTCATTAATCATTAATGTTATTGGTAAACTGCATTGAGGCTTCATTAAGCACCTAAATGTCTGCGCAGCACTTTTGTGAAAGACTGAATCAGATAGCTCTGCATTTGCAGAAGTTGAACAGAGCTGCATGGCAAAGGTGATTAATTTAAAACATTTGGTCAACAGTGTTATCTGCTTACATCACTTTTCCTCAACTTTAAGTATATGGACATTTATTTTGTGTTACATTTCTGTTGGTGCGATTATCACAGGTTCCAGCATCTGCACATCGCGAGGAGTCACCACTTGTAAACAATGTTTTGCTGTTCACCCTAGCTGTGCCTGGTGCTCTCAGGAGGTAAAAACACCAGACGCACATATACACAGTGTCCTTAGTTGCTCCTCCCATTCATCCCTCAGTTTAGCAAGTTACAACAGAAACCTCATTTCCCAACAGCATTCCTCTTGTTTTCATCCTCTGGTGATTGTTCTTCCACATGCTTATACACTGTAGCCTCTGAACTGATGAGATTAAAAATAGGAGGAAAATGGGTGTTGGCTTCAGGGCTCCTGTACTTGGGAGATAACTGAGCCTGCTATTGGGTGGATAAATCAGCATTATGAATATATATATGGAACCTAAAAAGCTTTTTCTTTCATTGAATTTCTTTGATGTAACAGTACTTACTTGCTTAACAGATCAGATGTGGTTGTTGCAGGAGTTTGGGAAAGGGGGGTCCAGTGTGTCCCGCTGCGACCTGAAGCAGAATCTGCTGAATGCAGGGTGCAGTAAGGCGGCTGTGGAGTTTCCCTCCAGTACCCTGACTATTCAGGAGGACGCACCGCTCAGCGACAAGGCCTCAGGGACTGCTGACAACGTCGTTCAGATAAAGCCTCAGAAACTCCAAATGACACTAAGACCAGGTACCTTTACACCCAACCAGACCTCACCCATTAAAATGTAAGACCAGATGCTAACAACCCATACAAGACCAGATGCACGCATTGGTACCCTTAAGAGACCAGACACCAAGGACCATTAATGCTGTTGTACATGCACTAATAGCCTGATACACCAGAGCTGGTTGCTCGTCTTTAACAGAGTGATTTCTATATTTTGTTATTATTTAATATCAAATCTTTTTCACTTGATAGATAAACGGTTTAGGGACAACATTGAAATCATTCAATCTGCCATGCACTCTTCCATCTCTGGGGCCCTCTTGCTCTTTCCCTCCCAGGTGATGCCAAGCGTTTCACCGTGTCAGTGAAACAGGTGGAGGATTACCCAGTGGACCTCTACTATCTGATGGATCTTTCATTTTCAATGAAGGATGACTTGGCTCGCCTTCGCACCTTGGGCAACGACCTCGCCGTGACAATGGGTCGCACCACAAGCAACCTACGCATGGGGTTTGGAGCCTTTGTGGACAAGACCACGTCCCCTTACATGTACACCTATCCACCAGAGGCGGTGAAAAACCCTTGCTATGGGTAAATTATTGTTGGTGTTACATTTGAGAAGGAGAAGGAGCTGAGGTTGAGATTTGCTACTATTCTGAGAACGTCTGTCTAGTTGTGTTTAACAACTTAAAATTGATATTTCTCCTTCACTGAGTTCCTATTTCCCATTCATCTATTCAATATACGCAGAATTTCCGAAAAATGCCAGGCTCAATTCGGGTTCAAGCATGTTCTGTCACTGACGGACAAGGTGGCTCGCTTCACTGAGGAGGTGGGGAAACAGCAGGTGTCTAGAAATAGAGATGCTCCAGAGGGTGGATTTGATGCTGTCATGCAGGCTATGGTGTGCAAGGTATGAAAATGTCATCACATACAGATACACATAACACATGCTCACTGAATTGCAAAACTGCGTGTGTGCATACATACATGTTAGTCTTTCCCTTACTTGTCATATTTATTTCTGTGTCCATCATCATTAGGATAAGATTGGCTGGCGTCCAGATGCCTCACACCTTCTGGTGTTCACCACTGATGCCAAAACACACACCGCTCTGGATGGACGTATAGCGGGTATTGTCCAGCCCAATGATGGACAATGTTACCTTGATAATGACATTTACAACAAATCTACCGTCTTGGTAAAAGCAAACATTTAAGTACATCAGTGATTCACATTGGTTTTTAATAGTTTTTGGAGTTGGACAGAACCTGCTTCCAGTGCAAACATGTTGCTTCCTGTGTCTTCTGGGGCGGCCGTGGCTTGGTGGCAGAACGGTTGCCTGCCAATCGGAAGGTCAGCAGTTCGATCCCCCAGCCATGCGTCGAAGTATCCTTGAGCAAGATACTGAACCCCAAAATGCTCCCGAAGCTGCGCCTTCGGTTTGTGGATGTTCTCATGTGTAAGTCGCTTTGGATAAAAGCGTCTGCTAAATGTAAATGTCTTCCAGGACTATCCCTCCTTGGCGCTTATGACAGAGAAAATGTCTGAAAACAACATCAATTTAATTTTTGCTGTGACCAGCTATGTGGTGTCACTCTACAAGGTAAACAAACTGCACTTGTGCCACCGCATGAATTTGTTTAAGTTGAAAAACACAAAAACTGGGTCATCATCTTGCTGTCATGTCTGTGTCCCCAGGATTACAGTCAGCTCATTCCAGGAACAACTGTGGGAACGCTGACCGAGGACTCTGGGAATGTTATTGACCTCATTGAGGAGGCTTATGCGGTAAGGATTTCCTAAACTGATCGATGTTATCTATTTCATCTGTAAAATAGTGTGATACAATTTCATTGTTTAACATAAATAACATTATGTTGAGCAGAAAATCCGCTCTAGAGTGGAGCTGGAGCTACAGGGAGTCCCAGAAGAGTTGAATCTCTCCTTCAATGCCACCTGCCTAAACGGAGAGGTCATCCGTGGACTCAAGTCCTGCTCTGGCCTCAAGATTGGGGACACTGTAGGTATCGGCTGAGATGCTGACATGCACATCTGGTATCTACCCACACAGATTGTCACAGAGACATTTCCTCCTCTACAGGTGTCATTCAGCGTGGAGGCTCAGTTACGTGGCTGCCCTAAAGAGAAGAGCCGCACTTTTACCATCAAACCTCTAGGCCTTAAGGATTCCCTGGAGGTCACGGTGGATTTTGCCTGTGGCTGCGACTGTGAGGCAAAGGCCGAAACCAACAGCCCCCTCTGTAGCAAGGGCAACGGGACCTACGAGTGCGGCGTGTGTCAGTGTTACCAGGGTCGTCTGGGCCCACGATGTGAGTGCTCAGTGGAGGACTACAGTCCATCTGACGATGTCAACTGCATCACGAAGCCAGGGAGCCCAGTCTGCAGTGGGAGAGGCGACTGCTTGTGCGGACAGTGCTCCTGCCATGCAAAAGAGTTTGGTCAGGTGTGGGGCAAATATTGCGAATGTGATGACTTCAACTGTTTGCGCTTCAAAGGGGCACTGTGCTCTGGTGAGTAGATACACTTCTTTTTGTCATGATCCTTCTGTTCGTCCTCTTTGCAGAAGCGCTTAATGGATCTGACAGCAATGAGACCCAAAAGAGGTGCTCCTGTTGTACTGTAAGGAAATCGATGTCCATAAAACAAAAGGCAAGGGACACTGCTTTGACAAGGTGCAAAAGATAAAAAGCCTTTATTAGTGGCTACATGATTAAAAACGAGACGAACACGTATGGACTGCACACCAGTCTTCCTCAGGTTCAACCACTCTCACAGTCAGACTAGTGAATTAAGTACAAGTGTGAGAATTTTCATAGCCTCATCCGGCTTCCTCGTTACACATGTACTCAGTACTCAATGAATAAACACTATGTGACAGATTAAAGTATAGAAAACATATATGCAAGTCAATTATCTTGAAATCATGACATTTTGCTCTTAGTCTAAAACAATTCAAGCAAAAGCGCTGGCCTTAAAGGGTCGATTCACCCAAATCACAAATACACATATTTATTTACCTCCGTGGTATCCAGCCCTGCAGATAGTTTTGTGAGCATGTTACCATACTGGTGTTAGCATGTAGCTCACAGCACGGCCTGGTTGTAGACTCTTAGTCTTGTTTAAATGTTATTCTTCATTACTGTGAGCACCACAAACTAAACACCATATTCAGGTGGTGGCAGAAATCTCAAAACCTGGACACATAAAACCAAAACTATCTGCATGGCTAGATATCACTAAAGTTCATTTGTGATTTGGTGGATATGTTTTTTGTAATTTAGGTGAAGCAACTCTTTACTTTATGTAAATATTGGCAGGAAAGATGAGGTTGCCCTTCCCTTCCTTTTCCCTGCTCTAAGGCCTCATCTGCCTTTACTCGAACGTACTCTGTTTTTTTTGCAGTCACTCTCAGTCTGTAAACACACTGTTCAGTGTACAGTCAGTTTACATAGTGCTCTGATACTTGTCTAAAAAAAATCCACAGCCTTGTCACAACCATAATTTAGCTGCTAAGCATAAACAATAATGCTTCCAAATGACCAATCCTCTGTCAGGCCTGTAAACTTGTGAGTTTGATTGGTGTTCTTACCGCTCACAGCAGTGCGGCATGAGGCAATATCACTCCCTATTACAAGTCTGCACAGCTCAGTGCAGAGTTACTCAATCACAGTGATAAAACTTTAATAGGCTTTGTCATTGGGTAATTTAATGTAACATCATTTTGGGCCTGTGATTGTAAGGAGGGGGCTGAGCAATAGCAGAATAGGAAATGGCTCTTTTATCTTTATGTACATTAAGCAGAGCAAACTAACTCCGATTCAAATGGAAATAAGAGTCTCATGTAAAACACGTCCTGCTTTTTTAAAGGGGGACTTCGGGGTTCTACTCAGCATGTGAACATAGCTGTATGTTTTCTGTGGCTCTGGAGGAGCTTTGCCAAGTCCAAGAAAATAACCCCAGGGATGTCACCAGGGTAAATCATGAGTTAAAAGTTTCATACCCTTCAACAGTGATGGATTCTGGTTGCCAGTGAACTGAACTGAATGTTACATTCAGGAGATGGCTGTAATTTGACATGAAAGTCCAAAATGGTGTTTATACACTAATCACCGCCTCATAATCCTTCAAGTTCAAGTTGGAGTTTTAACCAAACAAAACAAACTCTGGGTGCACCAAAGAGAAGACGGAAGGTCATGCGTGTGTTGGCAAGCTGAAATGTTCCTCATGATGTCTTCCTCAAGCGAGGTTGTTTTTTCTGAGAAACAGGTATTATGGCTCCAGCAATGACACCGAGGGCTTGGACTCAGACACTTACCCAATCCGCCCACCCACGCACCTACACACACAAAGCCATAACTGAGACAGACAGTCCACAGAGCTCAATTTGGGGCCGCTAAGTTGCTGTGTCTCAGTAGAGTCATGATGTTGTTGTCTTTAAAGAACGAGGGTCCCTCGGCCCCAGCTCAATTGGAGCTACCGCAACCCAGGGCTTCAAAAAACTCCATCTCTGTGATATTCCCTGTGGCTGTGTATTTCTTCCTCTGCTGAGAGGTTGCAGGACCAGTGCAGGGCCCAGGAGCAGGAGTCAGCAAGCATAGCCCCAGGGCCCATAAATATGAGGGAAGAGAGAACAGGAAGGTTTCCATTCCTCTGCTGGCAATTTGCCCAACGTCTTTTCTCTCCGGCATGTCTTCCCACTGCACTGATTCTATTCCCTCTCTTCTTCCAACCGTGTAATGTTCTGTTTTATTGTTCTGGCTTCATCACTTTTTTTTTCCTTTTATCATGGCCCCCATATTAACATTGTCCAAAGCCCCTGCATGTGATTAATGGGCAGGATCACTGTGACGTCTCGCAGAGAGTAGGATGAGCTAAACCTAAAAACTCCCTTTATGTGTGTGAATCAACTTTACAACTAATAAGAACAAGACAACTGCTCCTTCTTGCCCGGTTTAAGTACTCTACACTGCAAAAAATATCGACTGCTACAATGAAGATGTAGTCAATATCACAGATTAATAACAGTTCTCTCCTGTTATTTTGTTGACAGAGTAAGAACGATTACTCAATGGCTGCTTTGTTAAGCATTGTATGTGAAACTGTTAACCATTAACCAGTGACAACACCACCAGTGACAACGTCTGATCCCATCACAGCTATAAACACAATTAAAAGAGAAGCCCGCAGTTGACAGGGTGGAGACTGGGGAATTGTTTTCTTGTGTTTACAACACCGGATGATTTGTTTTGAGCTCTGGAATTAGGGACCCTTGGACCCTCTGTGATATTTCATGACCAGTCACTCCCCCAGTCTGATCCAGCTGGGCTGTGACTCACTCACTGTGCTCTTAGTCATCCAGGGCCAAATCCTGTTTGGTTTCCTGCTAAGAATGCTGTAGTCTCTGGGGCTCTGCCTTTGTTTCTACGCCATCTTAATGTGCTGATGCAGGGTGTCTCTGTGTAATCCAGGGAGAAAAGCTCGCCTCAAGAGTCTGTCAGTAAAGGGTTGCGTCACTGTAACACTGTTCCTACACTGACTTGGCATTTGTGCTTTCTACACTTCTGTAGATTTTATAAGTGTTTGTGTGTCTCTGTACATGTGTGTGCCTGCCAGTAACAAAGGCATTGCCCTTAGGAATGATTAAGAGAAATACTTAATGTCCCCTGCTGAGTAGGCAGGAGTTAGTTACCAAGTGATTGTGTTACATATCATTGTTTTAAATGGAAAATGGAAATGCTTATGTAAAGCCAAACAGAAAGCTTACTAGTACTCATAATTAAAACTAACCCATTAAAGTACTTTTGCTTTAACCGCTTGAAATTCCACCAAGTTAAAAGGCAAGTGCTTTGTTATTTTTAATTAAACATTATTAGCTTCAATCAAGTGAAGCTACTGTCTTGACAAAAGAAGCAGCATTTTAGTTTTACTAAGTAACAAATAACAGATAAGTACACAAATAACACATCAGTAAAACACTGTTGTACATGCCTTTATCTCCTCAAGCATTGACTCCTGCAACATCCTTTTCACTTGCCTCATAGTCAAAAAACGCTAAATAGGCTACAGACTGTACAGAATTCATCTGCTCGGCTCTTAACTAGAACTAGGAAATATGATCAAATCACCCATGTTTCAGGATTGATTTTAAGATTATTATTGATTGCTTTTAAGGCTATTCATGGCCTGACTCAAAATAGGACAAAAGTGGTTAAAACAAAATCCATATATTTAACTAATTCCCCTTAAGACCATCTCCACACATACAAGTACAGTCCATTTACCTTCATGTACCATGTTACCCATTTTGTTATTCTTTATATTTTATGTGTGATCTGTTGTGAAGCACTTTGTACTTTGTTTTGATCAGTGCTATATAAAGCTTATTATATCATTATTATTACACCTCATGCTAATTACATATAAACACATCCACAGGTACACTACCAGGTACCAAGCATACAACATGTTTTTAAAAAAAAACACAGGTTAATAGGCAACAAAGGACAACTCACAGACACTATAGACCTGAAACAATAAACACACAGTCACGAACACACACAGTAATTCACTTTGCAATTGTGTAATTTGTATTTCATAGTCTTGTTTGCCCAGCCCCACCCATGTGATTATGGAGACTGAAAAACATATTTGAACTAATATGAATTAAGATGTTTTTGGATTGTACATATTTGATCTGAATTTAAAGAGTATATCTATTTTGAAGGACTTTGATAACATTAACCTCCTCATCGTTTTTTTTATTCTTTCAGATCATGGGAAGTGTAGCTGTGGGTTCTGCCAGTGTGATGCTGGCTGGAAGGGGGAAAACTGTAACTGCACCACACGCACAGACACCTGCATGTCCAGCATCGGCCTACTGTGCAGCGGTCGGGGTACCTGCGAGTGTGGGGTTTGTCAGTGTACTCAGCCTGGTGCCTACGGCGCTACCTGTGAGAAATGCCCCACCTGTCCCGATTCCTGCACTATAAAAAAGTAAGTTCCTAACTTACTTCAAGGGAATAGACAAAATAACAGAAAAACAACAGCAAAAAAAACAACTAAACCACAATTACACAGATAGCTAGTGTGAATTAAGTAACAGCTTCTAGGTGATGCAACGTTCATGTTTTAGAAAGACCAAACTTTTTAAGCCTTAGTAGTTGCAGGGCTAAAAACATTAAGTTTGTACTGATTGTGGTGTAGGAGGAAAAGCCATGGGTTTTTATTCCCCTTGTCCACCTCACGGAGTGTCCAAAATGGAAAGGGTTTATCCAATGGGGACCCTGAATGTGCAAAGTACATTTCATGCCCTCTAGATTTTTGAGAGAAAGATAGATAGATGTGAAAATGTTGGCACTTAAAAATGGAGAGAGGGTCACGAAAAACAATAGGATTCCTCCGGGAACCTTGAATATCCACAGCAAAATGAATGGAAATTCAACCTGTAGTTTCAAGAAATACTGCACCTTGTCATGGACCGCAGTTTTGGTCAAGGAAATATTTTGATCTGATCACTATCATATAAAAGGTCAAGAGGTCACCAAAATTATTAGAAATCTAATGAGGCCCATAAAAAACTATCCCAAATGTTATGGCAAATTGGGCAGTAGCTGTTGAGACTGAATCGACCAATTAACCGATCACTTGACCAAACTGAAGGGAACAACCAACTTTGCTATCCCCAGGCCCTGCCTCTAGCAGGGGGGAAAAAAATCTTCAACAAAGAATTTGAGACTGACTTTGTTGGCTGGTTGAATTGAACCATGCACTGCTACTAAAGACCATCAACAGTATACACACTGTGTACTGTGTAAAGGTAACTGTATGGGACTCTGCTTGCAGGGAGTGTGTTGAGTGTCAGCACTTCAAGAGGGGACAGTACACTGAAGACAACAGCTGCAGTCGAATCTGCAAAGATGAAATTAAAGTAGTGAATGAACTGGGTGAGAACTCTTCCATGTTTAACCTCATTACGATATACTGTGATCTTAACTTGTTGTGGTAATGGTTACTGTTGTTTTCCCGCTGCTGATCATTTCAGCAAAATCCGACAGAAATGCAGTGAATTGCTCATACAAAGACGAGGATGACTGCGTGGAGCACTTCCAGTATTTCGAAGACGAAAGTGGCAAATCCATTCTGTTTGTGGTAAAAGAGCCAGGTACTGTAAGAGGTTGTGTGCATGCATGAGACATTTAAATTGACAGAGAACTGAGCATTATAATTTAGGTATTAGGACACATCATCACATCATCAGCCAGTGATCCACAGCAACACTCACCACACCACAGAAACCCAGACATGTAGTGATTCAGGAGTGTGCGTCCACAATTTAACAAACATCATGGAAAAGGACACTGAAAATCAGTTACTGTTTGCTCTCTCTGCCCCCCTTCCTGTCTCTCGTCTCTCAGAGTGTCCTCAGGGTCCAGACATCTTGGTGGTGCTCTTGGCGGTGGTCGGAGCCATTCTGCTACTGGGCCTTGTTGGCCTGCTCATCTGGAAGCTGCTGGTCACCATCCACGACCGCAGAGAGTTCGCCAAGTTTGAGGAGGAGAGAGCCAAAGCCAAGTGGGATACGGTGAGAAATAATTATAACTGAATCGCTAACACTACGCTAACGAATTGCATACACTAACAGCTTCTCATTCAGGGATCAGTGGAGTACTGCAAAAACAGTAACAGAATATAAAGGGGAAGGTCTAAACTGCACTTCAAAAAGTTGGATTTGACTGTGGGACTGAATTGAACAGTATTACCTCTGTTTTCATTTCTCAGGCTAACAATCCTTTGTATAAAGGAGCCACCTCCACCTTCACCAATGTAGCGTACCGAGGCAACTAACGACGAAATGCAATGAGATAAACTCAGGGGTGAGCGACAGAGATGGAATGTAGTAGCAGAGAAATGGATGGGAAGAAGATCCTTTACACTGTCAGGTGGCTACTGTAGCTGAAAAGTAGTTATTGCTGTCAACAACTGTATTGTAAAAATAGATAAAACTCTTAATGCAAATCATAGACAGTTGCCTGCTATTAGGCTTACTGTTTGTACACTATGTGGTGTCTATAGAGTTCTCTAAGCACTGTACAAGCAATCAGATAGGAGTTCATTAACGAAAAGAACTACACTGTCAGTTTAAAGTCAAGGGAAATTCTGCTGAAAGTTTGTCAATTTTGTGGTATTTTTACGAGGCTTTTCTACCACTGCAATATTTGTTAAGCTCCTTTAATATTACTTTTTAGTTTGGTTCACATTTTAAAGTAGAAATAGGAATCACCATCACCTAATAGTAATAAGTCGGTCTAGAAAATATAGTAACGAATGGACATTTTTTGGTTCTCTTCAGTGTTGTCCACTGTGTTTGATGTATTATTTACACCTAAGCCTTGTGTTTTGAAAATGTTGTCATGTGCTCTTTCTGAGTGCAGCTGCAGCCTATTTTAAAGTTCCTTTTTAACTAATTGAAAGGGGCAATTCCAAAACGAATCATAGCAAATTTTAACACTATACATAAAATGTGTACTATAGAATTTTAATAAATTATTAAAACACGCTTGGAGGGTTTTCATATACATGACCAATTCCTTTTTTTTCTAATACAAACTTTTTTGCAGTAATGATTTTAACAAAAATACAGCACTCTGTGGGGGTACAGTTAACTATAAAAAGGAGTAAAAGCCCCTTAACTGCAGCCTCTAGGCTGACTTGGTTTACTGTGATGTTAGTGGACTATATGGTTTTTGAAATGCACATCAGCGATGGTAACTTTAAAAATACTTTGACATGTTTCTTTATCCTTGCATTATCACCTGTTTTTGTGTTCGTTGGGTTTTTTTATTGTTCATTTTATTTGTAAAATTAAAAAAAAGAAAAAGACACATTCGTGATCTGTCCTACCATTGCTGGATTGTAAATTGTTTGATTTATTACAATTTTCTACTGACCTGCACTGTTAAACTTAAATGCCATATGAGCAGATTTTATTGCATGTCAAATGATATTGCCCTGAAATTGTTAATAATGAACAAATTTGCTCTTTTGTAACCTCTATATGGGAGAAAAGAGTACAATGTGAGATGTATTTTGGTTGCTCCGATCGTCTCTCAGGACTTGGCCTGCAAGTTCATTGCATAGATGTATGGTTTTTTGCACCGTTTTGATGCCTGGTGTTTCGTTCTCTCTGGTTTCTTTCACAGAGGGAATGCATAAAGATTCATTTTACCTGACCAACTTTTGTGTGATGCTCGACATGTGGGCTCTTTAAAAAAGGTCAAAGCTGCTTTTAACCTTTATTAAGATCAGACTTACAAAAGCCTAAAAGACAAGTTAGTTGAGATTTTATATTTCAGATACACAGCAATATGTTGCCTGAAATTTCTGAAAAAAGTGATTTAACTCTTTCTGTATTGACTTTGTGTGACATTGGTTGGCATAAATATCACGGATTGGCCTGTGTGATTCCATTGAGAAGCTGAGTGTTTCATTCATTATCCAAGCTTTATTCAGACAAACAGCAAGCTATTACACAAACTCTGAAAATATCTAAATGTAAGTATTACAAATATTACATAAAGCAGCGAGAGATATACTCTCAAAATGCATTCTTATTCAGAGAGAGATTTGGAACTTACTCACAAAACATTATATTAAAGTCTTTTCTTTCACAAAACACAATTTATACATTTGCTCATTACATACATTTCAGTCAGTCAGTCAGTCATTTTCTACTGCTTGTTCCCGTTAGGGGTCGCGGGTATATACATTTCATTTGTACATAAAGGTTAAATGTTGATATTTGTGGATATTCAGACATTTTTAATTAATATGTTATATTCTTCTTATTATATACTTTTCAAAACATGTACAGCATTTGTAATGGACGACATCAACACGGATCTTGGGGAAATGACTATACATGTTTAATGCCTCTAACAGTTAACATAGGTTTCACTGTTAAATACTGTAATTGAACATGTTTGATCATTGGAATGTAGCATCTCTGCTGTCTTCTGCAGAACATCCTAGTACACCATTATTATAAATAATGAGTGTCTCTATCTGCAGTACCAGGACGGGCTCTTTGTAAATCTAATAGCCCAGTCCAGATGTTGACTGCCTCTTGACTTGAAACTCATCATAACAACGAGGTCATCTAATCCCTGTTCTCAATAACATTTTAGGGCTGCTCTTACAGTGCATGGGAAAGCTATAATTTGATATGTGCAGAAAAGTATTTTAATAAATGTCTTACTTTCTACTACTGAAGAGGAAGTTAACACTGTAATTTCCTTTGAAAGTAGCACTTACTTATCTGCAAAGTATTTATCAGTGAATCTCTAGGCTACAGATATAAAGTTGTTAAGTAGTTGCTGTAGGACACATACAAAGGCTTCCAGAGTGCAAGAAAATGGCTAATGTACTAGGGTGGAACCTGCGCATTTGTGAATCAGAAAACTGATAAATATAGAAGGTCACAAAAATAAATCCACAAATGCATAATGAACAATGAACAGTACATGTCCATTTTCATTTTTAACATCAGAAGTTACTCAAGATAAACAGTTTTTTTTGTCTATTTGTCTGTTTGTTTGTTTGGACTGGTAAAAAACTTTAGTGTATAGACTCAACTCATGAGTCTACTTCAGCCCAGGCATTCTCCTCATACATGTGGGTCATGTGGGTTTCCACCGGTTTCCACCAGTGTGCCATAGCAAAGATAATCTTTGCATATGTCTCCCTCTAGTGTATAAACACTGCAATAACGTTGCAGCGCACATGCAGCCTGAAACTCTTGTGCAGACCATTTAATTGTCAAGCAGCCCCAAGTACAGCGTACAGTGCTGGTATGGATGATGGTCTGGCTGTGAGTTATCAGTGAAGGATTATGATGTCACTTGCATCCATCGACATTTGGACAAAGAAGCGTGTCCCCTTCACGTACAACGCATAAGATCGCCATCGCTATGTATCGCTATGTAACAAATCATGCTACATATTGTGACGCAGTCAGTTCTTCGGCCCGTGAAAAGGAGGAGTAGTTCATTGTACTTTGGCGACAAAGCAGAACGCATATGCTCGACAAAATTGTAGAGAAAAAGATGCCATGTGTAGTTTTAAAACGTGGACACATGTCTAGCAAATATTTAGAGCCCAAAAAAAACAACACAATTACACAACCACCCTCTCCCCCTTCTCATCCAAAAGCTACGTTGCGACTTCTAGCTAGTATCTTTGCTTCCATTATCTGTATTTCTATTGTTCGTTTCGATTGCAATATGTCCTATAGTCCCCGAACGCAGCACGATTACATGCACGGCCCCTCTTCTTCCGTCGCGTCAGCTCCAACATGGCGGCGCCCCGTGTTGTGTACCGAGCGGAGGGAGGCAGCGGGGATGCGGGGCTGATTCTGTCGGGCTCAACCACCGGAGATGTGAGGAGACCTCAGTTCGGGACGCGTTTTCTCACAGATCCGCGGCAGGTCTTCCAGCATAACGCGTGGTCGGTACCTGTTCCAGACACCCGACAGGGCAGACAGATGTCGGCGTGCGTCTCTGTCCGAGCCAGTGTCTCCTGGCTGGGACATTATTAATGTTACTTACATTAGTGGTGACGTTACGTTAGTTGCATGGATGGTCTTTTGCTTGATGGATTGTTGCCAACAATAAGAAAATGTAAAAGCTAATGTAATTATTTAGTATCTATAACTCTGTTATTCAGCAAAGGACATGGTCTCGTCATTTTCATGCACGTTTATGATATTTTTTGGCCCGTTTAGAGGGAAAATGTGATACATATATAACAGATAGCGATAGGGAAAAAGCTCTGCATTTGGGAATACCTGAGGTTGCTTCCTATTTTTTCCCAATTTGTTTGGTTGATCTTCTTCTTTTCCTTTCGGCTGTTCCCTTTCAGGGGTCGCCACAGCGAATCATAATTTGTTTGGTTGATGAACATCAGTTTATTAGTTTGCAGACACCAAGATGTGATATCATGTGTCACCGTCCTCAGTTTCCTTTTCTTCGCCCACGCTGGATAATGCTGTTCTGTTGTCAACAGGGACAATGTGGAGTGGACCGAGGAACAAGAAGCAACTGCTAAGAAGAAAGTCTTAGAAAACAGTCAGCCACTGCCTTCAGAGAAACAAGGTTGCATTGTTGTTGTCAAAGGCTCATACACGTATACGTCACATCATGACTGGCATCACTAACATAACTGCTACTAATCAGAAGGCAGCAATGTTATTTACATATGTGTGAATGTATATATAAGCTTCATTTTCATTTAGGTTTTACGTGATCGGTGTATGAAAAGACACAGAAATGGACCTTCTCTTTGTTGGAGAAAGTGTATATTTATGGTGTGCACAAATTGGCTAATGGAGTTGTGGCTGTAATCAATTTTTGACAGTTGTGATTGATATTTGGTTTCAGGCAAACCACTGAAATTCTTACGCATAATACTTGACTTATTACTCTGTATTTATCTTTTTGACATGAACTGTAATCATGGCAAGATGTGCTAGATTATGATTTTAACTCTGGCTTTACTGCCTCGCTTTCTTTTTCGCAGAGGAATATGACAACCGGGCAAATGAGTACTGGAATGATTTTTACACAATCCATGAGAATCGTTTCTTCAAGGACCGTCACTGGCTCTTCACAGAGTTCCCAGAGTTGGCCCCGCAGTGTATCCTTAACCATGAGCCCCATCCCGAGGTCTCTGGCACAGATGGTAGTCGGCAGGATAGTGTGGATCAAGAACAAAGAGGAGAAGCTGCAGCTGTGTCTCACACTGATGGTGACATCCCTGGCTCCTCTGCCACATATCGCATTCTGGAGGTGAGCGATTCGTTTGAAAGCAAGTCCGCTAAACTTTAACCATACACATTTAATGACAAAGCAACATCTCTGCTGTTATATTGACCCGTGTCAAGGAGGTTGTTTTCAATTTGGTTGTCTGTTAAGCAAGTTATCTAAAACGAATTTTGACAGAGTTCAGTAAAATTTGGTGCAAAGTTAAAGGAAGGATAAGTAGGATTTGTTCGGTAGATGTTTGCCCCTCCTTTCCAGCTCAAACGAGAGAGAGGCCGGAAATAAATGAAGAGAGGGAGCGGCGTTGGCGAGAACAAAGCAGTGATTCCGAGAAATCAAACGTTATTTTCTGATTGTTTCACAGTGGTGACGTTCTAAAGCACAAATAAAATTGCCCACACCTCCGCACGTCCCTACGGGACGGAGCCACGTTGAATCCTGTCCACTTTGTGGCCTCCCTGCACTGTGTCTGAGTGCAGCTCAGGCCTGCCCTCGGTCACACAAACACACAGCCCTGCCCACAGACAGAGCAGAAGAGAGGCGGCGGCAGCGATGTTTGCTACGTTTTTAAAATGTCCCGACCTCTCACCCTGCGCGTTATTGGCTGGGGGCTAAACCCCACTGCCCCAAGGCTGATGCCCAGAAACGTCCCGAACACAGCAAACTAATATTAAATTAAGAAAATACAGGCAGAGGGCAGGGTCTCTGCAGATACAGACACCACCACCCACTTCTAGTGGGTCATAAGTGATGATTGAGAGCGATTAAGAAAATCCTACTTATTCTACCTTTTAAGATTTTGGTGATTTTCATAAAAGAATTTTGTGCTTAAAACTGGTAAAAAATAAAAAAAAAATTCTTTGCCACTATGTGTTAGTGTTTGACATTGAGTGCAAATTGGCGTAACCAAAATAAATGCGATATGACTTAATGTTTATCGGACAGGTTGGCTGCGGTGTAGGCAATACAGTTTTTCCAATACTGAAGACCAACAAGTAAGTCAAGGCATTTGCATGTTGTTTCCAGCCATGTTTGACAAATACTGTTCTCTTCTTCTGTCTAATGATAGGCACGTGCCGGTATAACTGCAGCTTTGCTTTTTGCAGTGATCCGGGACTCTTTGTTTACTGCTGTGACTTCTCCAGCACTGCTGTGGAGTTAGTCAAGGTGCGATGATGGGAATAAAGTGAAAGGATGCTGTGTTGATAGATGCATTCATCTCTGAGGTTGTGGGCTAATTGATGAATTAACATTGCCTTCTTGTCATCAGACTAATCCAGAGTACGACCCTGGGCGCTGCTTCGCCTTTGTTCATGATTTAAGTGATGTGGAAGCCAAATACCCCGTCCCCGATGGAACCCTTGATGTTATAGTGCTAATCTTTGTGTTATCAGCGTTGCATCCCAACAAGTAAGAACGTCTTCTTCTGTCTTTCTTCTTCTCTTTGGTTTTCACTCAGTGTGAGTCATTGAATATATAGCACTGGTTGTCTTAAAGTTTCACCCTGTCTCAGGATGCAGGCATCCATCAGCAGATTAGCGCGGCTGCTGAAGCCTGGGGGAGTGATGCTGCTCAGGGACTATGGACGCTACGACATGGCACAGCTTCGCTTCAAGAAAGGTGAAGTCCAGTGAGGCTGCGGCCCAAACAGCTGCTCAGAACATCCAAATGCAGAAAGGTCCATTATTCATGGCCTAGTATTTATACTATAAATTGGCTTTCAGTTAGGTCTGTATTTCTGGTAGTATTGTTTCAGAATGGACTGCTGCATTAGGTCACTTTCTGTGTTTTGGGCATTTTAAATGATAGTTAAAGTATTCTGCTCTTAACTATGTTAAAGAATATTATGGACCATACTTAATGCAAAGAGTAATAGAAAGTCTGGCTGCACAATACCTGTCAGACTTAGGGTCCATATGCAGTTCTTCTAACGGTACACTGCAAATTATTAAATGTTTTATTATTCACTTTTTTATTATCAAATAATTATTTAATATTTGTTGTACAATAATAGGTACGGTTTGTCCCTTTACTTCTTTTAGGAAGGTGCCTGTCAGAAAACTTTTATGTCCGAGGTGATGGAACAAGAGTGTATTTCTTTACTCAAGGTAAACATAAAGACATATTAACAGAGAGTGTTTGGGGATTAGTTTGCAGAATTGTTCTTAAATTATATGCACGCAAATAGTTTCCATGCTTGTTTTTATTTCAGATGAGCTCCATGAGATGTTCACTGAGGCAGGGCTTGATAAAACACAGAACCTTGTGGACAGACGGCTACAGGTGAACAGAGGCAAACAGCTCACCATGTACAGGGTGTGGATCCAGTGCAAGTACCGCAAGGGTCTTCTTCAGCCACCTGAGCCGCAGGGCTGAGACCGAGGAGAGAACCAGCCTGGCTTGACCCTCAACCACAGCTGAAACTGAGAGCTCGTATCAAGGCGGTGCTGGCTTTTCTTTTTTTTCTTTTCTGTATGGAATTGAGAAGCCCTATTGTTATTGTGATTAAAGGGGATGCTGTAGATCCTTGCACTATATCGGCTGCCATGATGTCGATGGACTCGTTTTATGACTGGTGTTCCTGATGGGGCTGCAATTCTAGCTACAAGAGTGATGATTTCGCTTTTTTTTCCTGATGAGTTCAGTAATCTGAGAAAGGGCTGGTAACCCCTGTATAAATGTTTCTATTCTGCCAGATGCTGTTTTTAATGAGCTGATGTTTTGAAATAAATGGCATGATTTTAAGATAACTCCATGACCTTTTTGTACATGCAAAATTAATAAAAGTCCAAACTGTAATCTGGTATTTAACTTGAAAGTGTTTTGTTTAACAAAGGAATCACTTCCACTACTTGCTTTCCCATTCTTGAATGGTTGAACCACTATTTATGTTTGAATGGCTACAGCATACATTTAGCAATTTATTTATTATGGCGTGGGTGTGACCATAGTGGGAATGGCAACTTTCTGATAAGTGATTATTTCGGCTGTTGCGGGTGGGCGCTGTTAAATTGCATTGTGTACGGAGGAATTTGCCATTGGTCCAGACAAGAGATTTGGGGCAGGCGTGGACTGAACGAAGGTGAAAAATGCTTGAACAATCTCACGAGAAAATATGGGATTTTACTGATTATTGTTTACATTGCAAAAACATGAGAACCGAACCGAATCGATCCGGATTCAACTGAAAGGCTTGCAACAGCACAACTTCCGAAACAGATTGGTTTCTCCCCCTGCGGCGAAGAAGGTGACTGGAGCCGAACTTTGTTTTGATCGAGCTGAAAGCCAGGACCCGAAATTCATCTCATCACCGGGGGAGCAAGAGATAGGGGTAACTATCGCTATCCTAAAGACCTCATTTATACCTGGTTAAAAAAAAGAATCACGAGGGTCGCCATTGTGTGGAACGAGATACCCGACATAGGCACTGTATGGTCCTTGGAGAGAGGGATGTGATGGGCATCCCCGCCTAAGCAGTACAGCCAGGCGGGTTTGGGATACCCGGAGTTGTCGAGGCCTGCGAGGGAATCCGCCGTCGTCTACCTTGAGCTACACCCCGCGATCCCTTGTCTTGATCGTTAACAATCAGCACACGAGGGACGCGGCTGTTGATGCGGCCTAGCCTGGGAGGGTCTGTCTAGCACCGGGGAAACAACGGGGACGGTTTCAGGGTTAACAACAGGCCCCCCGGAGGACCGAGAAAATATTGAATTGCAGTAAGTATCCCGTTAGGTTGTCGAACAAATGAATATATCTAGACCGGTCTCTTTTTACACTGAGTCCAGGCGTCGTGGCAGGAGCACCTGACAACTCAGAACCGAGAAGATGCTTCTTTTTGACAGACGAGTTAACGCTAACGCTAGCCTGTTGGATACCTAACGCTAGCTAACTTACCATTGCGTGTGTTTGTAAAATAATTTACTGCTCAGACAGTAGTTGTAATGTTTCCCCCCCCCCAAGTCGCTATCTAATCACACAAATATGATTGGGCCAACATTAATAACCATTTGCCTTGTTTGGGTACGTTACTTGACAAAATCAGATCTAGTGTTACTAAGTAACGTTAACCGTTAGCTCTTAGATTGCAATGCTAACGTTAAGTGATGGCCAACATCGGGAGGCTTGTTAGCTCATTTACCCACTGTTAGCTAGCTTCCTCGCTCGTCACCCACTGGTGATGTTTAAAATCGTTGTGCTGGTCATTAGGTTATAATGCTGAGCCAGCAAAGCCAGTCCCTATTAAAGTTATACAATAATAAAGACTAAAATGTAACAAGGTATCCCTAAATGGGCACGAATGCTGCAGGTTACACTATCCATTTAATGTATGCAGGCCATAACGGAAAACAGATTGACATAGCAGTCAGTGTAGGGCGTGTAACTTAAACGTTAACCTTTGCACAAGATAGCAGGCTGGGCACTTATTGTCTATTGTGGCCTTTTTCACTGCTGTGAGTATACTTGGCAGTCCCTCCATTAGTGGCCTTTCATAACTCCAATTCCATGCCACTTAGGCCTATGATGCCAGGGTGTTATCACATGATACAATAATTTTCCAGCCAATGACTCTACACATCTGGCCTACATATTTTGATGCATATTTAATATCTCTTATTGGTTATACGTTTAGCCAGGAAGTGCATTTTAGTGCTGAGTACTGAATTTGCATGGCTGGTGCTTGCTGAACACACATGATGGTGGAAAACATTATTGTCAGGCTTATTGATGACTCAGAACAGGAATTTTCCACATCCATATAGCTAAAAACAGCCGTGACTCATCACAACCAATAGCTTTTGAAACAGTGATCTGTCACTCCCACTTGAACATACCAGACCCCACAATGCCTTCCTTAATCTGTGCTCTTGTCTCTGCAGCCATGATGGAAGAACTGCATAGCCTGGACCCCCGACGACAGGAGCTGTTGGAGGCTCGTTTCACTGGGGTCGGCGTGGCTAAGGTTTGTGTTAGAGCAGATGTCGCGAAGGTGGAGCATGAGAACTCTTTCCTGTCAAAGTGCTCATAATCACAGTTTTTCTTGATTGCACGTTTTTGTGAATCTCTTCCTTCCTTTGTCTCACTCCGCCCCAGTATCATTCTGCTATTTGGCCTGAACAAGCTGGGGCCCACTCCTTTTCTTTGTCTGTCTCTGGAGAAGGTTGAGCTGTGTCTGTGTTTTTTGGCTGGTGTGATATGGCATCTCTCCCTGGCTCGTGATGCAGTGGCTGTATATGCGAGTGGTAATGCCTGCCAAAAAGGCCACAGACAGGACAGGGGTGGTAGGGGTCGGAGGAGTGAAAGCGGAGGAGGAATGCAGAAAATAGTTCATGACCAGGTGTGAGTGTAGGCAGCATTTAGCCTTCCACCCTCTTGCCTGCGACATGGATGGAGCTGTCTTTGTGGAAGGTGATCTTGGAACAGTTAGGGAGTGAGAGTCAGCGCCAGGAGTGGGCCCTGTGCCAGCCATAGGCAGAGATGAGCCCAGAGCATGGCATGGCTGCTGCCGCAGAGAAAATGGCGGCTCTCGCTAAGGCATTATGCCACAGCCACCCTGTATGACAAGAGATGCAATGTGTGTAGGGGGGGAAGTAAGAGAGAAGTGTGTCAACAAATGGCTATGAAGAAATATGGGTTGGTGGTCTAAAAGCCCTTCAATGTCACTGACTAGGTTAGAGGTTTTGTTCTTGACCTTGAACAGGCCTGTAACACTGCTGCTCTCTCTGTCATCACTGAGGTTGTATATGAAAAAAAAAAAAACCTGTTATCCTTTTGAGGACAAAGAGCTAGCACACCTCTTGGTAATGGAACAGAGAAGGCCCACTAAAATTGTTGGAAAGTGCATTTCCTTTTGAACAAGTCTGATCAAACAAGCTGTCATTCTTAGATCAAGCAAAACATCTTTCACTGGCTTTCTCCAGAGAGAGAGAGAGAGAGAGAGAGAGAGAGAGAGAGAGAAGAAAAGAATGGTTAAGACCATGGTGAACAGGAGAAAAATGGATGACATTATCTAAAGGTGACAGACAAAGAGAGGAATACATCTCCAGCAGCATGCCTAATGTTCAGCCATTTTAGGAGGGTTCAGTGAGAGAGCTCTAGTGTGCTCTGAATGACTAAGTATCTTTCCCTGATTGGACAGTGCCTGCTGAATTCTGATGTGATTCATTTGACTGACAGGCATCACCTAGGGAACCAGCATCAGGACTGATGCAGGTCTAGATTCAGTGGGAAGTTAATGGTGACGGTATTTAGCCAAACCTCCGTATCCCTTCCCTTAGTTTCTCACCCATTTTACTCTGTGTTTTCTAACTCGGTTTGCATCCTCGCTCACAAGTGCACGCGTACACAACAAGTATGTGTGCATGCATTTTGAAGCTAACATTTTCTACTTCCATACCCTTGTGGTTTACTTAAATGCATTTTTACCTGATTTTGACAGGGTTCGGGTCCGAACCAAAACGAGTCATCCAATCAGAGTCTATGCAGTGTGGGTTCACTCAGTGACAAAGAGCTAGAGGTAAGTCTCCGTCACATTTGAACAGGATTTCGTAATGCCAACCCTCTTCCTGTGTTACCCTATTGAACATGCCTGTTGATTCACACTGCTGTCCTGACAGACTCCAGAGAAAAAAGCGAATGATCAGAGAGTGAGAAAACGGAAAGCAGACCATTTTGACAGCAGCCAAGGTAATATTGTCGCACCTGCTATGATCCTGTCATCATGTATGCCAAATGTCAACCTGTTTCCTGACCTCCCTGCCTCTCTCTTCTAGGCAAAGCAGGAGCAAGGGGACATAAAATTAGTGATTATTTTGAGGTGAGTGGCATTCTTCAGTTTCTTGGTTGTACTGGGTGTGTATCCACCAGAGCTCATGTCCTCTAAACATGCTTCATTATTGGGTGCATAACTTTTCATTCTTACTTTCTAACCCCTCTTTTGTAGCCATCTTGGTCTTTCCATTGAACTGCTTTCTTCGTCTTCTCTCTTTACGTGTCTGTCAGTTTGCGGGAGGTAGCGGTCCTGGTACCAGCCCTGCCAGGGGAATTCCACCAGTGGTCCGCTCTTCCCCACAGCACTCCCTCTCCAACCCCCCTGTCACGGTGAGCATGTCTGCTCTACGGTCTGTCTCGTGCTTTTTTTTATTTACCTTCTTAACACTCTTTCTTGCTGTTCTCTCTTCCATGCTTGTTGTTAACATCGATGGTTCAAGTTGTTTACAGGTGGGAATAATCGGATGTGGTGTGTAAACACTGTACAGAATCAGTGTGTTGTGACGTTAAGTTATAAAATGTGCTTGAATCTATCATTGTCCAAAGTTCCTACAAAAGCTAAAACCAAGGAAACTAATATGAGTGAAGAGGAACATATCGTAGAAATGAATACACCGATATAAAATGCAAATGGAACACACACAGTATACACAGTCAAATGATAAAAGAGAAGAGTTTAGATGAACCTGTTCCACATGCCTTTTGGTGTTTGATTCTTTTTTAAAAACTGGAGAATTTACATCTTTTCAAGTGAAATTAATCATTCAGGAACTCTCATTTATTTCAAGGCTTTTAAGTGCTCTTTCCGTGAGAATTATACCCAGTCTCACATACTTCTGATAGTTAATTTGAGTGTCTACAGTTTGTGGTTATCATGTTCCTGCAAATTTCTGTTACCAGCTTGGTTATCAGGACTGGCAGCTGCAGGTCTCAGTAAATTCTTTAACGTGATGAAATGCACACGTTAAGACACCCTCTAAGGTTTTTATTGGATGAATGTTTCTGCCTCTCAGGTGCAGCAGGGAAGCCCCTCCTCCGTAAGCTCGGCCAACACAGAGCACTCGTCGTGTTCGCTGAAGCCGGCTTCTCTTCTCATGCTCCACAAAGCCACACAGGTACTTGGCATGCTATCAGGGCTGGCTGACCATTTATCGGCTTTAACTGTTATTATGATTCAAAAGGCATTGGTATATAATTGGCATATGAACCAATGAATTACAAGAATCGTCAGCAACTGGAAGGGTTTGTTAGATGAGACTACGAAGTGGTACAAAATGTTTCACTGCTACAGAATGATCCACCATTAACACCGTTTTTGTGCTCGTTGTACCCTGTAGTCTGACCTTACTATAGAGAAACTAACAGCAATGGAGAACAACAAGAACTCCGACCTGGAGAAGAAGGAGGGCCGAATAGACGATTTGCTGCGGGTACTAATCTCCTTACATTTCATCCCTGCTACTCTGCTTGCCATTTTCAGTGGTTTTGAGAATATCATATTATCTGTCTTGGTTTTTAATTTAAGGCATGTTAGAGTTGGCACATTTATTATGTCTGTACATATATACACAAGTTAAAATTGTGTAAATTCTTTTTACCTGACCTTTTTCCTGCTCATTTGTATGTTCTGCTCCAGGCAAACTGTGATCTGAGGAGACAGATTGATGAACAGCAGAGGATGCTGGAACGATACAAGGAACGCTTAAATAAGTGTGTGACCATGTCCAAGAAGCTGCTGATTGAAAAAGTACGTCTGTCTAATAGCACTGACTTATTTTACGCTGTTAGTTTCCAAAGTGAGTGGGTCTCTGTGGATTTCTGACATGAGCTAGTTTTAGAGGCTTTGAGTTAAGCCATGTTGAGTCAACAGCACTGGGTTGATGCCTGTATTTCTCTGCCCTTCCTCCAGTCCAAACAGGAGAAGATGGCGTGCCGGGATAAAAGCATGCAGGACAGGCTTCGACTGGGTCACTTCACCACAGTGAGACATGGAGCATCTTTCACTGAGCAGTGGACGGATGGATATGCCTTCCAAAACCTTATCAAGTGAGGACTTCTGTGTTTTGCATCTTAAACAATAAAATCTTCACATCATAGCAGGAATTTTACATTTGTAAAGTTTGACATGGCAACGTTTGCATTATACATAAAATGACTGAAGTTTGTGCATGCTGAGGGTTATACCCTGTGTTTGCCAATGATTTAACATAACAACACTCCCTTCATAGAAGAGTTAAAGGCAGCATTTCAACCAAGAGCCAGAGCCCTTAGAGTAGATCATACACAAACTGATAAATGCGTTAGGTCTATATGTCACTGCAACGCGTCATCTGTTTTCAGACAACAAGAAAGGATCAATTCTCAGCGAGAGGACATTGAAAGACAGAGGAAGCTGCTGGCCAAGCGCAAGCCGCCCTCCATGGCCCAGACTCCACCTCCAAGCCTGGAGCAAAACAAACGCAAAAGCAAGGCCAATGGAACAGAAAGTGAAGCGTACGATGCTTTTGTTTGTTATTTATCTTCTTGTTTATACCAGCTGTGTTTTCCCCTGCACGGACATTCGAAGTTGCGCTGAGGTTGGTTCTGTGTCATTGCAGGTTATCACAGGCAGAGTACCACGAGCAAGAGGAAATCTTTAAGCTAAGACTAGGCCATCTTAAGAAGGTAATACCTGATTATTATTTTTTTTACCCTATTTTTGACAAGTTGTGGGTGACAGCATGCTTATTGTGGTTTATTTTTGTATAATTCTTTTTTGGATATTATTTTTTTTCCCTTTGCAGGAGGAGGCAGAGATCCAGGCGGAGCTGGAGAGGTTGGAGCGAGTAAGAAACCTGCACATTCGCGAGCTGAAAAGGATCCACAATGAGGATAATTCTCAGTACGATTTCTTCTTACATGGTCTTTTCCTAGTCAGTCTTGCACTGGTGTGTCCCTGTGCTCAGTTTTAGTACACAACCTGAATTGTTTCTTCTCTCCCTGTGCAGATTCAAAGATCACCCTACACTAAATGATCGATACCTGCTACTCCATTTACTTGGACGGGGAGGTTTCAGTGAAGTTTACAAGGTGAGAGAAATTTCATCTGTCCCTGTTAAGGCAGAACCACATATTTTTGGTAATGGTTTATATACTGTAAAGACAATGCAGTTTCTATTTTTGAATTCATTTAGTGAAGAACCTTGGCAAAACATCCCGATTATCGGACAGAGAAAGGCAGCATTGGTACTCAGTTATTACGCTCGTTCTTAGAAATGAGTTACAATGTCATAAACACATGCACAATTTGGGGCAGTCTTATATAATAGCCTTGAATTAAATCAGTTTTCTGCTTCTTTAATGAGAGACTGTTAGTGATGTTGATCTGTGGTGATTTTTGAGGTCAGAGATTGTGGTGAAAGCTAACGTCCTTATATTCCTAAAGTGACTGCAGTGGACGTGCTGCGCATACTTTGGAAAATATTTGAGGATGCGTGTTTCATTGCATTACACTAACTTGACATCATCAACATTTCAAAGTAAATGATTGTGCCAGAGTGTGAGTTGTTCCAATAAGTGGCTGTCATCACTGTAAAAATGATGAATGAACACAGCCGTTTAACGTGAAGCAAGAGTCTTACTGCAGCTAAAACAAAGTAATACCAAAAGCACATCCTAACTAATAGGAGACATTTATTTTCCAGGCCTTTGACTTAACAGAGCAAAGGTATGTTGCTGTCAAAATCCACCAGTTAAACAAGAACTGGAGGGATGAGAAGAAGGAAAATTATCACAAGTGAGTGTTAACGCAATACTACAGTATATTTACTATGGCTATGAGTGATGTTCTGTTCATCATTCATTAACCCATCAGATTCACTGTGTGTAATATCCATGTTTAAAATGAGTGGTGTTAATGTGGAAAATTCTCTTTTTTTCAGACATGCATGCAGAGAATATAGAATCCACAAAGAGCTTGACCACCCACGAATAGTTAAACTCTACGACTACTTTTCGCTTGACACTGACTCGTAAGTCATTTCCTTTCAAACAAATGTGTGCCATCCAAAATATTTACTCATGTTTGTGTAGATTTTGTTAATTTTGACTCAGAACACAGATTTTTCAATATGTAGTAGCATATAGAGCCGTAGCTTTGTGTTTTATTTGATGTTTCAAATCCTGTTGAGGCGGTCAAATACCTCTCCCTTGTTTTGGAGCAGGTTCTGCACAGTCCTGGAGTACTGCGAGGGCAATGACTTGGACTTCTACCTGAAGCAGCATAAGCTTATGTCGGAGAAAGAGGGCCGCTCCATCATCATGCAGATTGTTAATGCCCTCAAGTACCTCAATGAGATCAGACCGCCCATTATCCACTACGACCTTAAACCTGGTGGGTCTCCACACCACAATGGCTTTCTAAGAGCTTGCATGATCTTGTTTCAGTTTTCTTGGCACAGCTCTCGTTCAAATTAAATTGCCTGTAAAACTGACCACTTGAAACGCTGCTGCAGCTACATGAGTGTTGATGGGGATCTTTTATTCTGGTTCACATGGTGCCCAACACCAGGTATTTACATGCAGCCTGATGGGCGGACGCAATACGATTTGTTGGGCCGATAATCGTTATGATTTGCTCATCACAACTGATTGGACCGAGTCTATTGAAATCTTGCCCAGTTGACAGTGAAGAGGTGAAACCGTGTTTAAGGATTTATGGTTTGGCCTCTAATCCACTTGCCGCCTGTTATTCCATTAAGATTGATTTGAACATGTTTTATCATTGTTCAGCAGAACTGAATAACTGTCATTTTTGACTCAAAAAATAACTATGCAGGCTTCTTCGTTCATGCCCGTAAATCCTTTTCCTCCTCATGCTCAGGTAACATCCTCCTGGTAAACGGAACTGCCTGCGGGGAGATCAAGATCACAGACTTTGGCCTGTCGAAGATCATGGACGACGACAGCTACAACTCAGTGGACGGGATGGAGCTGACGTCACAGGGAGCGGGGACATATTGGTAAGATTTACACTGCTGCAGGGGTGCCATCATCTGTGATATAATACATTGTGCTTGTTTATTTTTACCACTGAGCCTTGGTCTTCAAAGGTCATATTTTTGTCAGGGCTGAAATATCTTTCCGTTCGCGAGTGCTTTCCCACCCCGCACTACATTAGGAAATAAAAGTCATCATTTTGCTTCGTGGACACTAGTGGTGTAACGGATCACAAAACTCGCGGTTCGGATCACATTACGGATCACGAGTCATGGATCGGATCAGAAAAAAAAGGGGGAGGAGACATGAAAACTTACAGCACGGAAATTTTGGGGTCTACATACGTTACAGTTTTGTCCACCGCCCTTCTTCCGTTATCATTATATTTTACGGGGAGACCAAAATGCTCCCATACGTGCGATTTAAATGATGCAGGAGGCTTTTCAATTTCTTCTGCTCCGCCACTAGCCATTGTTGACTCATTAACATGCCCTGTTCACGGGAACACATGACTGTTGTGTGTAGTTTCCCTGAAACTCAGCATCGAGTTTAAAATTACGCAATTACTCAAAAAGCGATATCAGCAGAAAAACTATATTTCACTCTGCGATCGCTAAAACATTTAGATTAATCCGCAAGTAAAAAAGAATATCCGGTCCGTTACACCCCTAGTGGACAACATTTTATGCTATAGAAAGAAAAACAAAATGGCAGAATCTAAAGTGTGCAGTATGAGAATTTTTTTTTTAGAGGCAGAATCAGTGTTGGAAGCTAAAACACCTCCTCAGACTTGATAAAAGTTTTGTACAGGTGTCATGCAAAGAAATATGACGACGGTGTGCTCGAGCAATAAACATTGTTGGAAGAAATAAAGAAGTGTGAGACAGTCCACTCAGAGAGCAATACAGCAAAGGTTATAAGTCAGAGTCCAATGAATTGGGTTGAATGAGTAACCCTTATTTTATTTAAATTTTTTAAGGGATTTCTAGACCTTCTTAATTGAATGCTTTCAATCTCGCTACACACTGCCAAACTGACATTAAATCTCTGAAATTGGTGTTAGTGAACTCTCTTCCAATCACTTGGAAAATTCTGCAACAGTGACTTTTATACTTGGCACATAAAGCAGTGTCCTATATGGCTAAAATGTCTGTACACTGGGTTGACTCTAGTTCGCCAGAAGCAGCACTCCAGGCTAAACAGTTTTCATGGCTCGCACACAGGGGATTTCATTGCAGCAGAAATGGAAGAGATGATTAATTCATGGCAAAATTATGCCGGGATTCCACCGGGCACGGCTCTTTCACGTTGCGTCTGCGTTTTGTTTCGTTCTCCAAGCGGCTTCATACCCCGCCGGTAGCATTTAAGAAGCAGAGCGGTTTGCATGCTAGACCTTGTTGACTTGATTTGGTCCTTTTTTCTTTGACTTTTGTGCTTCTACCATGGGTACGTAGTTAAGGCTACGTAGTTAAAAGGTTTTTTGTTGATATACGCCCAGAAAACCGCACAGGGTTTTTTTTAATTTTTAAAATTGATGGGATTCTCTATGCCGTTTCTGTCTCTGACTTCCTGCCCGGTTCATCTGCTCTGTGCAGCCTGATGAACTGTGCAGCCTATTTTCTGTCGAAAAATAGACTCGCTGCGTTTTCAGTGCGGAGCAGAGAGCTTCTTCTGGGACTCCTATTGTCTAGAATGGCCGCCATCAGCTAGGGCGTCACAGTCGTAACGCGACGCAGCCGTGCCCGGTGGAATTCAAACACCAGTGCAAACAGCCACGTGCGGTCGAAGTGAAATTATTAGCATCTTTGGAGAGTTGGTCGTAACTGCAGTGCATTGCTAAGGGGTGTCATGGCCAGGCTTCCCAGTGATCATGGCAGCATGGTGATTGTAACCAGGCGAAGCAATGGCATGATACATCATATGCGCACAGATGGCACAGACTGTACAATACCTGATATTCTCCATGAGGGAATGAAACTTTAAAACAACATAAAACCTGTAGCTGTGACAAACAGGGAGGGTGGTTACTCACTAACAGTCCAGCACAGAGCAGAGTAGGAGAGAAAACCGCTCTCCATGCGCCCAGAGGCACGAGGGAGAGCACCATTACAGCCCCCCAAATAACAAACAAAGAGACATCCCACAGATAGAAACGAATGACAGAGCGGGGGGGTGTTATTGGATAATTAGCATAGTTTATAATTAGAATAAGTTCTTTCAAATCAAAAATCTCTTTCCACATGAGTAGAAGGTATTGTTCTTGCAACTGCATTTGTAACATGTTTGGACTCAGTTGCTTAAACATGTCGTGTGATTTGGTACTTCAGTACACCTTACTGTACACAAATATTATTGGGAGCACTACGGAGAACTGCAGCTGAACATTTAACAGACGCAAAACAATGGAAAATTTCACTCAGCTGCAAAGCTTTATGGCCATGTTTGCAGTGTAATTTCATCTGTTGAATCTAATTCATGTTAACATGGGCTTCCCTGTTCTCCTTTAGGTACCTGCCCCCTGAGTGCTTTGTGGTTGGGAAGGAACCACCCAAAATCTCCAACAAGGTGGATGTGTGGTCTGTGGGAGTCATTTTCTACCAGTGTTTGTATGGCCGCAAGGTAGGAGAGACACACTGAATATATATATATGTTTGTAACATGACATTTGAGTCCTAAAGAAATGTTTTTATTGCAGAAAAGATCAAATAAATTTCAAAAAGCAATGTGGATCATTTCTCTTGTCTACATGAATTTATATTGTATGTTACATAATTAAGGCTATATAAGCTTTATCAGTGGAAACGTCTGTACAATCAGGGGTATTAAGACAAAGGGATTAAGTGAATTTTTGTGCTGGACAGTGTACTGAATGCTTTAATTGTTCCTACCCACTTTATTTTTTAATTGTTTCAGTAACACTTATCTTTGCTCTCCAGCCATTCGGCCATAACCAGTCCCAGCAGGACATCCTGCAGGAAAACACCATCCTGAAGGCAACAGATGTGCAGTTTCCCCCTAAACCAGTAGTCACACCTGAAGCAAAGGTACCGGACTCTTTCACTTCACTCTCTCATGTTTGCATCATGTCTATGCATTTTCAACTCCCACAATATCCTCCCTGTATTCTCTTTTTATACTGTAACTACTAATGTTCACATAAATAGCCTTTAGGGGGGATTTTTTTTTTTGGATGTGAATAGTATGGAACGTCTTAACTTTTTACAACGACATTGTCAAAGCTAATATCTGCGCTTACGGTTCTTATTTTCTCCACTCCACTGTCATTCTGTCTCCCTCCAGGCCTTTATAAGGCGCTGTCTAGTCTACCGCAAGGAGGACCGCATTGATGTGCACCAGCTGGCCAGTGACCCCTTCCTCATGCCTCACATCCGCAAGTCGGTGGCCTCCTCGGGCATCTCGGGCATGGCCGTGGCCTCCACATCCAGCTCCTCCAACAGCAGCGCCTCAAACTGAGCCCATGCCCCTTAACTGACTGACTGAACCATTTGAAAGAGTGGGGTGGGGGCGACACCATACTGTGTCCTCCCCCTCCCAAAGGCATCTCACCTTGCCATGAAGAGCCCAAGAGAAACTGGTCCGACGACAGCACGGGGTGGGTGAGCAGTCATGGACGGGTTGGGAAGGGAGACCTACGTCACCCTTCATCCCTCTCATGTCCACCCACCCAAGCCTACCTGTCCTCCTTTTGTAAAAGGGTGTCATTGTTCTGGGGGTCAAAGCCCTGGACAACTCACACAGCAAGGGGCGTGGTTTGGCACTCTGTTGGTGAAAAGTGCGGTTCACTGTTTGGGATTTTTCTTTTCTGCTTAAAAAAAGAGAAAATAAAAAGAGTATAGAACTGCTTTAACTTGGCCAGATGGAAAGGACTGCGGAAGGCCTCATACCTATACGCACTCACACACACACACACACACACACCCATGCATGAGCCATTCTGGTCTGAGGTAGTCTGAACTGCCCAAGCTCAAACACTTTGTTTGTTCTCATCTCCCTGAACCTAACTGAGAGAACCAGTCTGGCCTGTTATTGTATTGAGCCCTAAATATCTATGGCACTATGTCATCCAGCCCGCTGTTCTGGGATCTCCGCTTAAATTCCAGATCCAGATAGCTTGTGACGAGGAGGGACAGAAATCACTATCCCGCTTACCCACTCCCATCTCCTCGTCAAACTCCTGTGACCAAAGCTTATAACTTCCAGCTGGTGGCAGTGTTCTGCCTCAGTTTTTATAATGAATGGTTTTAGAGTCGTGTTACTTGATATGAAGTGGAAGCTGTTGAGAAACAACCCCTTTTACATTTTTTTTTAAAAAGTTTTCAATTTAACCAGTTTTATGGAGAGAAAAAAAACTGTTGCATTTTTCAAGTTGCCTTTAATTAGAACTTTTACTGTTTTGATTGACCCCTACCCCTCCTTACCATAAACACATATTTATTTAGGTATGTTTGAATTTATTTTTGGCCAATAAAATGCAAAAGACTGGTCTACCTAATAGTACTGTTGAGGGGAGATTGGGCCTTAGCAGAGAGTTGCATAAACCATTAAATACTATTGGTTAAAATGTGTTTGTTGTTCTGGGCTTCTGACTGACTGAGTTTACACTGTTTCCTTTTGAAGGAATAACTTTACAACACAACGGCCAATGTATTCATCAGCATCATGTCTGTACTTAGGTTTTGTTTTTCACTTTTCAGAGGAAAATTGGCTTTACATACTATCAATCACTGATATTTTCTCAAGAAGACTTGCAGTCAGCCTCACCTAGCTAGTGACGGGTTGTACTGTTCATATTCAGAATTCAGTTATGTTCTCCGATAAGTGAGTCAGTGGAACAAAGAACTCATTCATTGCCAGAAAACAGACTGTAATGCCACGTTGACAAGGTTGATCTAGAAACAGCTGACCCTATGGATGAATACGAGTGATGGAGTAGCGCGGCAGTCGAAAGCAGTGGAGCATCATGATGAATGCTGTCTCTCATTCATAAATCCAGTACTGGTCTGGAGTCCCCATATTTCTGTCAGAAGGTGAAGGACAATATTAATGCAAACACCATTTCCAAAGCCAATATTCAGTGGGTTCACATTTGTTCTCTTGTCTTTTTTCGTGACATGTTGAATATATTAGACAATTAGGCATTCTAGCACACACACTGGCATACATGTGAAACTCCATAATAGGCCACAAATTGAATATAATTTGCCCACATGATCTGGGAGCAGACCACAGACATTGATTCTTCCTCTGTAACCAAGTAGCCTCTCACGTGACACATACTGTACATGTTTATTGAATGGGTTACATCAGCTTTTGCCAGTCGGCTCCATCCATCCATTTTCTGACACTTACCCGGGGCCTTGTCACGGTGGCAGCAAGCTTAGCATGGTAGTCTAGATGTCCCTGTCCCCAGCAACGATTTCCGGCTCCTCCGAGGGGGATCCTGAGGTGTTCCCAAACCAGATGAGATGTATAATCTCTCCAGCGTTTTTTTGTGTTTGTGTTTTCCTACCAGACAAGCCTGGAAGGCTCCCAAGAGGCATCCTGATCAGATGCCCGAAACAACCCCAACTGGCTCCTTTCGACGCGGAGGAGCCAACAGAACCACATCTGCAACGAGCAGAGAGGCAATTAAGAGGTCAAATCAGACACTCTTGTCCCACTGGTTGAGCCTTGAGATCCTCCATGATAATCACGAACCGAATGGGTGACAAAGGACAACCCTGGTGGAGCCCAACACCCACTGAAAACATGTTTGACTTCCTGCTGAGAATATGGACACAGCTCGTGCACCGCTTATATAAGGAGCGGATGGCGCGTAGCATCGGCCCTGTTACCCCATACTCCCACAGTACTCCCCCTGGGGACGCAGTCGTAAGCATTCTCCAAGTCCACGAAGCACACGTAGACTGCATGAGCGAGCTCTCTAACCCCTCTAGTAACCCTGTAAAGGTAAGAGCTGGTCCTTCAGCTTGAAGGCCACCATCACAGGTTCACACGGTTCTCAGGTTGCCGACACGACGGGCACAGGCGACCTTCTGACCACAACTCCAAGCGTCTGCCTCCCCAATGGAGAGAGCTATAGAAAACACAATTTAAGGGAAACGAAATCCTATTCACTGCCGAGCTTCGAGTCTCCACCGGACTATTAAAGGAAACCATTAAAAATAAATAATGTTAATGGCATTACTGTAAAGGAATTGAGCACCATAAATGGAATATTCTGGGGATTTAGAATCATGCTCTTTGCCATGGCAGGACTCTCATGGGTCAGTCATACCACGTCTGAGGGTTCTGATGTACTTGGCTCAGCTGATATGAACATTTGAGCAGATGTTTGCAATACAGGTGATGTGCATATTAAAGACACTGGTACAACATACAAGAGGATAGGCAACTGTAATGAAAATGCAAATGAAATCAATTTTAGAGTTGTTTTTCTATATATATTTTTTTTTTACCAGGCCACTACTTGGTTGCTATCCTTTAACAGGCGGCTGGAGGTCGCCGGACCTCATGTTGGGAACCATACAAACTCACACACACACACACACACATTGTTGACGCTGCTCCATTCATTTCAGTCTCATCTGACGGAGAGGCAGACGGAGCTCTAGCGGTGAAACCCACCAAATCTGCATCCGTCCTCAAAGTAAAACACTGGGGCCAGTTGCTGCTCCGGCTTCGCTTCTTTTTTTTTCTCCTTTGGTTTGTTTTTGTGTGTGTGTGTGTGTGTGTGTGTGTGTGTGTGTGTGTGTGCGCGCGCGCAGCGTGTGCGCGTGTGTTGTAGTTGTGGGCAGCATGCAAGGCAACGGCCATCACCGAAACAAGGAATCACGGAGAACATGGACAAATGGGCAATTTCTATTTTACAAATGCACTTTATATTTATTCGTCTTTACTTTGGAGCTGAAGAGGAGCGTCACGGGTGAGAAAAAGCGCAACTTTCGCTCAATTTCATTCATGTAAAAGTCGGGAAAGCCTGGCCGACATTTAACCTATTGTGCATGGTTCTGTTTTGGCAACGACTTCCAGTCAGCAAATGCATGACAAAGCATGTACTGAAAGATTGTTCGTGTGTATTCTGGATTTGGTGCCCTGGTATGCCACGAACCAAAAGTCCGAGCAGTGAGTGGAACCAGATGTGAAGAAAAACAGGGGAGGGAGGGGGCTGCTGGCGTAGTTTCTCTATTGTGATTTCTATTTGTGTACTAAGTGTATTTAAAGCCGCAAAGCAACGCACTTTTTCGGCTTGTTGTTGTTCTATTCCGGTACCGGATGGATTTTTTAGGCTACACTGTGAAACTGACGTGGAGTGACGCTTCATTTGGCACCCTGCGGGCAGATGTGACCTTTACATCCTGTTACAGGCTGCAATTAACACATTCAATCCAGTCCCGAAAAGACCATTACATGTCACGGGATGCCGTGGAGGCTAGAATCCACATTAAACAATGTTTTCCATTAAAGATGAGATTGGATATGTATAGTGTTTTTTGTTTTATAGCCCTCATTTAACGCCTTTTTTTTATGACCACAGCATTAGTTTCTTCCAGTGTTTCCGCATGTCAGCTGGAAATCAGAGTCAACCTGACTATACTATCAGTGTATTTCCTATTGTGTACAGTGAGTGAATGAGATGGACTATGGCTATGATTTCTTTTCTTTTTTTTGGCACAGAAAAGGATATAGAAAGTAGGCTATAGAATATAAGAATATACTGTCAGTATCATGTAATTTAAGTGTAAATAATCCAAAAGCTGGGTAAACTAGGCTGTCATCTCTGGCCACCATAACAC
The DNA here is from genome assembly GCA_011952105.1 of Coreoperca whiteheadi. NCBI lineage: Eukaryota > Metazoa > Chordata > Actinopteri > Centrarchiformes > Sinipercidae > Coreoperca > Coreoperca whiteheadi. Next base: position 5,949,757 of record CM022470.1, on the reverse strand, counting down.
AAGCCGCTACCATAAAGAAAAAGATTAACACGTTTTCAATTAATCAACTTAATATTACAAAAACGGGTTTACATTTACCACATAAAATGTTCTGGTCTCACAGTGCCAGACTCAGGATGTCACATTGCTTCTTACTACGTTAATTAACCTACTTTTGTGTGATCTTGAAGCTATATTAAAATACTGAGATTATGTGGGTTTACATTCTTATCCCTAACAACATACTAGCTAGATACACATCCTAAATAATCTGTAGCTCTTTTTGGCTCGGCTTAGTTTTTTCATTTTTAAAATGACTTGCAGCCGTCTGCCATCAAATCCCTGCCAAATTTGAGACGATCTTTTCAATCACTTTTGGACCAAATGGATGAGCTGCAGTAGGATCTAGGGGAGGGAATAATCATTGTTGATTTGTTTTATGAAATGTTGTCTCTTTGGATTTGTTATGTGAATTGATTCGCAACCACCAGCTCAGCCACCAGAGTTTAACACTGAAAATATCATTGATCTGGAACAACTTTCATGCACTGTGTAACGTCATAGGAAATGAGAGTTTTGTGTTGTCCTCTACCACGTAGTGTCACCACAATTTACTCGTGGAAATCAATGGAGGAAAGGAAAAGTGTGACCATGATGATACTAGATGATTTATGGAAATTCATGACTGACAGAACTGCAATACAACTTAGTTTATCTGGGCATTAAAGTTCAGACTAACACGGTGTGGGGTTTCAAAATAGGTTTTGGATTCATTATGTGTGGAGACAGCTCCGGCACTGTGGTGTTCTCTGGTGCCGAGCTTTAGAGAAAAGTTGATCTCAGACAAAATACCCATCAAAATTAGTTTGAGCCCTCAACTTCTTTAACTTCATAATTGTATATCACTGTTAACTAACTATGATTTAACAGCTAAACCTCATTATCCCCATTATACCGTGCACAAATGTGGGACTAATGGAGCGTCTTGACAGTGTGCACTTAGTCTCACTTTGGTTTCTAAATTTGATATGCACTTCCCAAGAGTTGCCTCTGTTTCTCAGTGTGGCTTAAAAATGCAAATATGCTCCTTTCTTCTGATCGCCCTTCTCTCTTCTCCCCCATGCTTTACAGTTGAGGTAAAACCTAGCCACACTTTTGGTGGCTTCAGAGGCCAGACCACCATAAAACACCAAAGAAACGAACACAGCATGCTGGAATTTCCTGCCTATTTGTTGGTTCCCATTTTGTCACACTGACCAGTTAAAGGTCTGTTTTTTAAATCTCAGACATCTGTCAAAATAGGGAAAGGTTATGGGAAAGGAAGGTTAAGGAAAGGTTTTGCTCAAATTTCAGTCTAGATCTTTAGATGAGATATAAGTATATAAAATAAATGAACTGGAAAAAAAAAAACTCCACTTAGTTTTAATTATCTGGCAGCAGCGAGTCACACTCACGCTCCACCATGTGACATCAAGAAGTTTGTTGAGTTCATAATGTCTCGGGCCAAGACTCCCTATTGATCAGTCACCCACGTTCCTAAGTATGGTCCCTGAACCTGGTCCAACAGATGACCATATTGAGGAGGTGGAGGTTCTGGGAATATCTGCCTCTCTTGGCGGGTGTTGCTGGCTGTTCTTGGCCGTGGGTTTCAGCCTCTCTCTTCAGCAGGAAACTGTCTTCAGCATTGAAAAAAGGGGTGACAGGGCAAAAAAAGAGGATGAGATCACAGCAGGAGAGCTGTTGTGGCTTAGCTTTCACAGGGCTCAATGGCTTAAAGTTAATCTGGAATCCTGCACTCACTCTGATTGCCCGGGAGTTTTCCTCACATCAAACATCCAGTTGTGTCCCCTCCAGACGGGAATTAAAACTTCTTTTTGGATTTGCTTCTTGCTGTCTGGAACTTCAACTTCAGGTTGTCTAGTGGTTCAAAAGCTTTTGCCAGGAGCGTTTCATATTGTCACCATATTAATGCTGAGCTTATGTTCACATACTGAAGGGAATTCAACACATAATGTAATGCTGATTTATACTGGGCTGGTTCTGGTGTGAAAATCTTCCCACAGGCGCTGTTGGAGCAGACTCTGGTCTATTTTGAAAAATGACTTTAATTCCTATTGTGAAAATGACAAAATGGCATCAGACTGATTTATTGGCATTATGCCTCGCCTCGTTAACAATTTGGCATTGTGTAAGTCCAGCTATTCGAGTATTCTTAAGGTTCTTACTTGCAATGAGAAGTGTAACTAAATCCGTAGCTAAGATTACAGCGTATCAACATTTTATTGTCTGTTGCTGTAGACATCCCACTGTAATTGCAGAGCACAGATTGATTACAACAGAGAACTGAGGACAAGTCTGTCATAGAGGGTTTTATATGAACTATCCTGAGAGCTTAAAGCAAAAGATTCTGTACGATTTTTAGAGCTGAAACGATTAGTCATATATTAATATTAATGAATGAATGATTTTGACAATTGATTAATCATTTAAGTCATTTTTAAGCAAAAATTCACCAGCTCTATCCTCACAAATGTGAATATTTGTATGTATATTTTATAGTCCAAACAATTAATTTATTCATTAAGAAAATAATCAGCAGATTAAGATCTGACAGAAGGCAGTGATGTTTTTGCCTTTTAACACTTGACTCAATGCATACAACAGACAGTGATTTTCCACAGAAACAGCTCTTGGCTGGCATTTAAAAAAACAGATCCAGCTCTGGATTGTGTTGTATTAATAGGAGACACTAGAAAAACAATGGAAAGATAGTTTTGTCCCAGTTGTGTGTTAACTGAACCAGTGTTTTCCAGTTTTTTTTGTCCCTATCAGGAAACACACTTGCAATGATTTTAATTTTTCACGACTAAAACAAAGCACTGGCAGTAAACAAGCCGGACAGCTGGGTGCTACTATAAAATGGATGGCTTTATAAAAAGAGCAGGGTGGTGATTATATCTGATTACACTGTACGGAGCGCTTTCAAACTTCTGCCTAAACACTCTGCCTTTTGCTCTGTCACTGTGTTTGCAACCGACCAAATGAGCTAACACTGCTTCTGAGAAACTCAACCGCAGGAGCAGAGTGCATGAAGAGGGGCGTGTCGGCCGCTTTCTCCAGATTACAGGGAGTTTTATGGAGCTCTTGATGAGACTCCATTGTCTCTGTGTCTATAAAAGCAGCACAGGATGTTTGGAGTCTTTTACCTGAGCGGTAGAAAACAAGGGATTGCCGCCGACTGAGCCGACTGAAGTATCCGCAAGAGTGTTTTTCAACCAAATGCCCAGTGATCTTTTCCCACCTACCCCACTTCCTGGCCTCTCACAGGAGCTCTCCGCGTAGGAATGCTGAGGGTCTCACTTTTTCTCCTCTGAATCTCATGTCCGAGAGAAGGGATTTGTGTGTATTTAGGGGATCTGTTTTTTTAATCATTTTAACAGGACCTTAATTGAGAGTTACACCCCTGACTTGTATTTCTTCTTTCTGTCTTTCTTCCACCTTCACACAGGCTCACGACACACTATTATATTCACAATCCTGGCTTCTAGGTTTCCAATGTCTAAAGCTAGAATCTTTCTAAGAAAGAGAAAAGAAAAAAAGGAACCCTTTTGCAAAAGGGTGTTGGGTTTTGTTACTGGAATTCTAGTCACTGAGGCTGGTGTCCACCCACTGCCGTGAATGTGTTAAGTTCAACACATTTTTCAGTAACTTATTTTTGTATGGTATACGTGTATGTGAGAATACTGCAAAGCCCTGTGGGTAACACCTTGCCAGCAGCTATAGCTCCTCAGAGAATCATACCAAAGTAATGCCAATAAAGGCATCAGTGTACAGCAGTGAGATGTCTGCAGACTGAAACAGCTACACATTTCACCACTGAGGATCATTACAGTTTCATCAAATTAATCAAATGACCTGTTAAAACATATAGTTATTTGAGTCAGATGTATCAGTCACATTACAGACTCTCATTGTAAAGATTACTCCTGCTCTCCTCGCAGTCAAACCCAACAGAAATAGACACGACAAAAAGTGGTGAACAAGGTGAAAGTAATTTCAGGTCAAACTTCGGGAATGGGGTGATTCTAGAGACCTGGTGCATGTTGAAATACTTCATCGGTGATTGCTTACCTGGCATTAAAAACGTGCAACCACGTCACAGTTTATTGCACGACATTTCTGCAATTGCTTCCTGCGGAGAGCTCTGTCATATGATGTGTCTACGGGATTTTAGGGTTATAACAGGATATTTAGAGGATTAATAACACCGAAGTGTATTACGCAGGGACATCAGAGGCCTGAATTCAAACTAGTTCCAAGCCAGCACTGCATCCATTAATAGAGATATTGATCCAGCGACTGACCTGTTCTCTTGCCACATTAGCTGCTATCATCGCATCCTGTTTTCATCAGCATTATCGACTGATGCCATTGTTTCCCCCTCTCTGCACAGCGCCGCTGGACTCCGACGACTTTGCTTTCTTCCATGAGGGCGCCCAGGGGTGTCTGGGGGTGCGGGATCACTCCCTCGTTCTGTCAACCTCCTGTGAGGAAGTCAACCAGCGCTGGAAGTGGGTGACCCGGGGTCGCCTTTTCAACCTGGGCTCTTCACTCTGCCTGGGCATGACCACTGGTAACCTCACCTCCAGATGGGAGAGGTCTCCTCTGGGTGTGTACACCTGTGACCGCGAGCCCCCCAGAGTGCGCTGGACCTGGAACTGTGGCCAAGTGTTGGACAACCTCAACAACTACCTTCCCTCTCCCTCATTTTGGAACTCCTCCTCAACCCCGCCTCCTTCAACACTCAAATGGGCACTGCATGGTGGTGTGCAGAACCTGTGCTCTAAAACATATCGTGGTAAGCATGCTTGTAATCAGACAAGTTCAGTGGCAAGGATTCTTTAGATTGGTGGTAAGATTGAAGTGACAAAATAAACAAGATAAAAAATAACTTATAACCAAGTAAAATCCACAAAAAATATGAAATTAGATCACAAATTTTGTACCCACTGGAGGAATCATTCTCAATTAAATGGACTGAAGGCCCTCGTTTCCCCAGCTGTAGTGAGCTGCTCCTTCACTGTATGTTGTGCTGCCACAGTGCAACAGATAGGCTTACTGTTGTGAATACCACAGCTGCATCTGATCAAACGGATATAGCAAAATGTTGCTTCCAGGGAATCTTTGAGGACAAGTGGCTGTTTGCCACTCAGAAAGCCAAGGAAAACATTGCTGGTGTTTGTAAACTGCAGTAAACACAGAGTTGTCTTTGCCCCCAAGTATATTTGTATTTATATATAGTTTTCAGTCCAGATTAAATGTAACCACGGTGGTTCACAGCTAAGCCTCATTTCCGCTGTCACTTCCATTCTTCCCAATATCAAATGTTCCGTTTTTTCATTGACAAACTATACTGCGAGTCTCAATCAGCCGTATGAGTCTATAGTTAACAGGCTGTGCTTGGCTGCATTTAAAACCAGATCTGCCATAAACGTAAGACCAGAAAATGCCCCTTTACTTTCTTCTTTATCCTCCCTCTCCTAAGTCTCTTTTGCTTGTTTGTGGTAAGGGAATTGGGTGAATTGACATTTTTAACTTTTCAAGTTTCTTTGTGAAGTCAACTCGCTGCTGGAGAGGAATGCCTCTGACATTAGTCAGCCGAGGAGCAACTCCACTGCAGCCAGCCAGCCAGCCAGCCAGCCAGCCAGTGGTTGAAGCAGAGAGGGAAGTCAGGGAGGGAGCTTCAGAACTCTTTCCTCCCTCGTTTAACATGTCTGCCCTACTTTCCATTGGCCTAACTTGTTTTGGTAACACTACAGATCCAACCCCTCTCCCTCTCTGACTGTTAACCTTTTCTTCCCACCATACTATTCTGGTGGAATGTAGAACGGCAACCTCAGGGTATTTTGTCAGACTGCAGAAATCAAATATAGATTTTTTAGATAAACTAGACTAAAAAAAATGTGTGTAATCATTTAAAGATGCTGCTTTGGAATATAGATATTTAGGTTGAATTCTGATTCTGAATTCATAGCTGCTGATTCTTTTTTCAGAATGTTCACGATAAAATATACTAATAACCTGCCAATTTGTATTTGTTTGCTCTTCCTTGTGCTGATCACTATTTGACTTTACTGTTTTGACTGTAACATCATCCTCTGTTTTCACTCTGTGTTTGATTATACAAGTCGCTGAGAAAACAGACACGGTATTTCAGTTCAGCAGAGTTCACAGCCATGACTTTAGACAACACAAGCTTGGCCCGCTTCTCCTGCCGCATGCAGTCTCTCCTCTCTTTGCTCCACAGAGATCTTCACAATCCAGGGGAACTCTCATGGTCGCCCCTGCTATCTGCCCTTCCTGTATGATGGCCAGTGGTTCCACAACTGCACTAGTATCGGGCGCGAGGACGGTCACCTCTGGTGTGCCACCACCTACGACTACGGCAAGGACGAGCGTTGGGGCTTCTGTCCTGTCAAGAGTGAGTTATCACTTTGCACATTCAGGACTGTATTCTTAAATCTCTCATCTCATTCTGGCAAGACTGGAGAAATTTGCCACCAGCTTCACCACCATGTCCTCTCACCCAGCTGTTCACTTTACTATTATTTGCTTCTGCTTTCTCCCCTGATCTAACGAACTTCTTATCTCCTTCCCTTACTGTCAGGCAGAGGCTGTGAGACGTTCTGGGATACTGACCCGCTGACAGACAGCTGTTACCAGTTTAACTTCCAGGCTACGCTGTCATGGAGCGAGGCTCGGATCAGTTGCCAGCAGCAGGGGGCAGATCTGCTAAGCATCACCAAGCTGCATGAGCAGACATACATCAATGGTAAAGTCAATGTGCACACAGTGTCAGATCCCGGTAAACCCCCGTACGGGAGGTACTGGACCAGCTCTCCGTTTCTAGGGTCCGATCCTTAGACTCTCAGAGTATTACCCTAAAGAATTGAAAAAGGACTGTTTAAGCTGGTGGCGAGGAGACATGTCTAGCTTCTAACTACCTACGTCTGAGCGTCTACCCTGCTTCCTCTGATGCGGCAACCGACCGAATAGCCCTGGTGCGTCAGCTACCACTATCTGTTGCGCTCCTTAGCGGCAGCTCTCCTCTTAATAATCTGGGCTCTTGTTATGGTGCTAGGATGGGTTTTAGTGATTCTGGCGAATCCCAAGGAACTGTTAATTTGATTGGCTAGAGTAACCTGTAAGAACCTGTTACGATATTGCACACACACAACAACCTAACTTTTTACTACCATCAATGAACTCATCATCAATGTCACACAAATACTTCAACTATAATTTGGTTATTTACTGCAATAAGCTTTAGCAAGGGCAGTGCTAAACAACTCAATTCAACATTTCAGACTTCAATTAAATCATTTGAATGATTTGTATTGAGTTATCTGCTTTTGGGTGAGGGAGCGAGTAGTTTCTCTTGGCCCGAGCGATCCCACTCGTCCTGTAGAGGACCAAGTCTCTGATGAAAAATTCACAGCTCCGTCCAAAGCTCCCAAATCTCTATCTCATGTCCATAATCTGCAGAGTGAGCAAAAAGGAACTTCAGTCAAAATATCTGATACTCTGTCACCAGGTAATGGTTAATTTTTTTCGTGCTCAAATCCTCTATCGGTGACAAAGTTCTCAATGTCCTTTTTCGTAGATGTAACAGCTCACGTTTCTACTTCATATGATGTGTTCCGAAGAAGAGGCACAAGGATGTAACCTCGAATTTCTCTCTGTCACTCTCTGTTATGTCACTAGGTGCATGACACAGTCAAAACTCTCCTTTTCACCTCCCATCCATATTACACAATTAACATCCCTCTAGATGCTCCAACTGTCACAAAATGCTTACCACAATTGTCATGTCGCCATCACTTTCTTCCTTTCGCCTTCACAGGCAGCTGATTTCAGACACAGTCACAGCTTCAGTCTTACACGTATAATAACTCCCAATGACTTTGTTCATTTTGTTATCAAAACAACCTCACTTACATTTCCTTATGATTAATGTTGATTATACAATTCATGTTATTACTATGCACTTTAGGAAATAGTGCAGCACACAATTCAGCACACACTCATGTGTTATACAATTCACATCAGGATTTCAGATGTTATATGCAAAGCTGGGGTACAATGATATTCAATTCACTTCATCTTATTGGCTCATTGAACTTCTCCTAGAGAGCAGGGCTATAACATACTTTTAATAACATTATTTTGATTTTAACTTGTGATTTCAACTCTCTCTTCACTATTTTGCCTCATACTTCCGTATTTTGATCTCAGCTAACTTGACAACATGTAAATTGTTGTAGCTACTTGTTTGCAATATACTTGTTTGAAATATACATTGTATTTTCACCAACCTCTGTGACACAGTAGTAGTAAAAACCGTTTACAAAGAGGCTGTGATATCGTGTTTGTCAATCAAGCCTTTGGTTCTTAGCTTTGCCTGTGACAAGCATTAAAATACATCTCAAATATTAATAGCACTGGCCATTTAGGACAATGAAAGTTGCTGCGCAGCATAATGTTTACGTGTTTTTCCTGTGCACATTTACTTTCCAAACAGGAATTATTGATTTTTGGTGATGTTGTGACAGTGTTTCCCATATTAGGCCACACTTACTTAGGCTATTCTTACATAACAATTCTATCATCTACCCAATGAAGTGTTGACAGTTATAATCATGGCTAACTGGAGAGGTTGTTAGGCCTAAGCGGAAGCGCACTTGTTTTCTTTTATTGTGTCTTCCTGCACAAAAGTACGCAGATAAAACAGGGTTTTTGCTCTTGTCATGTTTTATAACATTTGAGAAAGGTGTTGTCCTGCTGTTTTAGGTTTACTGACAGGCTATAGTGCTGCTTTGTGGATTGGCCTCAATGACCTGGACATCCATGGAGGCTGGCAGTGGGCCGACTCCTCACCACTCAAATATCTCAACTGGGAGCCAGGTTAGACTGTAAAGACAACTCAACCTTTTCTGTCTTGCTCGAAGCTTGAAGTAGCCGTGGTCTTTTTTTAAACATTTATTTCCCACAGAAGGCTGAATGTGCATGCTTGCTCATTTATAGCAACACGCTGCTCTGAGTGCAAATACACACTTGGCGGCCTTTCAGTGCAGCCACAGTCTTTTACTGTTGACCACTGGAGTATTTTAGGGGTAAGTGCCTTGAACAAGGGTACCTTGGCATTATTGATGTTCTGAAGCGTTTTCTCATCCTCTAGACCAACCAAACCATGCTGAGGAGGAAAACTGCGCCGTGATCAGAACTGAGTCATCAGGTCGTTGGCAAAACCGTGATTGTTCTGTTGCTCTGCCGTATGTTTGTAAGAAGAGGCCCAATGCCACCCTGGACCCCTTCACTACTGGTCTGTGTACAGACATTTGAATTAGTCCATTAATGTTAAATGCAGCAGTTGCAGTCCTTTCACAGTGGCAAAGTCGAGAATTTGAAGGGTTGTATCTTTGTGCTCCCACAGACTCGTGGGCAGATGATGAGAAATATGAGTGTGATGTGGGCTGGCAGGCTTTCCAGGCTGGCTGCTACAAGCTGACTTCAGAGAAGTTTGACTGGGATACAGCTCAGAAAACTTGTCAGAAGATGGAGGCCAACCTGGTCAGCATCCACACCCTACCTGAGCTAGAGTTCATCATGCGCAACCTGAAGAGAGGTGATTTGTGCATTTTTTTTTTATTGTATTGTACCTTTCCCTCTGAACTGCATTGCTATTAGGAGCCAGAAATGAACTGACATTCTCTCAAATCAAAGTCTATTTGTCTATACAACGTTTATACCAAAGGGTAACCACTAGAAGTTGACTTTAAGGAATATAATAAACATTCTGAAAGATCTACTGTGTTCTAGACAGGGGAAATCAAGGATTTTGATATCTGTCTGTATAAATGTAGAAGAAGAAAAAAACAAGGACAAAAAGGAAGAACAGGAGTGCGTGTAACTAATGTTGAAGTGCAGTGGGTTCACAAAGAGTTCACACACTCAAATCTATCAGAACGCTCTTTAACTTCTATTCTTCATTTTGTATTTTAAGCGCAGGGAAGCAAAATGCATCGATGCATCAGCTATGCCTTCGTCAGCGTGCAATATTAAGAAATTGATTTAAAAAAGCTAAAATATTAAATGGTATTTTCCAGCTGTTTTCCTACATTTTATGCTCACATCTCCAAAGCAGGCTCAAATGTAGTGGAAACCAGGCAGTTCATCCCTTTCCCTGAGCTGAAAAACACACATGGAGGGAGGAATGCAATTTTTAGGTCATGGAATTGCTCCAATGTAGTCATTGAACCTCATGGAAAAGTTTGACAGTCTCATATTATGGTCATAGTTGGAACCCTTATCCTTTTTTTAACCCTATTTCTTTGTTCCCTAATTGTCTTCCTAACCCGAATATCTATCTGTGTCTTCTGTCAGACATTGACCAGCTATGGATAGGGCTCCATGACAATGATATGCAAATGGACTTCCAATGGACTGACCACACGCCCGTCATCTTCACCTACTGGCACCCCTTTGAACCCAACAACTTCCGCAACACTCAGGAAGATTGCGTCTCCATCTGGGGAGCTGTGAGTGACCTCGTGCACCCTCACACTGACCCCCAAAGTCTGGGGCCTTAATCACCTCGAAGTAATGGACTCCTCCGTTTGTATATACTGAACAGCTGTGTTCTCTCTTTCTGTTTGCGTCTTGCTTACATGTGCAGGAGGGCCGCTGGGATGACAGCCCTTGTAATCTGACTCTGCCCTCCATCTGTAAGAAACTGGGAACAAAGAGTGATGGGAAGCCACAGCACCAAGACTGCAAACAAGTATTACTCTTTTTCTCTCTTTGCGTTCAGTGCAACATGCTTAGTTTTCCTCCTGACATTTACTGTTTATGCTCTAGACTAGTCTTACTAAATTCTTCCCCCGTTCTGGACTAGATATAAACTTCTTGTTTTTTGTCTTCCCTATATCTCTGTTTTACTCCATAAAGACTCAGGACCTACAGCATTTAAGGGATCTTATTCCAGCTGCTGTGTTTTGTGTTGCTGGAAGCATAATTATTATTCTAAATATTTCAGCCCTTCCTTCACCTCTGACCCATTTTCTCAGAGCTTCCATCCATCTCTCACCCATCCACTGGTCCACAAGTCCGCCCCCAGTCTTTAACTGTAATAAAAATCACTCCTTTAAGACTAGGAAGATTACCAGGCACCCCAGACGAACTAAACCCTGGACACACACACTTGGCTTAAAACATACTGTACTGTACCTTTCCATGGCCCAAAATACAAAAAAAAAAAAAAATGCATTACATTTTTAAGGCATTCAAATTGGGACATATTGTTTGTATTTTCATTCAACAAGTGTATAGAGTACATACAACAAAATCACGCCCACTACTTGTATGCCCACATGGTGAATTAAATACCATCTGGAGGATCCGTTTCCGTCTGTGATTTCAAATTCCGTCAATATCTCCATATGAGACTTAAAGCCTCCCATAGCTGACTTGTCCCTACCTGACCATTGCTGCAAATGTGGACAGTTTAGTGGGGAGGGGGAAGAAAAAAGAAATCATAGTGTGTGTGTGTGTGTGTGTGTTGTTCATCTCCGTGCACTTCAGCAATGTTATATTTTTGCTAAGCGCTGATTTATGACTTAAATGATCTGAAGTTGAGAGTCGCGCCGTTTCTCAGCTGTTACATTCGACAAAGACCTTTCTATGGATGAACCATTTGTTTGGTGTAATGAATCTCTGCACCCTCTCCCTGGGGAGCGAGGCATCATGGGTGGTAATGGGACGGGGGGTCATTTGGCATGGCGCACGCTGCAGGGCCCTGTGGCAGTGCGCTTACTCTGAAGCAGATGAGCTCACTTCATGCAACATGTGAAACAACAATGACAGAAAGTCCACTGACTGCTTCAGCAACATGACACCACATGAACCCCAAACCATATACCCCATCCAGCACTGGGTTCATTACTCAAAAAATGTAATGGATTGCTTATTACTGTAATGCTGTCATCTTACTTACTCGCTGGCGCAGTCACTCGTTACACTAGTATTGCATTTCTGATTTATAATTCCAAAGAGAGTGATTTTATTATCAGGATAACGCAGTTGCTTCGTGTCTGTACAAACAGAAAGATTACGAAACACTGATCTCTAATCTCAGAGGCAGCCTGGGGCATAAGCAGCTGCTTAGGGCCCCTCAGCCACCAAGGCACCCTGTGAGCTCTTCCGGTTGTGTTCATTTTTTGTGATTGTTTTTCTGTTTGAAGAGAAAGTCCCTGATTTTGTCCAAAAGCGGCCCAGATTCCCTCCAAGATTGGAATTATAGCAAATAACAATTTCTGGAGGCACAATCAGAATCAGAATCAGAAATACCCGAGGAACTCTTTGTAACACCAGCTCACTATCACGTCAGTGCACACAAGAATACAAGTACTAAGCAAAAAGTAAAATACACTATAATACAGGTCAGATAAATGAAGTACCAAATGGGTATAAGTAAAAGATTTAAACATTTTAGGTGTAAAGTACAAAGTGGGTTTACCGGTTGATGATAATATTACAGTATAAAGTAATAGTGTCAAGTTACGTGTAACTTATTAAGAATATAATGAGACGGAGAATATTGCAGAGCAGTACTAGAAGTATAAATAAATATCAATAAATTAAACAGAAAACAGGGTATATTGCACAGTAGTATTAACACAGAATATTGCACAATTATGTCAAGTATTGCAGAGATGTTAATGATCAACAACAACATCTTTGCAGACCTTTATAGTGAGTTTCAACTCTTTATTTAGCTGTCCGGCCCACAACTTTACTGTTTTGGTTCACGCTCACTGCTCTCACAGTGTCTTTTTCTGCCGCAGCAGGCAGCTGTTTTCAGTGGAAAAAGCTCTAAAAGCCCCACTGTACACTACCTTCTCTGCACCAAATAGCAGACAGACAGTTAGTGACTAGCTGGTGAACATAGTGGAGCATTTAGCAGCTAAAGATCCAAAAAATTTCCCTCAGGATTTGGTAGAGACTAAAAACAGAGATTAACAAGAGTGAATATTATTATAATTATACATTCATCAGGTGGCCAGAAACAAGACTCCAAATGATTTGATGATGTTTCTCCATAATTGCTGAATGTAAATAAGCAACTGTTTTATAACAAGTACGTCAAATCAACTTGACGATATGTCAATGTTGCGTTCACAGCTTGTTTTTGCTGCCCCCAAGTGGCCAAAAAATAAGACATTGCTGTTTTGCTGCTTAGGGCCCCAATAAGCTTAGCCCAGTGCTGTACATTGTTTTCGTCAGTGTTTTGTGTGATAAAGTCAAATAGTGTCAATAATTAACTACAATTATTATTAAAATCAATATATTGCATTAAAATTCAATACATTGCTTGTTTTTAAATAATTTTGGGCTTGTGGTTGAATATATTGTTAAAATGATTCAGCGTCTGTGTAATGTATAGGGGAGATAACCAAAAACTTATTGGATAATGGACACACGGGTGAAATCAGATGTAGCTTTTTTAAAACATTGCTACATACTAGTTGATTCTAGTTGAAATACTTCTCAATACTGTTACACGTTATTGGGAACATGCTGTAAGTTAACATTGATGTTGTGACTGTAAGACAGGGAAAGGAAGGATAGGAAAGAGTTTTAAGGAGACATGAGTTTGAACAGGTCAAGCCTCTCCAGCAGCTGTAATCTTTGAGGTTTCTGCCTAGATGCCAATTGTGGTTGTGCAAAAAGCCTGAGGTTGGGCTTATTCACACAAAGCTGTATACAAACTGTCTTACACTATCATTCGCACAAAATCTCACCTCTTTTGACCTGCGTGTTGGCTGCGCTCTGCGTCTGTACACGTCCACAACTACATGAGCTGGCAGGAGGGATTGAGGCCAGGGAAAAGTTATTTCTGCATGCCTAGACATGTTCTTTTTATTCTGCATTTGGGATACATTCAACTGGTATAAGTGGACTCACTCACTTCTGCTTTGATTGTTAAAAGGCGTTCAAAATATTCTCTGAGAGACACCATTTATGTTTTTTGATATGTTTTAGGTCTCATTTGCTTGTCTGTGATTTTCTTCCTGAATCCCTTGGTCAAACACATTTATTTTACATATCTATCCACTAACCCTTCTGCACAAAAAAGTTATGTTATTTGATACTCCATTTTCCTTTAACTGTTCCAATTTGTTGTTGGCCCATGAATTGCCATAGTTTCTAAACTTCAGACACTTTTGCCTAAGTAGGTGGGGCAATTGAAACATGATACATTTAAATGCCCATAACTCAGTGGTCATGAGTCTGACTCGCTTGAAACGTAGCACTATCTTTCCATGTACAGAGCACCATTATTGATAAGATTTGGACTCGTGATTTTCTGTCTCCATGTGTAGTTTGATGCACATCCAGATCCAGATGATTTTAAATGATTGAATTAGCAAATGTAAAGAGCTGCACAGGCTTTTTTATTTATTTATTTTGATTTTACATATCCTGCTAATGTCCTCTCCTCCCCTTTTCCCTCAGGGCTGGAAGTGGCACAGTCCATCTTGTTACTGGGTGGGAGAAGATCTACTTACCTTTGATGAGGCCAGGAAGTCCTGTGAGGACCACGAAGCCACCCTTGTTACCATTACCAATAGGTGCGTGCACCACCAGGGCACCTGTGTGCCCTGACACACACACAGGCTCCCTTGCAGTGATTAATAGACATCACAGTGTGTTTTGTCGGTGCAGCCTTTCTAAATGTCCCTTTAAATCTTTAAAGGTTCGAGCAGGCCTTCGCCAACAGCCTGGTGTTCGGTCGCTCTGGTGAGTCCTTCTGGATTGGCCTCCATGGCCAGGGCAGGCCCGCTTCTTTTCACTGGCTCAGCGGGGACGAAGTGTCCTACACCAACTGGAATCGAGACCAGCCAGGTAGGTCACATATGCCATGTTTGAATAAGTGTGTGAATGATTCACAGAATGAATTACAAATATGAGCTGATATTTACTGCGGGATGCAGGATGACCCGATCGACCAGGTTTCAAAGCACCAAGGCATTTTGAAGATCACCTTGGATAACATCTTACTGATTAAAAAAAGATTGTAATAATGCTTGAGGAGCAGTTTTTAGGGATTTCATTAATTTAAGACAAAGTGATGTTCAAGAGAGATCACATTTCATTGTACGTCGAAGATTAATGCTGTTGTAATTCCCAGAGGCCGAGGTAAAGTTTGAGGTGAATCACATTTGAGAAACCGGAGCTTTTGTTTGAAAGATGGACTGGAACGATGAATCAGTTATCAAAATCTATTTTATTTGCTTATTAATTTCTGTGTTCCTGTTGCTGAACCAAAGCGAATTTTGGATTTAATCTAAAAAGAAGAAACTGAATTGGTCCCAGGTGTTTTTTCTTAGGCCAAAATACACTAATAAATTGAATTTATCAATATTGGGCCAGTTTGTTGAGGAAATTGTAAACTGTGTTTTTTTCTTCCAATGAATAGTCATTGCAACACGACAGAGATGGGCGAGTCCTCTGGCTTTAGAGTCACTAATAGATCCAAAGATATGAACTGTCTGACTTCTGTTTGTTGCTCAAGTAGAAGAGGCTGGTCAAAGGGCCAATGACCATTTTTATCTGTAGGTTTTTGTCTAATGATGACATTTATAGTACGTGTCAGTACTATAATATTCTCATGATAGTCCCATCCCACAACATTTTACACCTGAGGTTGCACCTGAGGCCAAGTAGTAACAGAAAGACTCACCACAGTATTACCCCAAGACCTCTCTCTGTTCACTTTAAAGCTCCAAAGCCTCTGATTTTATCGGTTTTAGGAGACAAAGCCCTAGTATTTCGACGTGATGTGTGGTGTGTACAAATTCTTATTAGGAAAAAAACTAAAAATAAATGCTCACTGATGATAAACAAGTTTAAAAGGATCTGAAGTTCCTACCTGCAGCATTTTACACGTCTCATTGGTAAATTTGTTGATGTATATTTAGATTATATTCTGTAGAATGAAATAAAACATTTCCATCACCCAGAATAATGTGTACTAGTGTACACACTTTTTTTTTTTTTAAATATAAGTATGATCCATTAGGGAGATTATAGAAATAGAGCCTAGACAGCACTCATAATTGTCTTATTAGAAATGTGTAATTACCTTTTCCACACATTTTTTTTCTCCACATCATCCCTCTATTTCCACACATTTCATCAGTATAGCGTCTTTCTCTTTCGCTCCACTCACCTACATCTCACCCTGTTTCTATTTCAGTCAGCGTCCAAGGCGGCTGTGTTTCCATGGCGACGGGCTTCGCAACCGGTCTGTGGGAGGTGAGGGAGTGTGCATCATCGAAGGCAAAATTCATCTGCCGTCAGAACCAGGACACGTCTCTGAGCCCCGAGCCCCCGGTCCCTCAGCCAACCCCGAGCCTCAGTGGCTCCTGTCCCAGCGGCTGGAAGAGCATCAGCAACCTGCGCTACTGTTACAAGGTTCATGCCAGCAATGTTTCCCAGTTTCACACCATCAGTACTCTGCTGAAAGTGTCTTTTAATTTCAGTCACACTTTGGTTTTCATTAACTGATTAATTCAGTTTTGGACTAAAATGGCCTTGGATAATATTTGAATGGTTAATACGTTTTTTCTCATTTAAATGCAGTGGCACATTAGTGTGTTATATGTCCTTGTAGATGTAGGTATGATCCCTTTTTACAACGTAGCATGACTACTGTTTTGAAGCTGATTTAGAAACACAAGTTCAACTTCTTCAGAGTGAAAAATAGTGTAGCTGTTCTGATAATAATATTAGACTTTAGGATTTATTCTGTGTTCTCCTTTTATTAGTGTTGCCATGTTTTCTTGTTTAATTAGGTTTTCATTCTCAACAGATTGGCTTTGTTCATATGTAACTCTAAACTCGTTCATTGTGAAATCCTGAAACAAATCTTGTATGATACTGTATGTCATAACTACAATTAACTACACATCTTAGATGTATACTCCAGATGAAACTGGAGTTTTGTAACATTTGACATATCTGAAAATGTATTTTTAAAACCTTATATAGCTTCATATGTACATTTCACATGTATATTACTTTTACAATATTTAAATTTGTATTGCCAATACAATAAATGAGTCTTAGTTCAGTAGAAGTCATTTAAATCAGTAAGGTTTTTAAAAAAAAATAAGTAAAGATAAGTAAACAGCACCAAGAATCTGAAGAATCAAGTATTTAGTGCCAACTTTCAGTTCTCAAAAGTTTTTGCTGTCAAGTGGTGGACACAATTCGGTCAGCACTCAACAAGTACAGAGGTTCAAAGCCCTGCCATAGGTAGGAGTGGTAGTTCTTAACAGTAACATTAAGAGTTGAAGTAATATTTCTGCTAATACTACATGTTTTACATCAGTATTACATTTTTAACCGATCTCTACACCTTTATCACCTGTGTGCAGGTGTTTCATTCCTCCCAGCTGGAGCAGAAGCTGAGCTGGCTGCAGGCTCACCTGTTCTGCCGGAGACACGGAGCCGACCTGTTGAGCATCAGCGGCCCTGAGGAGGAGCACTTCGTTCTGCAGGTCCTCCATGAGGCCTTTGGGTGGGTGTGCACCTCTGACCCCGGTGACATGTGATGTAATGTGATGAGAATGGTGTTGTTGATGATGGTGATGTGGCCCACAGGGAGTCAGAGGACCATGAGCAGCACTGGTTTTGGATCGGACTGAACCGCAGAAACCCAATGGACAATGGCAGCTGGAAGTGGAGTGATGGACTGGCTGTGAGTAATCACAAGATGCAACCTAACTGTGTACCCAACAGTTGCTGGGTAAAAAATGGTTAAAACAAAATCTGTTTACTTTTTGTTCATGTCCCAGTTCACGTACCAGAACTTCGGTCGCTACTACTACAACATCCGGCAATGTGCTGCAGCAGACTTGGGCACTATGACCTGGCTGGCCATGCACTGTGACTCTGAGTTAGACTGGATCTGCAAGATCCCCAGAGGTACCATAGCACTTGACCTATTTAGAAAATCCTATGCTGTATCGATACATGTGCACCGGACATATTTAAGCCCTACTGCAGAATTATTGATTTTTATATTCTATTTCATGTTGCACGTTTTCTATTCATCTTTCAAAATAGCTTTTTCCACCTACAGCTCTTATTTTGGGGGCATCACACATCTGCGTCTCCCAACATTTCTTCCCTTTTTTTATTCTTTGACTTTTGGGCCTCTCAAATCTTGCATGTCATGAATACACTGTTCCCTTGTGTTTTTAGGTACTGTGGAGAAGGAACCAGAAGTCTCTGATGGTCAGTCTTATTTTTTTGGCTTTGAACGCCTTTGAGCATACTGAAATGATCTCCTAAGGGCTTTTTTTTTCAAAACCTTTCTATTATGTCTCATGACTGTCTTTCTTTCTTCTCTCATCCCTCATCTGTCAGGCACCAGTTCACCTGAGTGGATCGGCTTCCAGGAGGCTGAGTATAAATTTTTTGACCACCGCACAACTTGGGACCAGGCCCAGAGAATTTGCTCCTGGTTCGGTTCCTCACTGGCCTCCGTCCACTCAGCTGATGAACAAGCTTTCCTAGCCAACACTTTAAGCAAGGCACTGCACACTTTATAAATAAGTTCATTATCATTTGTATTAGTTTATTAGATCCAAAAATGCAATCAATTACTAGTGTTCAGCCTTATGAGGGCAAACCCCTCAGAAACACCAAACAAGTATAAACCTGTGTAATTGTAATGTCTATATTATGCTTGGCAAGCCCTGCATGTTTAAAAGTCTCTGTGACTGTGGCCTTGACATGCCTTTTCACAGTTTCTCTCTCACCATCAGATGGCGAAGGTGGAGGGTGACAACTGGTGGCTGGGGCTTCACACCTATGAAAATGATGGCCGTTTCCGCTGGTCTGATCACTCTGTGCTCAATTATGTGTCCTGGGCCCTTGGGAGGCCACACGCAATCAGCCGGGATCGCAAATGTGTCCACATGTCTTCCAGCAAAGGTAAGAACAGCCTGAAAAAGAGCCGTCAAGAGACTCAATCGAAATCCAGTACAAATACATGACCTTGTATTTTTCACTCCCAAACAGCGGTTTGGGCCGATCAAAAGTGCCACTCCGACCTGCCTTACATCTGTAAGAGAGTTAATGTCACAGGCACCATTCCTCCCACTCCATCATCCCCCCACCCACCTTCAGGCTGTCCTGATGGATGGTACTCCTATCAGCATAAGGTAGAGCAGGAGTTCCGCATAATGAAATTATTATAGTTGTATGATTTATTAAAGTTGTATAAAGGATGCTGGTTGTCTAGAATGTATCAAATAAGTATGTAGGCAGTGAAGCATAGCAAGTCAACAAGGCGTACCTAGTGTTTTATTTCATGTACCTGCTGCTGTCCTAACTCAACTTAACCAAAACTAACCTGAGCAAACTTTTTTTTTAATGTGTGCAATGACATCTGCTGTTTCTGTAGTGTTTCCGAGTATTTGATCAATCATTCCGAGGCACATGGTCTGCAGCCAAGTTGAAATGTGAAACGCAGGGAGGTGTACTGGCAGTGGTGTCCAATCATTTGGAGGAAGGTAATTACATCAGAATACAGCTGGCATAAAGTTACAAGCAGGGAGGTGGTGCTGGGCCCAACTATAGTTAACGAACTTAACTCTCTATACTTGAATGTAGATTACTTGCTTTTTCAGGTGTAATTATTTCTATACGGTACATTTGTATGATCTGTCATTGTGAGCAGCATCAAATGGATGGAGTGCATTATAGTATGTTATGAGAATCCTGTCATTTTACTTTAATAGGAAATGATTGTCTGTTAATCACCAGTTGGTAGTTGGTTTATATATCCATGTTTATATTTACCTTTCCCTATATGTATCACTGTTAATAAGTGCCTCATAAGAGTTTCGCCACACAAATGCACACTGATGCAACACAGATTCTCCTCCTCACAGCCTTTGTCACCACCCTGCTTTACAACGCCAGCGTTGACCTTTGGGTGGGTCTGAACTCAGACTCTAAAGGTCATTTCCATTGGGCCAAGGCTGGCCTGCTCAGCTACACCAACTGGGCTCCTGGAGAGCCACTCGACAACAGCGGACCACACCACAACAAGACCCCGGTATACTCACAAACACACACCTATCAGCACACGTCATGGTTTTGTCCTCAGTTTGTTCCTTTTCTGATGATTTCACTGTCACCTCTCAGGGAAACTGTGTGGTGATGATTCATGGGAACCCACAGAAGAACACAGGCATGTGGGCTTCCCGAGCCTGTGAGATGGAAAGTAATGGCTTCATCTGTCAAAGGCAACAAGGTGTGATGTTGAATAATATCCACAATAATGTCTGCTTTACAAGTGCAGAATATTTGCACCACAAACAGAAGTTTGTCGACTTAAATCATCTTGTGTGACTTTTGTCATTTCTTCAGACACTGGTCTCCCTCCGGCCCCTGCTCTTATTCCTGCCTCCCTGTCAAAGCCTGTGGAGCTGGGTGGAGTGACTTACAGGGTTGTGGAAAAGCGTCTGGACTGGACTGGCGCTCTGCACCTCTGTGAATCTTTGAATGGGACCCTGGCCACAGTGAAGGATCCCTACCAGCAGGGTTACCTCACGCTGCTGATCAACAGCCTGCACCAGTCCTCCTGGATCGCTCTCTACAACTACGGAGTGAGTCTATTAACTAATCTTATTATGATTCATTAATAGAGTCATTAAGTACAGCTGTGTTTTTCAGGCTTAGGGAAACGGCAGTGAATTGCAACTTGTTGTTTTATGTTCTCAGGGACGGAGCTTCACCTGGCTGGGTGAAGAAGAAGTGTCATATTCAAACTGGAAAGATGGGGAGCCTAATCAGATGGCTGGTTGTGGTCACATGACCACTACTGGGCAGTGGACTATGACTCCCTGTGATGCTAAACTGGAGGCTGCTATCTGTCAAATTGGTGGTATGCATGTGTAATGTTCACAGCACTAAATATCAATTAACATGTTACACATAACATACACATAACAACTCACCGGAATGCCATAGGCAGTGCTGTTGTGTGTACACACATCTTGCAAAAACTTAAACACCTGACCTGTAAATTCCCCTGATAACTCGTCAGCATTACAGTACATTCCAGTTACTGTAAATGTATTCATCTCAGTTTTTTTTCCTCCTTGCCAGATGAGCCTGTGGTTCACCAGTGGATCTATCCTGGCCAGTGCCCCCACTCTCTGGGAGACTGGGCCTGGATGCCTTTCAGAAACCACTGTTACGCCTTCAACCTGCAAAGTCTTAAACTGCAGCAGGATGCACGCATGTCCTGTAAAAAAGGTAGGGAAGAGTTTCAGAAGCGCCCTTAAACCTCCATGATTCTGACTCTGCTCAGACTCCTGCTGTGCTGAGCGTACGCTCATGATACTGAATTGAAAGCCTAAAGTGCAACACTCTCACTTTCTCCACTGCAAACATAACTGACAAAATGCATCAATATGTATAAATCTTATTCATTGAGCTGGCTGCACCATTGTTAAATCTCCCTACATGATCAATTCCCATTTCTCTTTTGTTCCATCTTTGTGTATTTCTTTCTGTTTCTCTCTTCCAGTGGGAGCAGAACTTCTCTCTATCTTGGATGAGACAGAGAATGGATTTGTATGGGAACACATCCAGAGCTATGCAGAACAGGCAAACGGAGCTTGGCTGGGCATCAGCGTGAAAGGTCCAGCAACGTTGCCTCAGACAGTCCCTTCCATCTCCCTCTACAGCAGCAACCTTATTAACCTTTAGATTTTCAAAAGTATTTAAAATCCAAGCTTATTAATTTTAGGCTGCTTTTAGTCAAATTATCTTACTCCTAATTTAATAAGCTTTACCTGATTGATTATGATTTCTTTTATAGTATAATCATGAAACGATGAATTAAGTAGAGCGAACCTGATTAAGACGGTTTCTCTCGTGTCAAATAAATGTGATAAAGCAAGGTAAATTAACTCGGAAAAGTTCATTTATTTAAACTGCATTATTATCTGTCATTGCAATTAGATAGTGAAATGCCCTGAAATATGCTTGGTAAGCTAATGAAAAGAACTGAAGGCAATATTGGAAACCTCTATGACTGAACAGGGATGTCAGGCAGAACATGATATTACGAATGAGCTCTCCTTATGATAAAACTAAAGAAACAATTCTGCTTGAGTGTGCTTGAAGCTCCTCTGAGTGTGTGTGCATGTGTTCCTGCTGCAGGTAGAGGTCTAGTGTGGAGCGAGGACACAGAGATGTCGTACACCAACTGGGAGGCGCATGATGTTGCCTTCTCAGTTCTGTCTCCAAACTCCTGCTTCTGGATCCAGAGCAACAGTGGCCTGTGGAAGCCTGGCTCCTGCAGAAATCGCACACATGGAGTCATCTGCAAAGGGCCTCGCAGTAAGCACACACCAGACCACTTTAGCTAAAGGGAAGTCATACTCAGAACCAGGTCTATTTGAGTCAGGGGAGTTTGAGATCAAACTAGTCAACAATGAGATCAGAGCAAATTAAATTGCTTTCAAGGTTTCATAAATGCTGAAGAAGGTCCTTGAGCATGATGATCCATGTGCAGAAGATGACACAATGCACTTTAACTTTAAACCCCTCAATAAATCAAATATTGGCTAATCAATTGAAAGATTTCACAGAGTGACGAAGTGCAATTTGCATATACAGTAGTGTATATGCAAATGAAAACGCTTATATTTATTTGAGTGATGAGAGAAAATACATTACAACAATTCAATACAACAATGAAGCAGCCACAGAAAAATGATTTATTTGTAAGTTTTGAAGACCCGGTGGAACATCCTGAGAAACCACCCAACAGGCGAAGACATGCCTAATGCTAAAGCAGTCTATTTTTACTAACCGTCATCTCTTCCATTTGCAGGCGCTGAGACCTCAGCTGTAACATGTAAGTATAATTATCTTCTCCCATTTTGTTCTGATCACTTGAAACTTTGCATAAATATCTGTGCTGTAACTTGTAACTTGTAAACCAAAAAGTGAATTATTTATACTAATCCTGACATCCGTCTTCTACCTCTACCAAGTGGATGGCGACCACCTGCCCACTCTGATTGTTGTCATGGTGACGGGCCTGGTGCTGGTGGTGCTGACTGTCGTTGTGATCTACTTGTACCGTCGGCGAACTGTTGGGTCCCGGGGGTCCTATGAAGGGGCCCGCTACAGCCGCACCAACTCCAGCCTCGCAGAGCAGACTGAGAAGAACATCCTGGTGTCTGACATGGAGCTGAACGAGCAGCCAGAGTAGCAGAGCCGCCCTGGACCGACCAACCCAGGACTGGACCCAACCTGACACAGGAGAGGCTGATTTCAACGTGCTGACTCAGATACACATTGTGGCATGTTTTTGTTGTCTCTTTTGAAACCAAAAAAAAGATTTTTAAAGTGCTGAAGGGCTGTGTAGAGCGCAGCAGATGTTTAGTTTCAAAATTGAATACCCGCCTTCTCAATCCCCTTTTGCCAAGACTTAACAGTTCTAGCAATTTCTCTCAGATCCTTCCATATGTACAGCTTTCCCCCAAAAGTGTTCATGAGGCCATAAATGGATCTACTGGGAGTTTAGTTTTATTGCAGCTGGAAAAGTTTAACATAAAATCGGTTTCTCCTCACCGTCCTCCTTGGTGCCAAAATCAGTTTCCTTTCTTGTTCCCATTTTGATTGAAAGACTTTCAAAGTACTATGACATCCTGAGATCGACTAAACCATTTGTCTCTGTCCTCTAAATACACAGTCACAGTCTTCTTCAGGACCAAATTCATTTTTTTCATTTTCATTTATTTCTTTTTTGTCATGACAGTATTTACCTGAACTTGAGGTGTGTTTTTGTTGCTTCATTGTGTTCATGTTCTTCCCATTGATTTGTCATTATCTGTGCAGCTGTAGAGAACTGTTACTGATGATTCATGTGGGGTTTTTGTGAGCCTGCCTCTCTCCTCCTTTCTGATCTGACACGTCAGCACTGTCAGACAAGCAGAAGAGGAAGAAGTCCAAATGTGAATGTGTGGAAGTTGACAGGGACCTCTATTAGTAGTGACCTCGAACCGTTTAAGGGCAGTACCAGTGTGCGAAATAGGGGGGGACTCGACCCCCCTGTTTAACCCTCAAAAGCAAAATTTGAAGGGGGTCTCAAAGTTTGTCAAAAAAATAAAATATAAAATATGTCACAAATGGTCACTAAAATGTTTTAAGCTCACCAGGTATACAGAATTCTAAACATTTATTCACAAATATGTCAGTGTTGCTTTACGGACAGTATAGCATATCGGATTATCTGAAATTGTTGAGTGTGTTTGTGTGTGTTGTCATGTAGGCTATAGACTGATTGTCTTGGCTTCCAGTCGCTTCACATTAAATATTGTAATGTTATAGGCTTACTACATATAGAGAAAATTTTGATAGATATTGCGCAACAATCGGGAGATGGGGACACCCAAACCCCCTATCCCCCCCCGGAATATTGACGGGTATTTCGCGCACTGGGCAGCACACTAGAAATGTGCACATTACTAGTTGGTCTTTAAATAGAATACGTTGTCTTTTTGGTACTGCAGGACTGAAGGTTATCATCATATGATCCGACTTTTAGTTCCTATGGCGTCATGTACATTTTGGCACTTTCTACTGTTATCTTGAGCTAATTCAATATAAGTCCACTTGCCATTATCCTTTAGACACAGTTACTGCTCTGTGATTCAAAACATTTGTTTGTTTTGGCTCTTCATGCCACCATCTGGAGCTGTTTCAGCAATTTTTAAGGACAGTAATTCTCTTTGTATGCACCATGAAATAGGTTTTCAATTTGATATTTGTCTGATTCATCATTTATATGGACCACAGTTCACTTTTCTGTATGTTTTATCACTAAGATACTTTTCTCTATTTGTCTTTTTAATGATACAGGTTTCACTATGAGTTTTGACTTAAATAGGACTGGTAAAGACATTTGGAAACTTTCCTTTTTTGTATGGAATAATTGCCAACACTTGAACCTCTCCTTGCCCCACAAAGGAAAACATCCCTCATGTTAATGAAAATGGTTGTATATATGAGAGCCAAGGAAAGGGGCTTCACTATAAGAGGAAAAACGTCATCCTGAGATTTCATATTTGCACAGTGTGATGACCACATTTTCCAAGGTAGTTCATTTGCCTCCTCAAACATTTTTCTTTT
This sequence comes from Coreoperca whiteheadi, assembly GCA_011952105.1. Classification (NCBI taxonomy): domain Eukaryota; kingdom Metazoa; phylum Chordata; class Actinopteri; order Centrarchiformes; family Sinipercidae; genus Coreoperca; species Coreoperca whiteheadi. The sequence goes on along the minus strand of CM022470.1, from coordinate 5,924,485 downwards.
TCCTTCAGCTCTTGCCTCTGAGTGCATTTCTGTCTTCCTTCTCAGAGGAATGCTTTGGAGCCATTTCAGTCTGAGGCTTTTGGTGTTTCACAGAGCTGCTGTGAAAAAAACAGCTTTTTTTGCTCCACGAGTTGGTCTAAGATAGAGGGGGAAGGGAGGAGGAGAGGTAGTAAGTAGAAGTGTGCGTGTGTGTGTGTGTGTGTGTGTGTGTGTGTGTGTGTGTGTGAGTGTGAGTGTGTGCAGTCTCCAGCTGTGGAATGTTGAGTCGCAAGAAGAGCTCAGTGGCACGTCTGGAACCAATCAGAGAAGGAGGGCTCAGGGACATGAAGGATCAGAAAGAAGATTGAAAAAAGGAAAACTAGACGAAGGAGAAAAGGGAAAAAAGGAGGAGTCGGGATGAAGGAAGAGAGGAAGGAGGAGTGTAAAGGCTGCAGTGGTTTGTCCCAGGCTTGCCCCGGCCTCTGCTGGTGGTTTACTGTAGAGGTTTGTCTTTATATGCTGATGTGAACCGATTGAGGTGATGATGTGAAGGTGTGACGACCCTCGGTGTGTTCCCCAATTAGTTCATGTCTATGACGCAGGCTCTTGTCCCTGTGAAGATTACCTGAAGCACCTGTTCAACTTTTTTTTGAAATTTTTATATGAAATGAATAAAGTCTATGTTCTCAAAGCTTCTGCTTTCACAATTATTTATGGATTATTATTCATTGTGGAGCAAATTGTCACGTGAAATTGCTACCTGTTTGCTCTCACAAACAGAGAGAAACAGTATTTTATTCGTCTGTAACTTAGTGGTGAGTTTTCCTTGTTGTGAGTTTAACAAGTCAGTGAGCTGGAAAATTAATTAAGGAATTGATGCGTAACATGTGGAGTGCGATGTTGATGTTTTTCCACAAGAGGGCACACCTTGCCTCTCAAATGGATGTTCTCCTGTACATGCTGTCATTTGATTCAGCTGACCATTTTTGTCTCACTACCCAAGTCACTGTGTGTTTTCTGTTGCGTCTACAGAGGCACACAAATAACCTACAACTACCCCTTTTATGTTGTGATCAATTGCAGAATTTCCTTTTCTTTGCAATGGCAATTATGCCTACAAACAAATGGTTTTCTGCAAATAATGTGTGATTTTTCCTGATAAGATGCTACCAGTGTAGTTAGCTAGAGTAAGCAGCTATAAGTCGTGCTCCACTCTCTCCATCCCCCAGCTGGACAATGTTCGAACCAACACGGACACAAGTGGATGTTTTAACACCTGGGAGCTTGTGGCCTCTTTCTGCTAGAGACCTGCACCTCTGCAGCATCACATCCAAGCCAGTAAATTGTTTGTTATTCAAATCAAATTGGCTCAGTGTAATCCATCTCACTTAGGATGGATGTCACAAGTTATCCAACTGCGGGCCGCAGGCACTCAGTTTAAAGCCTCCAGGGGTTATGTAGTCCAGCAATTGTTTATAAGTTTCACAGGCCGTCACCTGTTGTTTGTAATGTCTCTGGTGTATAGGAACTATCCTCAAGGAACCTTTGCATACTCTTTTGATATTACATCTTTCTATCTATTGAATTTCAGACTCAACTAGCTGTGTTAAACATCTCTACTGTTAGCTTTATTTTCAGGCTCTAGCTGCAAGTAGTAGTCTAAACACTTTGTTATGCTGTATTTATCTATGACTGCATTGTACCTTAATGTTTAGTACTTTGTTGTCCACAGTATATATTATGAAGCTTTCTAGCTACCTGAATATTTCAGGTGCACTTCAAGAGGCTGAGAAACACATTCAGTTGAAATGTTTCCCTGGCAAAAGCTGAAGGAAATGTAAAGTATTATATATAGTTTGATACTGTGTGTGTGTGTCTGCACTACAATGTTGCCCATCTCCATCATCTTTGTCATGAGAAGACCTGAAATATCCACTTGAAATGTTTCTTTGCAGCCGTTCTCCAGCCTAGTTTTCAATTTAATTTTAAATAAACTTCAGTTTATTAGCATTCTTTATAGCAGCAGTTGCACTGCTTTTGGCTTTGTGTCCTCGTTTGATGCTCCAGTAATGGCTCTCTGAGAGGTCATGTGGGTAATGTAAAAGTGTCAGTGTGAGGTGAAAAGGGTTGAATCGTGATGAGGAGTTCATGGTGGCCTGTGGGCTTCTCTCTGCACATGTACAGCAGCCATAGCTAAAGCAGCAACCATCTTGCCTGAGGCATCTTGACTGCACCTGTCTGGGGTTTTGGAGTTTAAAGACAGGCAGCAGTGGCAGAGGTCTCTACTCTGGGAGTACAGAACAATATCACTGCTTGTTCCTCCTCGCCTCCTCTGAGATACTTGAGTAAAACCCTTCATGATTAATTAACCAACAAAAGAGAGAAAGGAGAATGAAACTCTTCAAATAGCTCAGCTCATGCCTAATCAATGTCTTCTTAATTTGAAGGTTTGATGTTCAGATTCTGCTCTTGTGTTGTTCACAATCTGCTGTTTATTTCCCTTCCTCCCACTCCAAGTTTTTTTCCTATCTGGGTGCTGGCACTGCAGGTTGAGGGAGGAGAACCAGAGAGAAAGCGGCGTTAACAAGTGAAATTAAAAACCCATTCACTCTCCTCAGTCATCCATTTGGAGGTTGGCCAAAGGAGAAGCAGCTGTTGGACTGGCAATGGAGGAGCGAGAAAGAGAGGGCGAGACACAGAGAGTGAGAAAGAAAGAGAGAGAGAGAGAGAGAAAAGGTGGAGAGGAGAAAAGAGAATTCAGAAAAAGAGAGAGTTTTCAAAAGAATAGGATCATGCTCATGCTTTTCCCTCTGAACACCAGCAGTGGAATTGGCTCTTTTGAAAAGAAGCTGCCTAATATAAACTTGCTCTGCACTCAGAATTGCTGTTGGCTTATATAATCAATTGCTTTTAATTCTTCATGTCCAAAATGGTATCTATGAGACTGACTATGCAGCTTATCAGCAAATAGCTCATGCTGATAACCACACAGCACTTTCATTTAGTTGCCATTCACAATATGTACTGATTAAGGTCCAGAGTGCAACAAAATGTAGTTAAGTAACAGTTATGTAGGTGGACAAAGATGTCAATCTTTACCACCAGGTGCGTGCTGGTTTTTTTCAGGTACTTGTCGCTGTATGATTTGTCTTGCTCGCTGCTCGGGTTGCTATCATGTCAAGTGCTCAAGAATCAATCAGCCATCATCCTTGTGACAATAAATGGTGAGGGAAGTCTGACCCTAATGATGAGTCTTATATATTCTTTCCAGAGAAGAAACAATCGGTTCTCTGTTCAATTTGGCACTTATGATGGTATTTTTAAAGGGTCAGTTCACCCAGATCACAGAAAAACCTCACTTACTTCTAAAGGTACAGTATATCTAGCCATGTGGATAGTTTTGGTGTTACCTGTATGTGCAGGGGTTCTGAGATATTTACATTTGAAATTGGTGCTGCCATCCCAATGGGTTGGCAATATTAAGAAGATCTTCTTTCACAATGTATGTCTTTATTTCTCAACTACAATATACAACATAGCATGATGTGGTACATTTTTGTGGAGTTTCAAAACAGAAACAGTCACAAGGTAAAATATCTCAGATGGGAATGTCTGTTGCCTGCAATGTGAAGGCAGTCCAATACATTGATAGAACATTCTTTTAAATCCAATATTGCTATAAGTCAGTTTTCCTTATTGATTTACAACATTGCTCACAATGGACTAATACAGCAATAGATACTGTATTAAAGGGATAGCTTTCTCAGTATAAACTCTGTAGCAAAATCTGGTTGACAAGTTAATTTCCTCATTACTCAGTCCTACCTAATACCGTATTGTGGAGATGAATAGAAAATGGTTTCTGGTGCTCAAAGCATAACAAAATGACATTTGGAAAAACTCAAAAACAATGTTTCCCTCTAGAAACAAAGTCTTGGTTCCTTGCTGTGAACATTTTTCACTGGAACTACTTTCCACCAAACAAATAGTCTGTCTTCCTTCTCAGAGGAATGCTTAAGACTTGGATATGTCAAAACCTCATCAAATAATACCCAAAGTAGCTGCATGGCTAGATAGGGGTAAGTGAGATTTAAAAAAAATGTTGTGTGTGATTTTGGTGAGCTGAAACTCTAATCTCTCTAAACACTGAGACTCTTCTACAAGGGGAGCAGTATTAATATTATGCTTTTAAGTGGTTACAGCGTAATTGCACTGCACCTGGTTAATTTTATACCGAGACACCACAGAGACGATGATGTCCCCTCCCTGTTATCTGCAGTGCTAAGAGCTCTTGGCTGAGATTGCTTCTGGTGTGTCATCATGCAGTATGACAGCTTGCTATCCACCTGTTGTCACTGCTAGATGCTTGTCATTGCTGAGCCCCTCTGAACTGTGAGTGCGGAGTCAATGTAATAATCTCCTTGGCCAGTGGGTCGCCTGATAAACACTTTGCAGACACACTGACATACCCAGAGATGATGCACTTCACTCCCAGCTAAGAAAGCCCCATCTGGAATCGGCCATTTATTTTTTGTCAAAATGATTCCTTTATGGCCACGAAAACAACCCCCGTGCGCCAGCTTCTTTAAAATGGGGATCAAATTCCCTAATCTTTGTCCAAATCAAAGGCTGCACACTTCAAAGTGACTGGATCTGCAGAGATGCACACAGAGGGCCAATGCCAGAGCAAGAGGAAGAAGAAAAAGCTTTGCTCTCACTTTGCTGTCCAGACTCATTTTAACTCCCGTCTTTCTTTTCCCTCCCTGTCTGTGCAGTGAGTTTGCAGTAGCATTGTGTTTCAGTTTGTGGGTGAGTGGGTGTTTGCGTGTGGGGATGGGGGGTGGGTTGCGCGGTGATGGACAGTTGTAAGAGAGAAAACTTGGAGGGCCAGGAGGATGGATGGTGGGCAGAGGCAGGTTGGTGATGGTGGAGGGGGGGCATGGAGGACTAGAGGCTGGGTGTGGTGCAGTTATCTCCTCTGTGCAGATGAGAACATGTCTTTGCCTGCGGGATGCTGCTCTTTCTCAGGCCAAGGACAGCATCCGTGTGGTGAAAGGGATTATGGGCACACTGTTCCCAGTCTCTGCCTTTGGGGAAGCCGGGATCTGCACGTGGTTGTCTTGTTTGTTGGCCATTTTTCAGGTATGTAATTAGGATCCTTAATGAGTCTAATTAGGGCCTGCACAGTTTGCGCTAATTTCAAAAGCAAACCCTTTAATGTACAGATGATAAATCAATGAGGGAGCTGAGATTTAGGCAGAAAAAAAGTGTCTCACTGCTCAGAGACAGAATAATTTTGAATCAAACATTTTAAGATCAGAATCAGAATCAGCTTTATTGGCCATGTATGTGTACACAAACAAGGAATTTGACTCTGGTTTTTTGTTGCTCTCAATGTACATACACAGAAATAAACACAGATACCGCTAAAGGACAACAAGCTAAACAAGGTAAACAAACATTAAGTTAGTATGTGCACCTTGTGCCATAGCCAAAAGCATAAAGTGAAATAAAGTGAAATATCTGTCACAGGATCACTTCACAAGGTATCCACTCCTCCACCTGCCTGATGATAATTCCTTACTGTAAACAACAAAAGGTACCATTATCACCCCTAACCAGGGACAGGATTAGACACTTCCTCATTTGAATGGATTTTCACCCCAAAATAATAATAAGGCACAAATAAAGAAGAAATAGAGACAAAAGGTGAAGTTAATTTATGGAAAGCTCTGCTGCTCCGATACTCATTGCTTTGATGCTTAATCCGTTATTAACCCCCACAACATTAGGCGTACACACATGAACATGCATGTGCGCGCGCACCTTCTCATGCACACACACGCTGAAGAGCTGAGGTTTCCTAAGTCAGGGGAACCAGGTACTGAAGCCAGTATTACCCCTCTGGGAAATAAAGATAGGCCGAGGGTGCATAAGGAGTGAGATGAGGCTACTGTGAAGACAACCCAACCCAATCCCACTTGTGTTTACTCTCGCTGGTTTCCAGGGCAATGGAAGGAGGCTCTGCCTTTCCTGTAAAAGCAAACCCACTTAGAGGAGAAAATTTCAGCCTTGAAAATAAAATGTTGTGGGGGAAAATGTTCCATTACCGGGAGCTTTTTCTCTTTGTGCAGCAGATTTCTCAGAATGTGACTATACAGACTGCATGTGTATGTGCACGGCCACGTGTTTTCAAATTAGCTGCATGAAACAAGAGACACTGTTTTCACCCAGTGGTTTGCTGCTGAGTGTTTTCCTCTGTGAAGTAGTCAGGATATGTAGAGATGAGCTCCATTGTTGGCATAAATTGCTTGGCCCAGACATGCCGCCTCTCCGCTGGGCATCTCCCCCCTCATACTGATCGATCTAATCCTCAGCTATAATGAGTTTCTCTGTCTGAGAGCGAGGGGTGGGCCAGACCATGAAGTGGAGAGGAGAGTGAGTGGGAGGAGGTGGAGAAATGAGGGATACTGGTGGTGTAGGTAGTGATTAAAGATATTTACAGAGGTACAAAGTTAAGTTATGATCTGACAGTAGATTAACTTCTGGTTCTTTCATGAAGTGAACTGTTTCTTTATTCAGTGTCTAAAATAATCTCACACTTTACAGGATATTGCATTGCATAATGGAATAGGCTGCCTCAATATGGAAATATGACCCATCTAGATCCATCTGTCACAATGAACTTACCTTGTACTTTTTTTTTTATTACTAAAATAGTCATAAAGTTTATTTAATGTTAAAAATGTTGACTGATGGCAATCCCAATTTCCAAAAGCCAAAGTGAGTGTCATCAAATGATATGGAACAATGAAAAGCAAACAATTATTCATATTTGTGAAGCTAAATAAGCAAACAGTTCTTTTTTTTTTTTAAATTAAATTACCAAAATTAATTAATCAGTAAACAAACCTTTATCAGTAAATTCTAGTGGTTGATCCACTAGATCGTCAGTTGACATAGGTTCAGCTTGAAATCTATTGGAAAGTGACAGAGATTATTGGTCTTAATATGCAGAATTACCTGACATACGTTTATAGCTGCACTAATCAATATTTTTATATTTGCAATGGATAACAACATGACCACTTGTATGTGAAAGTGGTCGCATGTAGTGACGAACCCACAGAGAATGATCACCTCACTCTGCTCAGGTACATGGAGCTTGTCAGCAACTTTCAACTAATTGTTTTGGTATTCCAGCACACAACTTTACTATTTTAGTTCATACTCGCTGCTCTCGTAGCATCGTTTTTCGGCTGCATCCAACAACTGTTGGCTATTTTCAGCGAAATAGCTCTAAAAACTGACTGTAGGCGAACTGCCCAGCCCCAGCACCGTTATGGCCGACAGAAAAAGTTAGAGGCTAGCTGCTGAAGAAAGCGGGAGCATTTAGCTGCTAAAGAGCCAGATATTTCCTTCAGGAGGTGATGGTGGACACCAAAACAGAGCTAGAGAGTGAGATTTGACTTAACAGTCATCACAGGTAGACATAAAAACAACTATAGGGCCGTCAAATGAATGCTAATGTTGCTCCATGTCTACGGAATGTGCAAATGTTTGTTAATAATTAATAGTAAATAATTTGTCAGTGTGTTGTGTTCACAGGCTGGTTCCACTGCCCCTAGGTGGCAAAACAATTAGTTATTGCAGGTTTAGCAAATTAAGTCCTGAACATCCTGATCCATCTGTTTTGCACCATACAAATAGGTGTAGCCACAGCCAAGCAACACGCTAGCTAGCTACCTAGAAATGTATCCACTATTTGGGTAAAATGAAATGAAAATAGTGCAAAAATAAAAAGTGGGTCCGTATACACAATAACAACAGCAAACAAATTTGATTTGCTGGATGCTCAACCCCAGAACACACAGAGAGCAACCCCCAAAATGTCCTGCATGCTCCGCTGGATCCAGGGAGGGAGGTAACAATGAAAGGCAACGTTGCTTCCCTCTTGCAGAGACCAGACAGCCAAAGAGGCGGATAACCAAAACTGAGACGCTGAGACAGAACAGAGAGGACTGCCTGTAGTTCACAGACCGACTGTCCATCATCTCCCAGAGAGCCGGCACTCTGCACATCAAGGTAGAAGACATGAAGATTTCTCACTACATAAAAAGGCTTTAGAGGAGCAATAATTCACACAGAGCCAACATCTCTGTGAATATATATCTCTGAACTTTCACACGCTGTGTCCAACAGGCCTCTATATGTCTGATCATCTTCTTCTCATTCCTTATCTTCAAGGAACTTGGAAACATAGAAGAGAGTGCACGGTCTATTACTTTTAAACATGACGTGTGAGAACTTTCCCCTTTCTAAGAACAGGTCACTGTTTTAACGTTTCTCGTGTTAGCACTCCTCCAACTGTTTCTGAAAAAAAAACGGAAAAGTTGCTGGCAAGCAGGGCTGCAACTGATGACTATTTTCATTATTTCCATTACGAATGAATCTGTCATTTTCTCAGTTACTGATTAATCTGTCGATAATTAATTTGTTTCACGTCAGAAAATATTTTTAAATAAACGACCATTACAATTTCCCAGAAATCAAGGTTAAGTCTTCAAATTGTTTCTTCTGGTCAACAGCCCCAAAGCAAAATATATTCAATTTACAATGATTTTAAATGGAAGAAAGCAGAAAATCCTCACACTGCAGAAGCTGATGTTTATCAAGCACACATTTGGCATTTTTTGCTTGATAAATAAGTTAAATTATTGTTCAATTATCACATTTTTTGTCGATTAAGTTTGTGTCAGCCACGTCATTGATTTATCGACTGATCGTGTCATCACTGTAGGCATCTATCTAAAACAGTGCTGCTGTGTCTTGCTCTGTGTATCTTTGCACGGTCAAGAATCTCTTAGCGGGTTAGCAGGTTCAAGTGTAGCTAATCTGACCACCACGTGCCTTCAAGGCAACGGCCTGGCGTCACAGAGGAGTCTATGTGAAAGGCCTCTTTGTTGAGCCGTGTCATCATTTGTATTCAGCAGGATCAAAGTCTCCCTGGCAGCCTTAAAATTTGTCCTGTGGCTAGCGTTGCCGGAGAAGTAAATGACAATGTCAAGGGATGCAGAAGAGCTGCGAATTTACATAGAAATGGCCCGTGATATGAATGTGTAAGGAATTGAATCAGAGTCCACAATTTGGGATTGTGTGGGCATGTATCTGTGTCTGCCTTCCACCTGCCTGCCTCCGAGTGTGTTTGTGTGTGTGAGCATAGTTACTGAATGTGCGTTTGTGGCATGCATGTGGGTGCATGCATAAGAAAAGACTTAGAAGGGACTGTTGAAATCAATCTTATAGCCACTTTTCTCACTACATCACTTTTTTAAGAATCTTTTTTGGCCTTTATTGGATAGTCTGACAGTGAAGTTACAGACAGGAAATATCCATGTTATTCCTAGCCACATGATACCTTGCTTGAACGGGATAATGTGATCATACCCCTGCCTTCTACTGCCGAAAGGTTGAGAGGACAACATGAAGAAGTGGCCTCAGATAGCAGTGACAAGCTAAGTTAGCTTAGCATTAGCTAAGTGATGTGGTTATGTGGGATTTTGAGGCTCTGACTTGGCTCTGTGTCTGCTTTTAGATAGACAAGGTTCTGTCTCACCTCCTTTAATACACCACACCTGACTTTATTACTATGGAAGTAATGATAAGCCTCAGAACGTTTTAGATTTTAAAGTAAAGTAGCTAATTATGCTACTGTCCTCCCATTCCAAGGCAAGTAGAGGTATAATCACATTATCCTGTTTTACATGTGACAGGTTGTGTTCCCACATCATTTATTTCCCCTAAAATGTCAAAGAAAAGGGAAGACACCTGTTAAATAGCTTTTGCAGACGCCAGTTCGGTGAAAGGAATAACCCCCCATAATTCACGCAAGGTATCATGGGACGAGGAATAAGTTGGATGGGTAGAGAACGAGAGGCAAATAACATGCGACTGAGGCCAGAAATTGGAGAAAAAAAGAGCAGTCAGACAATCAAAGGGGTTTTATACAAACGTTAGGCAAACGTGTTGGGAAAAGACAACAAAGGCAAAAACTAAACACGTACGCTCCAAACTGTCTGTGTAAAAAACATCCATCACAATTTACAGAACAATTTCCTGGTTGAACTTTGACCTACTGTACTCATGGTAGTTGTTGTGCTGTCCACTTAGGGATTATTACTGACATTTCATGTGTGCTCATTTTCGTTTTTACCTTCAAATGATGTGGTTTTGATAATCTGGTTAAACTGTTGGCTTGTTCACAGCCTCAGTCTGATCATCTGACTTCTCGTGGTGAGTCAAATGTTATCATAACTGATAGAAATGATGGCAAAACTATGGAAATGAGAGACAAGTTTTAAAAACCCTGAATTATTATCCTTTAATATATTTTTATATTTTTTAAGACAAATCTGTGATTTAAAAACAAACAAAAAACATTTTTAAAAGGACATGATTTAAATCTGGTCTTTTGATCCTTAAAGGTTTGTTTACATCAAACTTTTTTGTAAACACAGAAGAAAGATAATCCTATATTTCCAGTTATGATCAGCTGAGAAACACGCAAAATGTAGATTTTTCATCTTAAAGAAATTCTATGCGTACGTAAATGTAGCTCAGATTTACATTAAAAAACACACTTTCAACCACACTAAACACCCAGATGCTGTGTATTTGTTAAAATGTGCACTTTAAAGATTGACGACATCTTGATCTGTAGTTTCACATTAACAACTAATTTGTTTCACTCAGTGGGTCAAATCAGTTGTAATCTTGCAAGCCTGCCAAACGGCTGCGTGTCACAGCTCGGCCTTGCTCCTCTTCATCACTTGGAGAAAGGCTGTCAGAGCATGCACTGATTACACTCTGGCCGCATTGACATCCACTGTCTTCATTATTATGGCAGACACATAACAGAAAATCAATAGGGTCGTTTTAGACTTAATAAAGGTAATTTCTCCACGGTCCTGCCTCATGCTGCGCCAAAGTACCAGGGCTTATTTCTCGACTTATTTTATCCTTCTCCACTATTCAATATGTTGCAAAGATGCAGGCGGGATTGATTCAGGAGCCATTAAAACTTTCAAAAGAATTATTTTGAAAGAAAAAGGTGAAGGCTTTATTTTAAGATTTAAATGAAGCAGAAATTCTCAATCGAATAGGTTGTTTAGTACGTTGGATAGGGCGTTTTAATGAGCCCTCTCGAAACCCCTTTTTTGAAAGATTTTAGAACATGAAGGTGAATATGAATCGATCTGATCAGGCAATAAGTCATCCCAGCAGCCACACTTTCAAATATAATATGCACTGTCTCTGTACAGAAGGATTATCCATGATCACATTTCCATGCTCCAATGCTTTGATGAGGATTGACGGCACTGTATACTTGACTGATCAGGGTACATACACTCTATATTAATGTATATATGTTTTACTTTATATATGTTGCTACATTTCCGTCTTCTTATTGCACAGTTGATTACAACTGAGATAATGATACCACACATCAATGCACACACTGTCACATTTTATGTAAATATGTCTCCTTCATCTGGAGTGAACAGCCAGCAACGCTCATATCCAAATATAAAAACCATGTACCTTTTATCTACATCTTAATTTGAATATATGTGATAAGATACATAGGCCTTTCACAGCACACATTTACATACATACAGATCATTTCTGTACATACATATGAACCCTCTGTGGGAGGACTGCAGTGAATAGGAAAACACTTTCACACATTAGTTCTATTCAGATTTTTATCATATAATTATACCCCTCTTTAATAATCTACATGTTATTTTTGTCTGTATATTCCATTCCTTCTTTTTTGCATTCTTAAAGCTTGAATACATGTTTTTTTACACTTTTATAAACAGCATAGTCAAATCTTTGTGTTAGATGTGGCTGTTTGTCTGATCCCCTACGGTATTTTCTATACTCCTCTACTCCAACAACCCTATTTTCTGATAGGCATCGTTAAAGTTTCATCTTAATCCATTTATTTGTCCTGGCCAAAACGTGGCTTTCTGCATGCATATAGTGTTCATCTATGTCCCTATAAATGGAAGTTATATTGTCCCTAAAGGCAAATGATCAGCCAAAGAAAATACAGGACATTTCTCCTGAGAGGAGTAAGGAGAGAGTATTTAAATGACTGTTGCAGGGTGGACAAGAGGCTGGATAAGATGCTGGTTAAAAAGGATTGTCTAAGCTGGTGTGTAGCCTTTGGCGAGAGATTATATTATAAATAGGAAGCTGTGGTGGAGCTTGCCTTGCAGCCATGCATCAGATCAAGGAAAGCTTCAGCCTGTACACTATTAAGATAGTTTCCGGATTAAAATTCTTTTAGTAGTAAGTAGGATTTTAGTCTGTGCGAAGTTTATTTTCCTCTCCACTTGGACTAGCAGGTTAATCTGCTGTGACTAGAGCACAACAGCCATCAGGAACGGCTCGCTGCACTTATGTGGGAACATGCAGCTCGACCAGCAGAATCGCCTAGAACTATCAAACCATCCAAACCAAACCTAGTATTGTCAGAGTCATCTTGAATGCCTAGGAAAGCTTAAATGTTGTGAGATGTAATGCGCCATTGTAAGTCATCTGCAAGGCACGTTGACTAGTCTGTGTGGACATAAATGCCCCCGGCGAGCCCTGGTGAGTTGACTAAGAAGACAGTGGCCTTGCTTTGGCCTGGGGCTTCTTGTCTGTGCATGTTGACCCGAGGCCCGCGTATTTATCATCTTATCTCCTCTCTCAGCTACTGACATGCCTTCCAATTTAAAGCGCTGCTTTATGAATTTTAATGTCCGCTCCTGATCTTGACCCACTGGCTAGACTGAACATTCCCATACGCTATAAAACACTGACATACTTTTCCAGCATGTGCATGGTGTCCCAATAAAACAGACACATGGGAGTGTGGATCGCTTGTGTTCATTAAAAGCGAGGAGCGTGCTCAATTATGTAATGGACATTGAGAGGGAGAGTGGTAAATAAGGATGGAATTCAGAATTCAAAGCAAATTGAGTACAAATACAATGTCATCATAACCGATAGAAGTGATGGGAAAAAACACACAAAAGAACACAAGACCCAAAGAAGAAACTGGAAATATCCCTTAATTTGTTATTATTATTTTGTAAAATAGAAAAGTAACATAGCATTTAAGTGAATGAAGGACACAGCTGCTGATAGGACAGTGTATTTGCATGCAATATGTGTGTGCGACTGTGCGTGTTTGTGTATGTCTGTGTGTGTGTACAAGGATGTGATTAACAGTGGGGAGTAAATGGGCAACCTGCCTTCACAGAGAGCCAGAGTGACACAATGGCTTGCATCAACATACATATCCCAGCATGCACGCTGTTCTTTTCATGCATTTAGTAATATAAAACGCACAATGTATTAATGTGGTCAAGGTTTTGAAGCTGAAACCAGAGGTGATGATGCCTCCAGTTATATAGACAGTGTCTGTTTTTG
>CM022470.1:5827090-5910993 GCA_011952105.1 Coreoperca whiteheadi | reverse complement strand
CCCCCCCTTCCCACTCTCCTCACTCACTCACTCTTTGCTCATTCTCCTTCCTCTCTCACACACAAACCCCACGTACACAAAAACAGACACCGGCGATTTGCATGGAAGACTGTGCCCGTCATGCCAGTGAGAATCAGTAATGTGACGCAAATCAGCCTACTTTGTCTCATCAAGAAGTGACGCTGAGCCTGTGGGCAGTCTAAACCAGCACCTCACTGCCTCATGACTGCTGCCTTTTTGACTTTGAAGGCTGCATTTGCTCACCTTTAGTGTCTGTTTGCAGGCAAAGTTTAATCCCAGATCGACAGCCACGCAGCAGAAGACAAGCAGTGAATACTGAGAGGTGTCACCTATTGTTTTGCATGGCATGTGCTGCACTGAGGTGGCAGTTTCTCTTTGCATTGTCATCCTCTTGGCTCATTTGTCTCTATGTATGTGTGGGTGGGCAGTTTGGTTAAACTTACATGCCTGTATTGAGTGAACATGAGCAACATATGCCTGTGTTTTTGTCTAAAAGCATGCAGTCTTGTTTGCATGTATGTATCATTGTGTGGCTGAGTGCTTGATGAGCGATTCTCTCGACAGGCCGGGTTATAATGAGATCCCTGGGGCTGAACGCAGGCTGCCTGTAAAACAACAGATGTGACTGGACTCGCTCAGTCTCCCCCCTCTCCCCACTCCATGACAGAGCTGTCACTCAGCGGGAAGGAGGATGACTGACAGGTGAGGAGGGCTCCTTTGTAGGGCAGGAGATAGGTGAACTACTGTGAGGAAAGGCGAGGCAGTCACCTGGGCTGACACTTGATCCCACAGCTCGGTGCTCTCCAAACAAAATAGTCTGACGGCTGAAACATCCCAAATGTCAACAGCTCTACCGCACCGGAGATTTGATGATGATGATGAGACCTTATACTTCTGCTTCTGATGCCACACTTCAAAGGAAACCAGAATAATCTGACATTTAAAAGAAGACATTTGGAGACTTTCAGATAAGGTGCCATCTATAATCATATCGGAAATGACCAGTTGTTAATGTTTTAAATGCAGACTGCTTGTAAGCTGTGCAAATGGGGGAGGGGGCCTGATTTCCCATGAATATACTAAAAGTGAATCCTCACTTTTTTTTTGACATTTTGCCCTCCCCAGAATACCACTCTGATTCATACTCCTTATAGGAAAAATAATTCAGGATGCGATTTTTCACCTGTCTTTCTTCTTTAAGTCCCGAGAGAGAGCCAGGCGGGGGAACTGGCAGAGGCCCCCTAGTCAAATGTTACTGCAGAGTGCCAGAAACATCACAATAGAGGTTCTGTGTGAGGGAAAGAGCAAATGGGTGCGCGCACACACACACACACACACACAAACACAGACAGACACACACAAAAACATCCCTCTGCTCCTGGGCAGACAGCCACTGGCCCACTGCAGCCTCTCAGTCAATAGATGTGCATTGTGCTTCCTCCAACAGGAACCTGCTGCAGAAACCTGTTACTGCGCCATGCGCAGGCCAAAGTCTAACAATTAGCCAAAGGTTGTGTGAGATACAACCCCGTAATTCTGTCACCCAAATTAACCCCTAAAAACACATTTTGAGTCAGCAAGTTTGACACAGTCAAACACACAGTCAACAGTTTTATAGGGTTTTCTGTGGTACAGGAATAAAGAGTAAATTGTTTCTGGAAAGACTCGCTGTTTGCATGATATCTCAGCAACTTTTGGATGGATTACCATGAAATTTTGTACAGACATTCATGGTCCCATGAGGACGAAGCCTACAGCAGGTTGAAATTATTGTTTTTTAGTGAAATATGTCAACAACTATTGAATGGAATGCCACGAAATTTGGTAAGGGATGAATTGTTATGACTTTGGTGTTCCCCCCCGACTTTTCATTTTAATTTGTGCAATACTTTGGTTTATGAACAAATACCTGCAAAACATTAGCAATTAGCTAATTAGCAAATGTTGAAACGCTTTTTAGTGCTTTGGGTGAAATAACACTTTAACCCAACTCTGACTCTGTCATTTGTTTACTCAACATACAGTATTAGCACTGATCATCTGCCCGCAGTGCAACACTTATGATCTGAGAGTGAATCTGAAATATTTTAGGCTACGCAGGGTTGTACACTAGTTAATGACTGTGCTGTAGCTCCCTGGTTTCTTTATGAGACAACATGTCATTAACTAGATAATCAAGCTTGTTCCCATTATCGCTGCTCATTTTAATGAGCTGTGTACATCCACAGCACGGCCTCCAGAGATGACCCATCACACAACAAGGCCTGATGATCTCCAGCATTCTCGAATGCTCTGGTAATGTGTTTAAATTAAACAACAACTATTTTTGTTTTGTAAGTCTGCTATCTTTGGGACCTGACATTTAATGTTACTCTGTCAGGCACTATTTGCAGATTCCTTTTTTATAAGCATATCATTAACCTTAGCGCTGCATAGTAACTCCATATATGCTCCATTGCCATTCAATCACCAAACACTGGCTGGATATTTTGCAGGCGAAATATGCAGCGTCTCCATCATCAGAGAGGGCTATGATGCATGACCTGCTTGACTCGGTTGATAAATGATTTATCAAAAGCACACACAACCAGTCTAGGTAAGGGTTGTGGACACAGAGAGATGCAAAAAGGGAGAGGAATGAAAGCGAGCGCTGAATCTGAGAGCAGATCACATTGAAGCTCCAGATGGTGTCGGTGACAGGTGTGATCATCATTGGGAATTACGCTACAATTGTGATACTCTGACTGCAAAATGTGTGATATTTCAGCTCTAATTTCAGCTACACATCACACCACAAGAAAAGTGCCTTTAACATGAATGGCTTTTGAAATAGACAGAAACAACATAGCAGACAGACAACGTTTGTACTGTAGGTAGACTGAAAATAATATAATTTAAAGCATACAAATATGTTTGCAAAACATCAAACCAGCCTGTTAAATCAAAATTCAAGGGTTTGCAAATTTGATTTTGTAAAATTATTTAGATTGTTTTTGTGAAACCTGGGAATTATAATACTTAATTTAAACCATTCAGTTATAATGTATTAACTGCTGCAAACTCAAGGCTGTCAATATTACAATTTAAAACTGAATTTGAAATTGTCTTAAAATGTGAATAGAAAAACAAGCTCAGGCAACCCTGGTCAGAAATCACATCAGTGGAATGGTGTCTGTTGGTACCAATTGGAGGTTATCAGTGATGGCTGACTTTGACAGAAAGAGGCCTGGGAGAATCCTTCCATTACATAAATTACCATGAAAAAGACCACCTACATTTACATTAGTCAAATTCGAAATTCCAGTTTGAAATTTTAGGTTGCACATTACAGTTTAGGTTATACATTGTCTGCCAATTTGAAAATGAATAGTCCAATTTATATTTAGTTCCATGATCTCAATGGCAGTGTTATGCTATGGAGAAAAATGAAAATGGATTTTGGCCGCAATTTTGCCTTTTGAAACATTAAAATGAAAATAACAATACTTTTTCAAAATTATAATTTTGTCACACATCATGCGCACAGAAATAGAAAACAAAACTTCAATTTGTTGAAGTTATTTCATTTTAATATTGGCATCTTCAGACTTCCATACTATCCTTGAGGTATACACTGAGATAAAATTTTTGAATACTGAGTTTCAGTGCTTTGTTTAGAAGTGCACATTTCCTTGAATGCTCTTTTTCCTCTCAATTACACCAGGGAACAAAATGTGCTATTATTGACAAACACGTAAATGCCCCATAGTGGGATATACTGTCTCCAAAAAATTGTAATAGTTTCAAACCTGAGAGTGCTCAGGTGGAAACATTGAGAGTGGGTTCAAAGCATTAAGTTTGATGGTGGTATATTGTCTTAAAAATGCTTTGTGTCTGTGTGTGTGTGTGAGTATATTTAGGTCTCCAAACACTCACCATGGGGCGTTTTCAAAAACACTGCAAGTCTGTCAACTCAAAATAACTGTTTAGATTCCCATCTCTTGTTGGCAGTTGAGCAGCTACAGCATTATAGATTTGAGGGGACTTTCTTCCAGCAGAGTACTTTATCACTATTAACTTCCCTCCCATGTGCCATCATTTTCTCTCCATTTATTCTTTCTCTCTTCTATACACAAGAGCACTTTGTCTCACTGTTCCTCTGTCTTCCTCATTCCTCTCCTCGCGGTTTAAACTCTCTCATTTGTAAAGGATACAGGTAATGTTACTGTTGCCCTGATCTCCATTTTTACAGGCTGTCTTTCTAACTCTAACACCACTTAACTGGGATGAGAAAGAAAAAAGGTGAGAGTTGTAAAGAGGAGAGGGAGGAAAAAATGCTGCAAGTGTTGTCCATTGCTTTGAACACAAATTGCAGCTGTCAAAAACTGAAACCAAGTGATATTAACATTTGGCTCAGACAAATATGTTCCTTTGGCGGCTGTTTTCACTGCATCTTCATCTCAAACACCCATTATAATTGGCATTAATTCAGTGTTAGCAAGCTGTGAAAATGTAATTCCAGTTCAAGAGCTCCAATTGGAGCTTAGCTGAAGTGGAGAGCATTACACTGTCTGTTGAATTGGTTTTGCCAGGCTGAGATTGCCCTGGTTCCTCTGCTGAGAGGGATGGGTTAATAGATCAACAGCGGAGGAGGCTGAGAGAGCGATATGGGCTGAGAGAAAAGAAAAGAGCAGGAGTGCGGTTATTTAGAGGTAAAGGGAGGAGAGAAGCATGTGGATGTGTGAGGGGGAGAGTGAGTGATTGGCTTGATTTCCCCCGTGTGTCTGTCATCATTGGGGAGCCGGCCTGGCTCCATCAGCCGGCCAGGAGCTCGGCTGCAGCTCCTAATGCCACTCCTGCCTACATTACATGGCTATTTGCAGGAAGGTGCTGTGGTTTGATGGTCAGCCATATTGGTCATCATTGCCTCTTTGCAGGAAATGAATGAACAGAGGGGAAAGGCAATTTCTTATTGGTCGCCCTTTCCTTCCTCCCTCCTATAAAAAATATTTTCTATATTGTGTTTATTCATGCTGAAAATCTTTTATTAGGCCTTTGCTTTCTAGAAGACTGTTTGCCATTTTTCTGTCTTTCTTCGCTTTTGTTAGCTTGTTCTTTCTATTGTATTTCTATTTCTGATTAATCTTGAATGTGTGTGCTGCTTGTCTGTCAGCCGCTTTTGTGCTTCTGTGTTTTAAAGTTTTGTGGGATTTGTTCTGTTCATTGCCTGTCTGGTTCCTCCCTGAACCATTTGGCTCTACCACAAGCCTGTGTGAGAGTTGGAGGTCTCTCAGGACTCCTTGTAGCTAACCGGGCAACGCTGGCACGTCTTTGTGTTCATAAGACAGCGGGCATGTGTTTGGTCCCACCTGCCAGTGGGCAATAGAGAGGGAGGGGGGCTTGAAGGAGTGTGAATGAGAGGCCTGTTGTGACACTGTGGGGAGCGGGTGGGCATATTGGAGAGCAGCAGGTGCTCAGCCAATCTGGGAGGTGGTCTGAGCTACCAAAATGGCCACCTCAAAAGGAGGGAGAGCCTCTGATTGGATCCCGATCAAAACTGACAGAGGCAGCGACCACGTTGCTTTGCCAAGGACCCAGTCTGAGTGCACCTGGCCTTGAGTCACATGACCGGAGATGTCTCAGACCCTGTGTGTGGCGTTTTGTGTGGCTGCTTTGAAGTCCTTGGTTCTGGCTTGTTTGTGTTGTGACCACATGAGGAGTGGAGGCCCGGCTCTTCCTCTCAGGAGAGACGGTGGGAGTGGCTTTGTCTGCTTGCCAGTCACCATAGATGTGGCTGGTTTTCAGCGGATGCTTCTTTGTTTTTCAGCTAATTTGATTTTATTCTCACATCTCTCATCTTTCCAGGGGTCGCCCATCAGTGTTCAGCCTCTTTGGTATTAGAATACCAATCAAACACCCACCAGTACCAACTAAACACTCATCAAACCCCGAGCCAGGAGTGTCCGCCTCCTCAGCTTGTGTCTTTCGAGTGTATACTTCTAGGCCAGCGGAGCCATCTGGGCACAGAGTACCGCTGCTGCTGCCCATATATATATATATATATATATATTATACACTCAGGTTTCTGAACCATTGGTAGAAGTAAATAAATCATAAGGGTATCACTGCAAAACTATTGTTGTCAAAACACCAGAGCTGGCCTCATCTGTCAAGAAAAAGCCAGAGGAATGCACAGCTAAAGTGCAAATGTATATTTAATAGTCACCTTACCCTGGACCCTTTAAAAAGCCTGTTAAACCCCATAGCTCCTGCAAGACACTAAATGGGGTTTTGAGGAACAGGCACATGCTTCAGGTCACAGTGAAACTACTCTCTCATTAGTATATCCAAGGGTTATGATAGTTATTTCTTTAATGCAGAGTACTGCTTTAATGCTCATGTTTATCCTTTCTGCCAGAGGCGGAATGTTTCACTCCATACCTCGTTTCCTCCTTCAACTTTTATCCTTGACCCAGAGTGACCCTTGAAGATGAAATTACCCAGAAGATAGTACCCCCCCACACACACACACACCTCTGACCTTGATCTACAGCCTGCAAAGAAAAACTATAGTTACATTATATCATTATTTCCAGCCTCAGCAATAAAAGCCTGTAGAGGAAAATGAAGAGATAACCGCAGGGGAGTTAACAGAAGACAGAATAGGACAGTCTATTGAAATTGTTCGCTTTTCTGTGTCAAGACAAAAGGGAAATCAATAGGAGATATTGATGTTGAGCACTAGGCTCACTTGTATCGTTGCTGCTTTTTCATCTCTTCTCCCTCTAAACAGTGATTTTGAAGGTGTGTGGTGATGTGGGTTTGTGTGTTTCCTTTTCTTAGACTGACTTTAGAAGATTGTACTGAGAAAGCTTCAATAAATGAATTTATGTCAGGTTTCACATCAAGCCGCACAGATTAGGATTTCTCTATTACTTTGTATGGCAACATTGACCTGTTAGTGTTTGGTGTAAAACACTCACATGTCACTCAAGACAATCCTCAGTGTCACCAAGAGATCCACTGACTACTCTACTGCAACCCAGTGCTCATTCTGGAAAAGTGTACATGTTTATATATGTGCTGTTGAGCAGATGTCAGAAGGACATCCCTGTGCTCAGGACGGTGTCCATCACTTACCTCCGTAAACTTACTGTAGACTGTTTGAAAAAGAAAAGAAAAAAAAAAATTAAAATATAATTTAGCGTCGTCACCCACAGGTTTCTGAAGAGCCGTTGTGAAGCTCAAAGTAGGCAGCTCTGGTGGCTCAGGCCGTTGCCATCTTTGGCACTCTGACATCAGCTAATCCAAAAATGGGCAGAGAGGTGGCGCTGAGGCAGGCGAATGACACCTGGTTGATGAAACCACTTAGCGGCAAGCCACTTGATAGGTCACCCACCTGTCACTCAAAGCGGCTCTCCCTGAATTATGCATAACTTTAAGCCTTAATAGAATGTACAACGGGTGAGTTACATAAAAATTTCACCCTCCATTCATGTTATTATGAATGGGGGGAAATTAGAGACCAAAACCGATTTTTGTAGCAGGCTGGAAACATGTTTATTTCTGCTGTAAAGTAGGGCATTTTTACATGGGAGTTAATAGAGATTGACTTGCTTTTGGAGCCAGCCTCCAGTGTCCATGCAAGGAACTGCAGTTTTGGGCACTTCCGCGTTGCCTTCATTTTTCAGCTCCGTAGGTTGCTGCTTGGTGTTGACTGAATGAATAAAAGACAGACATGATGAGGATTTACCTCTCAAGAATAGTTTTACAGTTCAAGGTAGGATCAGAAACTAAAATTATAACCTGTAACAATTGGCCACCTGGAACCAGGGTTAGCAGCCTCCCACTGAACACAGCTGGACCAGACCAAACACAGTATCTGAGACCGACGGAGGCCAGTTAGACGACAAGGAATAAAGTACCGAGGTGATTTACAGCAGCTCTGACCAGGACTGACTCCGGGAACAACAAACACACTGCGAGTTCAGGAGAGGTGTGAAGCGGGAGAGGAGCGAGAGGGCGGTCAGGCAGTCAGCACCTACCTCCAGAGACCCTAGCAGGGGTCACAGCAGGGTGCCAGGAGCCAAACCCGGCAAGAAGGTATTAGGAAACAGGACAGGGAGAGGCTTGCTGGTTAGCATACAAATTTCAGTAATTATAGTATTTCTGCAACACAACACATCTTTGACATAACTTGTCATTACTTCACATTCTGTTGATAATTTTTTTAATGTTAATTTAATCTATATTCTTACAGGAGGCACCACAATTACTTAAGTGATTTATTTGAAACTTACTGGCAGGTACATGTAGGCAGACCGGTGGACAGGCAAATACCGGTCCAAATGGCAGAAAAGCAAAAGCAAGAGCCAACATAGCAATTGGGACAAACTGACGAAGAACTAAGGAATCACACAGACTAAATACACAAGTGAGGGAAGGATAACTAGACACAGGTGAAACTAATCAGGGTGGGGCAAACAATCAAAACTGGACGAAAAACACAAAGACAGGAAGTGAAGCTACGCAATACATGAGGAGAGGTGAGTAATGGTAAATGGTAAATGGTAAATGGTAAATGGACTGCATTTATATAGCGCTTTTATTCAACCTTAGTGGACCAATGCGCTTTACAGGTTGCCTCTCATTCACCCACTCACACTCAACATTCACACACCGATGACGGCGGAAGCTGCCATGCAGGGCAATGGCCTGACCCATCGGGAGCAACTCGGGGGTTCAGTGTCTTGCTCAAGGACACTTCGACATGGGCTGGCGGAAGCCGGGTTCGAGCAGCCGACTTTCTGATCGGAGGACAACCTGCTCTGCCGCTAAGCCACAGCCGCCCCCGAGAGTATACAAAATAGAGCAGGCAATGGCTAAACTCAGAATCCTCAAACCATGACACATATAGCTCCTTCAAATAATATACACATCATTTTATATTTCAACACCAATTCAAAGCAAACCAACATTATAGAACCTATGTGCCCCCTTGTGTAATTTTGACCTTTGGAACTCCTAGTGGTAGTATCAAGAAAAAAAACACTCAGTATAAACGGCCCTGTAATGAGGGAACACCAGCTCATGCATGCAATTTGCAACGGTAAACATTCCAGCCCTTGAGGCTAACGTTAGCTACCATAAGAGCGACTGTTGACATATATTAAAAATGACAATTCTCACCTGCAGACTGCGTCTCCCCAACCATTTCCTCATCCAGACTCGTGCTTTTGCTTTTCTTTCTTACGTTACTAAAGCAAGTTGTTGTACCACCTCCAACTCCATTTTCTGCTTTCCCATCAGATCATGTGGGATCACGCAAGCTGGGCCATCGCTCCCTCTGGCCTGATAATCTTAATAATAGCCTGTAGTTTGTGATGCGCCATTATTTTTAGATTTTAGTGTGAGCATGTTTGAGATTAAAGAGAAGAAAATCTGATTCTCCCCATGTGTGTGATGCAACCTGATTTCAAAATCGGTTAGGTTTTTAAAACTCCTGTAGTGTGAGCCCAGATTTAGCCCCAAATGAACAGGCCAGAATCTATATGAATTATGTCGATTTTGGACGATTCCATTTTATGATTTTCGTCCAATGCCAATGTTCAGTGAGAATGCAGGAGGTAATGCAGTCAGGTGGAGATTAGAGGTTTTGATGTCAGGGTGGTGGAGGAGCATGTAGAACGTATGACTTTCATGCAGGAGACTGGAGTTGCAAACATGCAGTTAACGTTTGCCTTTTTAGTAATCATAACCAAGTGTTTTAATTGCCTGCCCATAACCATCCGTTAACCATAGTTTATTTGATATAACCACAAGCTTTCCTTAACCTTAAAGACTGACTTACCATTAGGCTGAAAGCATTGGCCCTCTCTGGTTGAAGTTTTCAACAGTGATGTCACAGTGTACTGACATACCCTGACATACTTCTACATCACTGCAGCAAGGTGAAGTTGAACCCCTGGAGGTTAGCAGAAACAAGATTTTCATGGGGTGGTAAGTTGCTTTTTAAACTTATTGCAGTCGCTACTTGCATACTTTGTAGAAAGGGGGAATTCAAAAAGTGTTGTCATTGAAGAAAATCCTGGATTTCGCAAAAGGGTCCAAATCAATATTCTTATCAGCAATAGGGTTAAGCCAAAGGAATGATGGACTGACCACTTTCGGCTTCAGGTGGTCTCGTACTTGCACTTGCCTGGGGTCCCAAAATGACTAGGTCTTCCCCTGGGCTGATTCTCAGCTTTTCATTATCCATGCCCTTATAATCTCTGCTCATCTTCTCTTCTATACAGATTGCCAGTCACGTCTTTCTTCCTTTCTTTCACTTCCACGCAGCTTCAAATATTCAAAGATACATAATCTTGTAACTAACATGTTTATTTATTCCAGAAACACAAAAGCTCTCATTTCTTGTTTCCAGGAGACAGGTCTAAGTCAAACTGTCTCCAATAATTACCTTCATCTTACAGTGCCATCATTATTGGTGCCCACGCACATGCTATACTACAGTCAATCTACATAATGTTCTTTTTTTTCCACATAGATCATATGTGCACAAGTGCTGCGCAACACAACATCACCCATGCAAACCTCTATAAGCACACACCCTGCAACACACACACACACACAAGTAATTAAGTCTGAAAATCTGAAATTAAATCACAAACACAAACTAATTTCCTTGGCGATGGCACGCTGAACACATCTCTCCTCATAACTGGCCATTTAGAGTGAGCCTGTGTCATTGTCTTAGCAAAAGAAGTAATCAGTGCGAGAGAGATAAAGACTGAATTATAGTAGAACAGAATATGAAAAAAAAAAAGAGAGGATGGGAGGCTGATGGAGGGCCTTTGTGAATGCAAGTGCTAGATGTATACATTCATAATCTGCTTAATTTTACATGCTGTTTAAACAGGCAATCCATTTTTAAATACTGCCATTTTCCTTGGCAGGCACTTCCTGTGCCGAGGTAAGAGAGCTCTTTCTTTACTGCCATTTACTGTCTGGCTCAGACAC
The DNA here is from genome assembly GCA_011952105.1 of Coreoperca whiteheadi. NCBI lineage: Eukaryota > Metazoa > Chordata > Actinopteri > Centrarchiformes > Sinipercidae > Coreoperca > Coreoperca whiteheadi. The sequence continues at coordinate 5,899,974 of CM022470.1, read as the reverse complement.
TGAGACATTGAGGAGAGCTGGAAACGTTAAGGCCGTTACTGTAATGCCTAGTGAAGTCCATCATGGACACATCTGTACTGTAAACATTACACTGAAAACTATCTAAAGACAAGTTGTTTCTGTGTTGCTCTGCTTCTGAAAGGCTCAGTTCACCTCAGGGAATTTTTACTCAGATTTAGGTTCATAATCATAACCTGTTTAAAAACTATTCTTTTATCTCTGTCATTTTTCTTCTTCCTGAGATACAGTTAGACTATACATCTTAGCATATTATGCAGATGTCAAACCACTTCAAATGCTGAAAAATAAGCACCATCCATCAACATGAGTTGTTTAATTATTTATTATTTATTTATGTCTAATTATTCTTGTTTAATTTTTCAAAAAATCTACCTGAATGTGTAGCTGCGTTGGCAAATATTTGATAAAAATGAGTGTATGAAGAAGACAATTTCACTTCAACCTTTATTAATTGAAAAGCATCTAGCTGCTTACAGTAGATTTTAGGCACTATGTTTAATATTATTTAAAAAAACGTCCCAGCATGTACAAGAAAGCCATACATGTAGAAAAATGGCTTGTGGAAAATGGCAAGTGTATCAAAGTTAAGCGTATTTATTTCAGCCAACCAGTTGTCAGGTGTGTACGTGCACTTTTGACAAAATCACACAGCCTTGTGGCTGCCAGATTTAGCTAAGTCAACCAACCTAGACGTGTTCATCTTTTTGCCGCAGGAAATCTCCCCAGTGTGAGATGCGTTTTACTCTTGCGTGGCTGCAGCGGCCAGCTCTGAGCATTCAGAGGGGTCTTCTCACTCTTGCCGGACTAACTTTCCTACAGTCTGCCAGACCCTGACCCTGGCTTCAGGCCTGGCCCGGGGATGTAGGACTGATTTATAAGCCAGGATGACATTCTGGTGTTGGATGCCTCCTCATAACCAGCTTGGTTGGTTTCTGACTGGTCTGAAAATTTCATTAGAAAAGCCACCAGCTGCAGCCTGCATGTTACAGGAATGTGACTGGAGAAAAGAGTATCTACCCTCTGTTGTTTGGGAGAGGAGAGAAAGTCAAAGAATTGAGCTAAGATTGGAATACATAATTACTATTGTATAAGGGTAGGAAATATATTGTCAACACCTAAATATAAATGATTTTAAAGTACCTAATAAGGAGTATAGGGCCATCATTTGTCTTCAGAGAGCTCTGTGGGATGATTGATATTTCCCCCATGGAGTTAGAAAATACCTACAGTAGATAGTGTGTGTTTTGTGAATATTTATTCTGTTATAGCTACCAAAGAAGTATGTCTGGGTGAGGAAATGCTTTGTTGGATGTTTCTTTGCTGTGGCCAGTGTTGTTTCTGGGTGATAGGTTTGTGTGGTATAAAGTCACTCAATGGGGTAGGCAGTGATTTATGTGTCGTGCGGGAGGGAGGCTACACATCTTTGCTGACACAACTCAGCCATCAACAGGAGTTATGTCCACCCAAAAACACAAAGCAAACTCTAAAGGTGGACCAAAACAGGACACAAAGTAAGCTTTTGTTGTTACCGCTCACTCTCTCATACATACACAAACACACACGTAACACACAGAAGCCCCCAGGCTGGCCCTCCTTCACTCGCTGTTTGTTCATCTGTTCCTCTTTGCCCAGCAAGAAATGTATGCATTGCCATGGAGCATAAATAAACATGGACACATACATGCACACAAGCAAAGGTATAGATGCACACAGGCACATACAATGCACAAACAACCAAACCAGATCACACTGTAAATAATCATATTTAAACACACTCAAACAAGCTCACAAAAATACCCTCCCCCCAGTTTATAAAAATCAGCAGTATATGCTGGAAGTAAACATACTAATTAGTTTTTATTTATTAGCAGATTGTTTCTCAACAATATGTTTCTTTTGAATTAAAAAGGTCTATATTCTTATCTTATCAGAAAGACACAGACCGATGGATGCAATTGTTTTTCATAACAAAGTGGAGCAGAACTCAAAATAACAGCGTTTTCTTTATGCATGTAAAGGGATGATAACATGCATAACTAACGTGCATAGATGTGTGGTCATGGTCTTGAGGTGTCAAGCTCCACGTTGCTTCACTCTTCTGAATTTCCAATTGCAAGTCAGAGCCAGCCAGCTTTATGCTGCTGCCATTTAACTGCAGAGGCAACATATAACAACCAACTCTGCAGCAGCAGTCCACATAACAATGTTGCCATTCTGTTTCTTCCTCCGGCCTCTGAGTCTGGAAGCAGTTGCTGCCAACTTGGTGATACGCCATCCAAAACTGGCAACGATGGCTTAGCTGGGGCTGGACTGTAGCCAAATTATCCCCCCTCTTATAAACTACACATGCTCACAGAATAACACACAGCTGTGCAAAGCCAGCCAATGCAAAGTTCAATATAATATACAGAAACAACTATGTGTGTACTGTAGGCATATGGATGCAGCCACAGGCACACACACACACACACACACACACACACACGTAAATCAACACAGACCAACAGCAAACTACTGAAGCTGGTCTCAGGGCCTCGGTGCATCTCAGCTTAAAGAAAAAGTTTTCTAAGTCTGAGGAGTTTCGGTGGGAACAATCATGGCAGCACAGTGTCCTGAGTAACAGGTCGGGACAACATTAGTGACCTTTCATAATACAGAGCCAGACAAAGATGAGGGGAGAGGAGGTGGGCAGCCACCTAAACACACTCCACCCTTTGCGTCATGTCGGAGTGTGTGCTCAGGGCTACAGAGGTCTGATTAGGAACGGCTCAGTGGCTTTTTCTGTACCAATAAACCACCCATGTCCACACCTCATCTCTCTCTCTCTCTCTCTCTCTCTCTCTCTCTCTTGTTTTTCTCCATCCACTTCTTCTGCTGTTTCCTCCCATGCTGTAATTTTTGTTTTGCTGCCGTGTTTGTGCTCTGAGTACTTCAGAGTGACTCACCTCTGCCAGGTAACTGACAACATGTCTTGGACATCAGCGAGCTCATTAACATTCTGAAGCATCGCCGGCACAGTTGCCATGACGTCAGTGTCTCTGTGGAAACTCATACGGGGATCAGGGTCAGATTCACATTATGCCACGATCATATTACTATTCAGCCTGTCATGTTGTCAGAGAATAATTTGTTGTATATTTCTTGTCTGATTTCTGTTCTCATAATAGCCATAATTTACAATCAACATTGTTGTTCTATGCTGTTCATGATGCATTTTCCAACAGTCTGAAAGGCCTCCAGGGCACACTTATAGGAAGAAAAATCCAACAGCATTAAGAGGTGACAAAAAACCTGACTGACTCACTACTGTGTGTTTAATTGTCCAAACCAGAAAGCTTGCTAGCTCATGTGAGCAGGAGGATGGATTTCAGCATCAGCTTAGCCAGCCTGACAAACCTGTTCTGCGATACACAAGTGGACATGGGTTTTATTACTCTATAATCACCTCGACTGAGGCTGAGACACTTTCTCCCCAGAGAGACGACGGATGATGAGCCTGTCTCCTCGCTGACATTATATTTGGACAGTCTGCGTTACTTATTCTCCAAAGGTGCAGCAAGATTATAATTATCAAAAGTTCTGTCCTCATTTACATGGTACATGGTATTACATACAAGGAATTACACATTTTCAATATCAAGCTGAGTGACTGCATTATACAAAGCAACATGATTAGTGTATTGTTTAAAGGCCCCAATTATGTCAATTACAGCTTCTTGAAACTGAAATCTGTAACTGTTTGGGGTAAAAAGTCATTTTATTTCATCTGCATTCTTGAGTGTTAAAACTGGCCCATTTACTGTGGTTGGTTCTGCTGTTGTTCAGCCTCATATTGCTCTGGGTAGCGGCTCGCTGCTCTTCTGGCTGGCAGTACAAATAATGTCATAAAAGATCCTGGAGCTTACTTTCGTATCACAAAATCTACATCGCACCTTCAGTGTCTAATTGTATCACTTTAGCAAATATGAAATTGTTGAGGATGTTAAGTGGTTGGTCATGGACATTTTTATTTATCTAGATAAATGTTTAAACTCAACATCAATGCTTACGATGATTCAGCTGCTCAGTCTTCCATATAACATAACCATTGATGGGTGGTGATGGTGATGATGTTTAACTGTTGATAATTGAGTTGGATGACAATGACTGAATGTACTCCAGGTTTTATGTTATGCTGTCACTTGATGTTCATTATTTAATATGACCTTTTATGGGTTTTAGCATATGTTTTACATATTTTTATTATATGTGTTATGCATTTTATTATATCTTATGTATTTTAGGTTCAAGTGTGTGTCCTGTGTTTCACCTGGCTGCAAGACCAATTTTCCCTTGAGGACAATAAAGTTAAAATTGAAGTTGAGACATCATAAGCACAACTTTGGATGCTCTGCCATCTTTGTTGTACCTTGACTATAATATCAATTACCTCTTGCTGCCATTGATTGCAACAATGTCTTTCTTCACTCTCCAACGTGATTGCTGCTTTTTGTATCTAATTGACCAGCAGAGATGTGACGACACTGTTATTGATCAGACAGGTTTCTAAGTTCATTTTAACCCAATTATCTAAACCAATCAATTGGAAGTAAAAAATAAAGCAACCCTATCTACGTCCCTCAAAATTGTTGCGCAATGCGATGAATTAAAACAGAAAATGTAGTTCTTCCTATCACAACCAATAGGCGAAAACATGGAGTGGACCCCGCAAACCAGTTTATAGTCAATACAGTCACACTAATACACACATACACTTCACTTTCTGCAGTTGATATCCAGCTCACCCTTGTGTAATAAGGTGTTCTGTCTAAACTTTCATAATCTTGTTTTTGCTTTGCTGTTCTACTGATATTATTCAACTCACTGCATGCATCACTGATGTTGCTTTCATGTATATTTTACAGTGATTAACCCCATATTAACTTTTATGCTGATTATATGTACTACAGGAGCTGGCTACAAAGATAAGGCAATGCTTGTGCAAATATTTTTTTCCCTCTCAAAGGATCATGTCAGGTTTCTACTGGAAATTAACTGTATCTTTTTTTAACCAAATGACATTTACCTTACTTCACCAATATATTTCAAGAGATGAATTTTCTTGAACACTCATTTTAAAAGGAGTTCTTAGAACAGGTGAAATTGTAACAGGGATAGGTGAAATTATCTTACCCTATTGGCAGCAGTGAATAGATAATGCTCTCACTTCCCTCAGTGGTTGACAGTGATGTGCCCTTTATTAAGGCACTAAACCCCCAACTGCTCCAGTCAAGCTGCTCAGTGGCCAAACAGTGAACAACTAAAAGGGCATCTCCCTAACGTCTGACTATGTAAATGAGCGACGCCCTGCAGCAAATATGAGAATTCCAGCCCAAGTGGCGGAAGGGGAGGGTGGGTGACGTTGGGATTAATTGACCTATCCCTAGCAACACAATTATAAGATAAGACACTGTTGTTTAAATAAACCATTAATCTGCTCCATTACAATTTTCATTAATACTAGTTCACTATTTGATTTGAAAAGTGCTGTTTGAATAAAGTTTATTATTATTATTTAATTGAGCCAGACAGAATTCATATCAGCTGATTCAGTTTCCATGGTGATGTTATACAGCAGGTGGTATAGCAGATTGATGACCCCTAGTCCTCAAATTTGAGTGCCGTGAACAAGAAAACTCAAGCAGTCTGCTGGATTTCCCAAAATATAGAACAGCTGTTTGCAAGGTGACAAAGTACTTCAACTGCAACTTGCTTCTGTAGTTATTCACCACATAATTAGTTGCTGACAGGTGGTTGGTTTTCCGGGGACTGCCCATTGTTCCTACAGCCCATTATTCTGAAGTCCCAATAGTCCAAAAAATGTCCCATTGGACTGAAAGCCCATTTGTCCAACAGCCCGTTATCCCAAAAACAAACGCCCATTGCTCAGTAAATATGCACATGGGAGAAGTTTGCCCTCAGGCCTTTCTGCCCAAAATCCTTTCTGCTAGTTAACAACATTGTGAAACAGGCACAGCCTGGTTTGGTTTAAGAACCAAACCTATTTGGTTAGGTTTAGGAAAAGATCATGGTTTGGGTTAAAATAATAAGTCAACGTTGACTTTTGGTTTCCCATTGGAAATCTGCAGGGGGGGGGGTGTCATTTACACCAAATGACATTTCAAAAGATTTTACTGTTGCAGACAAATTTCCAATGTCAGAATAAAATCATGAGAGTTTTAGCTCAGTTGGTGCATGCCCTTGGGCAAAATCCCCACCGGTTCAGCACGATGGACATGGATGGCAGTCACTGAACTAACAACTGCAGGGAGAGTGTGTATTGTCGGAGCAATGGGCCTTCGGAGCAATGGGCGTTTGTTTTTGGGATAACGGGCTGTTGGACAAACGGGCCTTCGGGCCAATGGGACATTTTTTGGACTATTGGGGTTTCGCAATAATGGGCCATCTGAACAATGGCATGGCACCGGTTTGCCAAATTTATCATATGGGCTGAAAAAAAATATCCATCAGATTCAGTAATTTCTTGGAGAAGAATATGTCTGTCAAGTAATTGACTCTGTAGCTGCTGCAAGCTAACAAGACTCAGTGTCGGCTAGTGGCTCTGTCAGGCTGTAATTAGGCACAGCAGGGCTTCGAGCTAAATACTAATATTAGCATGCTAACATGCTCACAATGTCAATGCTAAAATGCTGATGTTAAGCAGGTATAATGTTTACCTTGTTCACAATGAGTTTAGCAAGTTAGTATGGCACCTTTTGCCCATTAACTCATAAGTTGAGGCTGATGGGAATTAAATTAGTTTCAGACAAACTGAAATTTTGACGTGATGGTGGCACTAGGTGGAAAGTCAGAGGAGCATCACAGTGATTACAATTAATTCTGAGGGGGACGGGAATTTGTGTAATCTGTCAAAAACTTGTTGAGACATTTCGCTCAAGATCACAAATGTCAAGTTCATGGTGGCGCTAGAGGAAAGTTCAGTGAATCATTAATGCTATCATCAATTAGGCTTCATCTTCTGGGCACCATGAATGAAGAATAAAACTAATTAACTAAGTACCATGTAGCAATTCCAGCTTGCTTTTTAGTCCACCTTCTGGGGAAAAAAAACACCCCATCTAGACTGGGAACAGCCATGCAGCTCTTGATAAATAACCAAAATCTGTCATTCACAGTCACAGATAAAGCTGGTTTATTTTCCATGGACAGCCTCCAAGATACAGTATCTATCTGTCTGTAGACTCCAATTCAAAAACTCAAGTACTGGATACACCCAACCACTCCATCTCTCTTGTCTTATCAGTCCTCCCCACACAAGCACTAATACACAACCTCTAATCGCCCAGGGAAATGCTATATGTGTGCATCTACCTGAAAACACATGATGGAAAAAACCTTCTGAAATTCCAATAACTCCTCCCATAAGTCAATCTCTCCCTGTTCTGCTTTTGATGTTAAAAGACATTTAAAAAAATGTTCTCCATAATAAGATGCTGGTCCCAGATGCAAATTCAGACACAGACAAATACAGACAAAGACATACACACAAACACAGACAAATTATGTGAAAGCACACACTCACATTTTAATTAGCAGCACTTCAGTGCAGAAAGCACTAAACCGTAGGATAATTAATCTCTACAGTCTGTGTTTTCACTGCTAAACCACCTCAGGGAGGGGCTGAGGTTGGTCTACACTTTGTTGAGTTCATCTGCTGGGAAACAGGAAACAATAAAAGTAAAAATCTTAAGAGGTAATAGTTGAAAGGTCGTCAGCTTAATATGCTGTCGAGGGCATTTGCTTGTGCAGTACACTGATGGTCAATTCCCCCAGCATCAGTGTGGAATGCCAACAATCTCTGCCGGCTTCCTGTGTGTGTGAGTTCAGTTTGGTCACATTCTGCTTCTCATTACAGATCCTCTCATGACTGTATGCAGTTTGTGGCTTTGCTCTGTAGCCTTTTGTCAGCAGGCAGGCCAACAACTGTCTCTCTGTCTCTCACATTGTCCATCACTTCTCCTCAGTGTGTCTCCGTCTATCACTCTGCAAACACCCCCCCACACACACACCCCACCCCACCCCCCCAAACCCCATCTGCAAATTGTAATAATTAGTAAAGAACGTCTGAGATCGTGTACTTCCTGTGTGGATGACATCAGTTCTGGCTGTTGAGGGATAAAATGACTGGGCTCTCTGTGCTTGTCAGAGACACTTGGAATAGCAGAGAATGGAAGGGAAAGAATGCAGAATAAGAGCATGAACCCACAAAGGTACTTCTAATCCTCCTGGCGTCTCAGCAGTAAAGGGCAAATGGCTGATCAGATTGCTGAAATCGTGGCTAGACATCCTGCAGTAATAAACCTGCCTGTGAGTGGGAGTAGATTGTCAAGATAAACTCTGATGCCAGTCTAATTTTACAAACAGGGCAGCAGCTGATTTGTCTTCATCTTGGCGAGATGTATACGTCTGTATCAGCGTCTGGATGACTGCTTTATTTGATGGATATGCAGGCTGATGGGGAAATGCAGGCCAGTGCAATGGAGATGATGCTGCCCAATGCTTCCTCGGCTAAACGCACAAACACACACACACACCCACTGGCACTGCAAGACTAATCCTCTTTAAGTGTCAGTCCAAACTGTAGGGGCCCAGCAGGTCTTGTGTCCCTGCTGTGGGTGCTGGCCTCATTTCCACTGCTCATTTCCTGCCCTGGGCAACACCTTTCTACATCTCCGCTGTGACTCCTGTGACATCCAAAAAAATACCCCACCTCAGTATCAAAAATTCAACACCTTGTTGGCTTAAAAGCTGGCTCTGAAAGTTTGTTGCTTGCCCCTTTGCAGAGTAGTGTAGTAACTTGGCAAATTAGATTACAATGAAAAATTGAGTATCAAAACATTCATAGAAACTTCTCAATCCACTCCTGCAGCATAATCCATGTCTCCATTGATCTGTATCGTCAGTGTGTTTCAAACACTCATAGTTTCACCACAACACAGACAAAGTATGTCGCACTGTTCCCTCCACGTAGCTCCAAAACATCAAGTATAAGCAATAGTACTAATTTAGTAATTTGTTGGCAAAGCGACAGTTGTCTATAGAACACATTTTAACATTATTTTAATCGTATTGTGTTGTGACCCTTTATAGCCAAGAAGCAAGCGAGTGGTTCCCAAACTCCAGGCTGGGAACCAGTCGTCTAGAATATACTGACCATTTATGGTCAATGGCGGTGAAGATTATGCTGCTGGAGTGGCTTGAGAAGCTTCTATGGATGTTTTAATGCACCTTAACCTTTGCAATGACTCTATTGTGAATCCAGTGTAATCCAATCCCAATCTACAACTTCTGTCCTCCGCAAAGGAACAAGCTGAAAACCGTTCAGAGACACCTTTCAAGCCTTAAGGAGGTACGTATTTAATACTCATTGGATATATTTTTGGTTGAATATTCCTTTAATTCCTCCCTGCACACACCCTCTGTCACTTCCCCTTTTGTTTCTTACCTTGTTTCTCTCTTCATCTATCCCAGTTTCTCTGACATTTAATCCATCATTTGAGCTCATCTTGCCAGTGGTTTCATGTCTAGCAGGGATGTAACAATCAGTTAAGTTGCCAGACAACAGTTATTAAGGTAAAGCTTTCAGCTGCTGCCAGTGTGTTTTGACTTACTGATGGGCCTCTCCACTCCTCCTAAATGCTGTCAGGATACAGCATCTTGCCATCTGCAAAAACACTCCAGACAGAAAGTCCTGCTGCCTAAGAGAAACTGTCTACATTGAGACCAATTGGCTGTTTTACAGAAACAGCTCAGAAAAAAAAGAAGAAAAAAAAAGACTTTGAAAGGTCTGGCATCCCAGGATCAACTGGACGGCCAAAGTGTTCTCTACAGATGAAAGAGCTCGCTTGTCATGTCATCTGTCGAACTGAATAGACGCAAAGCTCCTGCAACAGTATGGCGTCAGTCATTTCAAAACACAACATTAGTGCTCCGGTGCTGCTGCATTGCGGTTCAATTTTGTTTTTACCCGGTGAGAGGTCGGCACAGTATGCACATTACCTTGAAAGACTCATTCCTCAGGCTGCAGTGCTGTTTGACTTGCAGGGCAACATGACAGGATGGAGATGACGTTAAAACAGGAAATGGACGGCTAATACTTACAGATATGGATTTTGAAGGCTGGTGGAGGAAAGAACCTGGATGGGAAGTTGTAGAGAAAAGATCGGGCATTTTGAATGATTCATTTGCTCCATCTGAGCATAATGAGACAGTTGGTGGCAGTAATAATCACATGATCTAATTCTCTAATGCCATTTAATGAAAAAAAACAAATGACTTTAGCCAGAAATCGTCATTTCCCTATATAGTCAAGCTGTTGCTTTTTTTGTAGACTTTATTGAACGTACAACAAAATAACCCTAACATTTTACCACTTTATTTTCCACGAACATCTTTAAAACAGCAACAACAGCATTAACTTCAGTGAATCAAAATGACACAGTTGGTGCTGATGAGGAAAAGTGTTAAATGAGAAAACCAAAATCAGATATGCTGTGACTTTAAAAAAACAAAAAGTACTTGTGGTAGTAATGCTCGCACACACCGTCACAACATTTCAGTGTTTCAAAATCTCATTTCCAGCTCCTAATGTTTGGTTTGAACCATCAGTTATCTAATCACTAGAATCCCTTTTCAGTATTAATATACATGCAGGTTCTCTTCACAAATATGGCAACAGGAAGCAACCTCAGACAGGGCAGCTAGACAATTAGTCCTCGTGTTTTCAACAACACTGTCTTGAAAACAACAAGCTTCATCCCCAGATGTCCTGCTTCAACATGGTTCTCCTTACACGCACTTCACTCTCCTTGCTGTCGCTCCGCCGCGGTGCCATCCTCTTATTAGAGCGGTTTCAGGAAATTAATTCCACTTTAATACCCGGGACTAGACGGCACTTCCACTATCACAGCTTCCTCGTATCTAGAGGGTTAGTCCAATTTGCCATCATTTCAAAACCACACAAATATGTAAACAGCTTAGAAAATATGCACAAACGCAACAGAAAACAAAAGAAATCCAAAGCATTTCTTTCCACAGCGCAGTGTTTGTTTTTTCCTCTCTTCTCTGCAGTGCAAAAAAATGAAAATACGAGAAAAAAACAACAATAAATAGACTTCCTCTGTTATATATTTCTGTGTTTATGTATATACATATATTTATAATGATGGGTCTCTACATGAGCACACAGCTCTTGGCCCGGTCCTTCCTCATGGCCGGGGCTTGGTCCATTGTTTCAGTCCGAGCCGGCAGGGGAGGCAGCGGGAGCTGTGATACTCGCTTCAGGCCTCTGCGGGAAGTGCTGCGTTTTAGCTGCGGCTTGTGCGGCTGCCGCACCGACGCCACCGTGGTGACATGGAACACATCCCGAACGCTGTTCTCTGAAACCTTGGAGGTGCACTCTACGTAGGCCACCGCCCCTATCTGTCGAGCTATATTGCTGCCCTGGAACACAGAGACGGGCAAAGCAATGACAATTAGCAAGCAAGAAAACTTCGTTGACATAGCAGTTTTCAATACAGAAGTAGCCAAATGCTTTACAGGAAAAATAAACGGGGAAAGGGGACACTACATCATCTTGTATGACTTTTTGACATCTTCACAATATATTATGTTGCTCTTTTTCTCCTTTTAATGGTTTTCAATGGTTTTGTATTCTGCTTCTTTTCTAATAGAATTCCTGACCGTGACAAAAAAATATGTTTTCTCTTCTTTCCTCGGGCTTTTAGATGTTGTGTCAGACATGAGTTTACTCTACATCAAGGTGCTGTGTGAGCGCTTCACAAAGAAATGGAAATTTTACAATATGCACCCCATCCTTCATTGTACCTTGGCATAAGCAGGCACTACATCTCAACAGCGGAAGACTAAATGTCCCTGAAAGAGGCAGCAGATCTGAGACGAAGATTTCGATCTAAACCGTAGACGGAATGTCAATGGTCTGAACATGTCTTGATACAAATGAAGCTCCTCCATCTGCGGCATGAATAATGTAGATGCACTGACTCCTCAGTCTGTGGTGAGAGAGTGGGGAACAGAGCTCACTGGGCCAGTGTTGACATGGTCTATGCAGCTATTTAGGGAGAAGAGACTAAACTCCAACAGAACTCCTCCAGCAGTAGAGCTTACCCCTGAGTAATGTTACAATATACCCAGTTAATTAAGACCGTAAATTGTTTGCTTGAGATCAAATCAGAGACAAATTTAATTTTAAAGTCCCTTGGCCTCCCTCTTTGCTACAGTACAGCCTCCTCTCTTGTCTCTTGACTTTGAACCCACATTCATGCAGGATCGACACATGCAAAGGTTGCAACAGATGATAGGACTGCATTTCCCATGACCACGACGCATCCTCACCAACACAGAGAGCTTTTCATCCCCAGTAGAAGTAGTTTGATTTTTATCGCCGCTCTGCACTGAGCCATATAAGAAGCAATGAAGTCCTCATTAGGTGGAACGTCAGATTTAGGGGGCCGAGGTAGGGATTGTTGTGACAAGCGGAAAAGCTCGATCGGATCTCAGGCAGATTAGTGAGGAAATGACTGGAGTTCACCCAGTGGTCACTCTCGCCGGCAACTCCTCAGCTATGTTGGAATTGAATTCAAGATCAACAGCAGGATAACAACACAGGCTATTGGATTAGAGTACCAAAATGTTTATTGTGCACAGCTTTGGCATCTGCTGTGTGACACATTTTCTGGGCACGTTAGAGGGACAAACAGTACTTGCCTCAGATGAAAATAGTGACTGAGAAGGAGCAAAACAATAGCTTAATGTAGGCCTGGCCAATGGTTCCCAGCTATTTTACATTAGCTCTGTGGTTTGCCTCTCCACCTTTTGTTTATGTATCTTATTTACATTAAGTGTTTTTTTCAGTTGCTGATTTTTTGGAGGCTGCGTGCTTTTAGCCTCCGGCGAGCTCTCAGACAGCAGTGGGAAAAAAAGGCTCCTTTGTTCTGAGGGCTTTTGTGTGGTGGTGAAAAAGCCCCTCTACTTTTTGTATGTCCAACACGGGAGAGCACAAAATGAACACGCTGAAAGCTGATTAAAATTCACAGATTTACAGAACAGTTTATCATCCCCTCCCTCTTCTCCCCATCCCCTTGGCTTAGAGGTCATGGCGGCATGCGATAAAAGGGCTCACTCATTTATCAATGTCCGTTTTTCTATTCATCCTGCATTTTGAAAATCCCTAAATCTGCATGAATATTTCATTTCAGGGAAAAATGTGTCCCTAGACATAAACTCCGCTAACCGCCTGTGCCTCTTCCGCGGCCCTCACCATAAGCAACCTTACAACGCTTGTCAGCAAATTTCGGTCAAAACGCCAACCCCAGCAACATGTCCCAGAGGGGTTTCACACAGCTCCCTATTCTGCAGTGGTTGATTGTGTTGCCTCCTTTCACACTCCCTTCCTGCGGGACTTCACCAGAGAGGCAATGCCACTTCTGATCCAATATAGAAAAATCGTATATAATCGCTGGATTGCTTTCTAACTTCTTTTCCGCATCCGTTGTTGTTTTCAAATCTGTCTTTCTTCCCAGGGCACCTTCCAAGTCCCTCTCTCATTATTTATCCCACCCCTTTCTCCATCATCTGCTTGTTCTCACCTGCTCGTGGGTGACAGGGATGAGGCGCTGCTTGGAGAGTTCCCTCAGGGTGCTGACGTCTGTCCTCATGTCCAGCTTACAGCCCACCAGCACCACTTTGGCGTTAGGACAAAATTCCTGCGTCTCCCCTTGCCACTGTTAAAACATGACACGACAGAGAGACACAGAAATACATCACCGATGCCAAATATGAGAGTAGAGCTGCCTGTGCTGACTGGTGAGCTACTGAGACACAGTGACGACCTTTTGCTTCTCTGACACATGGATACCTGAGCTTGAGGGAGATTAATGCTCTCTCAATAAAAGACATTTGTTCAGTAAAAGAGTCAAAGGGAAATGAAAACGTCTTATATGTTACAACTTTAAATCTACTGATATCAACATTCCTGAGAGTAGATGAGGTCAATTCCTCCATATTTTGGAATATAAAACATTATTGCTGAAACAATTAGTCACTTTTCAATACTGAACAACATTTTTGATGTTAAGTAATTTTATCAGGCAAAATGAGGACAATTAGCTGTGTTTCTATGTTTTATACCATTGTGAATTGAATATATTTGCAGTTTTGGCTGATGATTGATCAACTCAAATTCTGTTAGGAATTTATAAACTAAACAGTGAATCAAATAATCGAAAAAATAATCAAGAGGCTCATTGAATTATTAGTTGCAGCCCTATAAAACAGAAACTTACTGTGTAGTTACTAAACATTTTCATTATTGATTAATCTGACAATTATTCTCTTGATTAATCAGTACAATTTTTGGTCAATACATTGTCATTGTGCCACCAGCACAAGGTAACATTTTCACATTGCTTGTTTTGTCTGACCAACACTCCAAAACCCAAATATATTCAGTTTGCTTTCACATAAGACAAAGAAAAACAACAAATCCTCACAAGTGAGAAGTTGGAACAAGAGAATATTTGGAATTTTTGCTCAAAAACTGACTCAAAATCAATTTTTGCTGATGAATTTTCTATTAAACAACCAATCCGTTAATCGGCTAATCATTTCAGCTCTAAGTAAAAGCATTGTTATTAAATGCACATTTTACTTTTTCATAATATCATGCACTTTTCACTGTTTCACTGTAAAATTAAAGTTTCATGCCAGCTTGGTTCAGGTTTCTGCAGGACTTGATGTGTGTTATACTTTCCTCATGCAGCTCCCGTCAACAAATCTATTTCAGGTTCTGTACAGAAAAGGTTGAGCAGTCTTCCTTCTGAAATCACCCTGAGATTAAATGTCACTTCTGAAACTCATCTGAACCAACACAATCTCTCCGCCCTGCGACACAAATACAAGACAGCAGCCGACAACCCTGAACTATTCCCCACGCCATGTGCAGAATGCCAGGGTGTCCATTCATCCTTCAAGTCAAACACGACCTTTGACCTTTCAAGCCCATCCCTATTCTACCAATAACATCCAATCAAAAGCTTTGATTGTTTAACCCTCTATCCTCCCCCAGCTGTCATCCAGGAACCTTGGTGACCCGCTTGTTTCTAGAGGTCAAGAGTCTAATTTGGGATGGTGATTGTGCAACAGGTTTTCCATGTGCCCCTGAGTTTCAGAGATTACTGGGGCGACAGCTAGGGGTCAGGGGTCATGGCACCCCCCTGCCAAGGCATTCATGGGAAAATCAAAAGCTTGACAGCCCTCTGCTTCCCCCTGTTGACAGAGTGCACTGAGGCTTGTGAGATATTTGTCAATTTAAAAAAAAGGTGTCTCAGGTTAGATCTACAAAGTCTAGAGGGGCATTTTAGCAGCTCCCCTCAGACTACTAAACACGTCAACAGGCCAGCCGTGGGAACTGTCTTTGACCCACAAGGAGCGCAGTTCAAAGGCAACCACACACATGGCTTCAAGATGAGAGACCACTAAAAGGCACAGGCCTGTTTTACATGACACACATACACACGCACGCAAACAAACCTATTAAGTTGGATGTCTCTACAATAGGTTTTGGCACTGGCTGTAAAAACACATTCATGGCCACAACCCCGCCCGGCCAGAGCCACACTTAAACCACCACCCCAATCTCTATGGCAGTATTACAACATCTAAACCATAGGCAACCTTAAAAATGTTAACTGCCACCATCTGGCCAACTGGTCTGCATAAAACTCAGATTTTAAATTGGAAATGCCTACAGAAAGGCAATTATAGTACTCCTGAACAGGCTCTGCAACAGCTCTTCTTTGATACGGCTAGTGTGGCCAATTTGCATATCTGCTATTCCTCTCAAACCCACCCAGCTGCAAAGCCTCTCCTCTTATTCTTCATTGTGACCTTCCATTCCTCAGAGGGACGAGGGTCAAGTATCCATGGACGTTTTGATGAGATAAAGGAATGGGAGGCTCTAACCTCTGGGCCGATTTGCTCTATTGTTTCAGCCATGAAAATGCAAGCTGCTGGCACAATAATCTGACTAGATACAAGATGCTGATCGGGAAGAACTGGATTTTTTCCGGTTAGTTCTCCAGTGTCACAGCAGATATTAAATGCTGATCCAAAGTGTTGAGAGGAGGAGATGAAATAAAAAACACTGACCTTCTTTATGACACTGTCCAAAGTCTCTGGGCGGCTGATGTCGAAACAGATGAGAACCGCATCTGAATCAGGATACGCTAGCGGCCTCACATTGTCATAATAAGAGGAACCTGTAGACAGACAATAACATATGGCATAAGGTCATGGTGTCATCTGTGTGTACTTGTTTTTAACGAATGTAACCCCATGAGATTCTTCATCCCAAGCATATGGCTTATTCTGACAATTACAAACATGCTGCACATCCATGGAAGGTGATCTAAAGGTCATTAATACATGGATAGCCCATTAAAGCAGACACTGTGACATGAACTTGGACATGCTGCAGCTTGAATGCACTCTGCAGATGCAAATGAGTCTTGATCTTAACAGTTGTGTTTGGGTATCTTTGTCTCTTGGGCTTCCACACAGCTGTGGCCTCCCTTTATCACAGTGCTGCATGAGGAATGTCGAGGGGTTACTGACACAGTTGAGGACTGGGGGACTAGTGCACACAATCCATAATCATCTTGAAACAGCGAATGCCAGCACAAAGGCCAAACTAAAGGTTGAACCCCTTAATTCTCTCGACTCATCCCTCTTCCTGTCTCTCTTGCAAATGCGCCTTGTTTTAAAACCTTCCTTTTTTTCTGACTGTATGAGATTCACATGCACTCACAGGCCTCTCTCCACTGTCGCTTTTCATTTCTGTACCTTGATCAAATTTGAAGGCAGAGTGGTGGCTCTGTACTTTCACAAGCCGTTCAGTTACACGGGTCTTGCTCTCTTACAGCTCTCATTAGGAGGCTTGTAAAAATAACTGGGCTTTCTGGGAAATGTGGCTGTGGGCACTATCCCTCCTGCCTCCTCTAGGATCTGGTACCGACCTGAACTCGTACATTTAGTATCATGAAAACTTGCAGGTTTTGAGACAAATCACCACATTTTACACTTACAACTGCTAGAAAAGTGCATTAATTGTTGTAGATGGATGTTGCACACTGGTATATAAAACTATTACATTTAATCCCTTAAAGTCACACAAACTGATTACGATTGTTATAGATTATCGTTAAACTTGCGTTCCTGTGCTTCATACCAGACCTGACACAATAGGCAGTCATCCTGTTAAAGAGCTGTGGGGTAAAGGGAGTCTGCACAAAGGCGCTACAGCCTGTTTCAGCATCACTATGTTCTCTTTGTTAATGATGGAATGGGACTATGACAATAGCTGCACGCGGCCCGTAGCCCCCGTCATTCAGCTGGCTGTCCTATGGTGACCTGCTCCCTCCCCACTGAGAACAATGCAAAAGCCTGCCTGTCAGAGCATCACAGGCTGCACATTAAAGATTGATGGTTTTTGTGCCTCCAAGTGAGAGGAACAGTTTTGTTTACAATCTGTTTCTCACCAAAATGCACTTTGCCATCGCGATATATTCAATTTATTCAAATTATTTTTCTTAATGCCGATCCAATCTTATAAGACTTTTTTTTTTCAAATATGCATTGTTTATGTCAACTTGCGGTCTTCTTCTCTGCTTTTTTTGTGGCATTGATACCACTGTGGATATGCTTTACCGCCCTCTGCAGTCAGCACAAATATGATGTCTGTCACACCCTCCCTCATGGCGTGTATATCATGGATGTATTATGATAACTAGAGTTATCAGAGTTTGGGGTTCCAAAATGGTGCCCTATTCATTCTAATTTGCTTACTGCAAATAAAGTAAAAGTCTTCAGTCCTGTCTGCATTTTTGGTCCTATAGAGTGTGTGCATTAAAGACCTCCTCTGGCTCTCTCTCTGCACACACGAAGGGCAAGAAAATAATATACTAATACAGGTGTTGGAAACGTTTAAGCTTTTATTGGCGCAAATGGCTCAAATTATGGTAACACAAATGGTGTTAACAGCAGAGCCTTTTGTGATGATCACAAAAGCATCACTTGACGTGTGAACCAATGTGAAAGCAATACAGGGCCCCGCTGAACCAAACATTAAAGGTGGTGCCTTTAAACTCTGCAATGCCTAAAAACACTTTTGAAAATTCTTTGATGCAAATACTTTTTGACAACCTTGTTTCTCCACCTTTAAAAAATACACGGTAATCATATTTTCAGTGTGATTTAGAAGAAAGAAATAATTAATTTTAGGCTACACCTTAGAGGATGTTATCAGGAATTCATAGCCCCCGCCTCGTCTTATTAACACAAGATTGCTGCTGTTTTGTATTGCTGAGAGAGCAGGACTAACAACACACACACACACACGCACACACTCCCACTCACACGGATGCCAAGTCCAACAGTCAGCAAAGCACACATTGTTCGACAGCGAGCTCTGATTGGTAGTGGTCACACATGAGGTGCTGTAGCTGCTGAAGTTGGTCTTTAGTATGTATCACAGTGCAGCAGACCTGTACTGAGGTTAGAGCTGAAGAAGAAAAGAGACAGAGCTTGTGGAGGTGGAGAGGGGACAGAAAAGATTTAATGACTTTGATGCTCAGGCGAGGGCAAGGTGCAGGAGCATGCGATGATGAGGAAAGCAACCAGGGAATTAAAGCAGAATGCAGATGAAGGGGAAGAGATGTCAGATGAAGGAAAGTTGAGACAATGGTGCTTGTTTGACTTTAGATGTAATTAGAGACTGGAACGAGGCCGTTGGGATCAATTTGTCAATCCCAAAGATAAAAATGATGATTGGCAGGTCACGGTCACGACAGGCCTTGTCAGAGCGCAACAATTCAGAGCTCTTCTGCCCTGAGCGACAGGGATGCTACCTCAGCACTTTGGCAAAGTCAGAAAAAAGTCCTCTGAGGGATGGGAGAGGAGAAAAAGTGCTGTGTTTAAAACAAGCCGAGCAGGCGCAAATAAAAGCCAATCACCAAACCGATCAAGAACATGAGGAGGTGGAGAAGGAGGGGGGAAAACCTTTCTCCTGATTGTAAAATATATTCCCTCCACCGCCTGAAATGCACTCGCCAACCCTACCAGCAAAAAGACATGACAAGAGATAAAAAGAGGATGTAGTTGTAGAGGAGTGGGAAAGAGGGGGTGGGTGTTTAGGTGGGCAATCAAAGCACTGGACTCGGCAGGACAGATCAAATAAAGAGGTATGAGAGCTCTGGGTCGGCTGTTGGCGGAGCTGGCCTGTGCCCATTCACTGTGAGGTGGAACAAAAGGTCAATTGAATTTCAGACAGAGGCAGGATGAGATGGATGGGGCAGGGGGGGAGCACAGCCTGGCAGGAACCAATAAAAACCATCACGCCTGGCAAGGAGCAGGACCCTGCCACGCCGTGCCAAGGACAGGCATAAAACAGCGCCTCACAAAACCTCCTCCAGCATTAGCATTAGCCTGATTTAGCACCGCTGATCTCTCACAGTGGAAAAATGGATTTCTGTCTTTACTTCCACAGGGCTAATTAGCGCTAAGCTACACTGCAGAGCCGCGCAGGAGGCTCCGCCGAGCAGAGGTGACAGAGGTGGGAGGAAAGCGTTCCTCACCAGCCGTCAGTCGAGCTTCATCAAAAGCCAGAAATATCCCAGAGGATTTCGAGGCGGACAGGAACTTAGTGGAGCGCTAATGTACGGGGCTTGAGGGATATGTTGGCTTGAGGGTTTGTGGTATGACTTCATTTATGCCTCCTGTCCCCTGACACATCGACTCCACCGCAAGAACAATCTGTCTGGAACATGACAGCTCTCTATCGGCTCATTCATACCCTCTTCTGTCAGAATTTCCATTTTATGAGGGCAAACAATGAAATAAACTTAACAATAAAACACAAATGGTGCATGGTTTGAAGCCTGTGAAATTAAGTGTGCACCAGCATCTAACAAAGCCTCCAAGTATTCAGTGCATTAATCTGTACCATCACAGTAGGAAGTTTCTCTTTCTCTCTCTGTTTGTTGCATGCTCAGTGCAGACGCTGCTAAAAAGCAAACCATTCTGAATGAGGGGAAAAGAATAGTCTTAGTCTGCCTCGAGGCGCTCTGATGTGCTCATGCACATATGGCAGGGAGTCAACAGCAACGAGCAGCCTCATTAGGCCATATAGACACTCACACCCATGCACACAAACAAAGGCAGGGAATAAGGGAAAAAAAACACCATCAGAATGTCACCAAATCACAAAATAAACGAAAACAGTTAGTGTAATTGAATTAGCCACAACCTACAAACACAACACATTCAGCACCAGATACACTGCATCTTTTTTCTTCTGCTGCAGCTGTTTTCCTCTTGAAATCCACCTTCAAAGCAAAGGCAAAACATTTCAAGTTGGGGTGGCCGAGTATCGTAGCAACCTGGAGGGATGCAAATGGATTCATTGTGAGGCCCTGAAAGGAAGTAAGGAGGACGAGAGCAGGAGAGCGAGGGGATCGTGGAGGCTAAAATGATTCCGGTGCATTGACGATTAGAGGTGACTAAAAGGAGAGAAGAAGAGGGTTAGCGCTTCAGCCTTTAAGAGGCTGAGCCGACTTTTCTTTTGCTCGAGGTCCGGTCTTGTGTTGTGAACTGTTACGGCTTCTCGTCAATCAGGGCTCTCACTCAAACAGAGATAAACAGAGACTGCGGCCCAGACACCCTTTCGAGAGAAGGTGGAGTTACTTTGACCCGGTGTACCACTCTGCTGTACAAAACAGCATGTGTTTAATTTTAGTGAATATAAGCCTGAAAAAAATACTTTCTTTTCCATTCCCACATCCAGACTCCAGTACAGTCTACCTCTGACCTTGGCAGAAATTTTGAATTCACATCCCAGGTCAAAAACTCTACCTGGAAGATTGGCATACAACAAGTGTTCAGCATATCAGTGGGGACTCAGGACTCATCAGTTGGTTGTCAAGAGACAACCGTATTGAGAAGGGTCATACCAGTGTTTGCATGTTTTATATCCAAACAATGCATACTGCACATTTTTGCTGACCGTTTTCCAATGCAAGCTCTGCAGTTTTAGAGCTTTGGAAATAATTTTCATATTGTTCCAGGCAGCCATTTGTTTCTTTTCATTTCCATATGACATGAAAATCAGTTGATGTATGATATCATTGCATTGTAATGCAGTCTAACTAGGTTAACACATACTTATTCGCTGAGAGTTAGAGGCAGCAGGCGGTTAGGTTAGCTTATTATTAGCCTGTCTCTGTCCGAAGGTAACAAAATCCACCCACCTGCACCTCTAAAGCTCACTAATTTACACGTTATATCATGGTCATTTAAACCATACAAAAAATATGTAAAGACAACACACTGTAATTTTACAAGGGAGGTGGGGGAGTTAATAACTTCCTCCGGTTGCCTGGCCTCATTTTGACGACAAGACTTTCTTGTTTAATACAGCATAATTGCAAACACGGGCAAACAATGCAATGTGCAATGCTTCCCAGTAAGTCACATGACTCATATGACAAAACTGAGAGCATCTCAAACACATATGTTAAATCTTGAAGTATGAAACACAACAGGGATCTAATTCATGTTTCTAAAAAGACAGTGAAGAATATCAGGGACAGGGGACAGTGCCGTATTCTCTTTTTATGTAACTGAAAAATGTCTACCAATGATATAGGCTCCATACTGTACGTCTGAAATATTGAACCTGGGAGGTAATATTGCAATTGAGACTTTCAGATTACACCATCACATGACACGTTGGCGAGATAAACAGAGCATTTACAGCTTTCATATACTCAGCGCATGCTATCTGCCACGGCCTTATATATGGAGCTTTTCGGCAGTGAATCTGTGAGTGAAAAATCATTAAAAAGCCTGTAATGAAGCAACCTCAGCTGGCCTTCACTCTGGACTGGGGCTTATATACTGTATTTAGTTGCTCACGTAGTTTGACCTATAAGCTATACACGTGTATATACCACACACACATATACATGCACACACAGATAAAGTTGTTGATCTGTTATAGAGAGGGCTGTGTCAAGTTTTCAAAGGCATTAGCACACAGCTGGGACAGTGGCGGTGACACTGGGTTAAATGGCCATTAACCTTCCGTGTCTGCAGCCTTCACACAGGGGATATTGATCAAAGCCCCTGCGCTTTCCCTCTGGAGGAAGTGCAGCCTTTGAAGGGCGTCGAGCACCTTCCACTGATCTGCTCTGAGCTCTGCTGCCAAGGAGTTAATGCCTGTGTCTGTTGTCCAATGGCAGGTTGAAGCAGGGCCGGCCACAGCGCTGCCAGCACAGGCAGGGGACCGAGCAGCATCACTGTCTGTCTCCAGCTCGCCCCAGGGGTATGGAGATGTAGTAGTGTGTCCGCTTTCAGTTTCTCCTCACCCCCAGCCCCTCTTTTATAATCACACACACAGACACACACACACACACACACATATTCATTCCACCAGAGGAATAGCTATGCATTTCATCTCTTGCTGTTTGATCTCTGTGTCTGTCTAAGGCTCTAGTTCATGCTGCGCTTTCCTTTTAAAGATCACTATGCTTCTTTTGTCATTTAACTTCTTCTGTCGTTCTATACATTCCCGGTCTTGCTTTAATAAAAACACCAATCGTGTCTCTACTTTGGTTTTTCCCCTCGAACTGTCTGAGACATGACTTCAGATTTGGTGTGACAGTCTATGGTGCACCCCTCAGTGACACTCTTAATTCCCTGAAAAGGTTCATGTGTTTAGATGTTATAATACAAACACTACCCAGCGTTTGTTTGTATGAGGAAGTCAAGTAGCTGTGAGCGACTGCTGGCTGGAACAGGGAGCACACGCAGAACCTGTTTTTATCTGTTCCTGTGTTTCCTCAAGCTTGGCGCCACATACACCACTCAAATCTCATTGTCGACTGTTTGCACAAATAACAGTTCAAGAAAACAACAACAAAAACACACAAGAGCTAGTTGAACAGCACCAGATGCTGACTTGAAGATTATTAGTTCTTTGTGCAACCTCTTTCGCCGCTCAAACCAGATCACTGCTGGACCCCAGCTGGTCCTGATATCCCCGCCACAGACTGCAAGCCTAAAAGCAGAAGATTTCAGAGGGGGAAGGAGGCTAGCTGGAATATCCAGTTTCAACCCTTAAAGGCAGATCAGATTGTCCTTCAGAACTCTGTCTGTCCCACACTAGGGATGGAGAAGGCTCTGCTTTACAGGGAAATCCAGATGAAAGGAGGCCTGGGTCACCAGTAGTGATACTATACCCCAAATACATTTGCATCAAACATTAACACGCTTACATAGGCAAAATGGTGATTTTATGACCAAAATAATGCACCATTTTTTGTCAGTCTGTCCAAACAAAGTGTGTTGTTTGACTTGTCAACAATCTCATGTTGATAGTTGCGTAATTGTTACGTATACCTATATACCTACCTATACCTACATTTATAACCATTTACCTAAACTTAAAGTTATTATGTGTAGACATTTATATAATTATTATTATTATTGCATCTTCCAAATTATTCTGATAGTATTCAGACTGACATTAGCACTGTGTGAAAAACGGCCCCCCCTCCCCCATTCATTTTAATGAGGACACTGTGCCAATGCAGAGGGCTCCGGCATTGCCACGAAGCAATGCAACGTCATTCGGCAAAGCACTATGTTGGACAATCACAGAAAAGCAAGCACACATGCCTGGCACTTTATGCACAGACCGGATTCAACCTGGCTGTTCAACAATGTCATTCTTAATGACACGATGTCTGGCGCCAAAGTAAGGAGTTTCCTGCACATAGTTGCTATCAATTCTCAACTCTCAGTTAACCAAAGTTCAAAACTTATGGTATGAAAATGTTAATAGTGGTGGTTCTCTGAGCCTCCAGCTTATTAACAGTGCCACCATTTGGCAAGGAAGCTAATAATTGAAAAAAAAACAACCTCAAGCTGTGTTGAGTATTGTATTTGTTTTGTAGCACCATTTTCAACAGTCTTTGAAAACATGCCAACATTTTTAGAGTTTAATGCCAACATTAGACACCCACTCTAATTCTTTCATCCAGTATTGGTGATTGCCATATCACAATGAATTCTGCTCTGAAATGCTCCCAGCCCTTATCAAAGACTACCATCACCTCCACATACACACACACAGTATTCAAATTCATCTCTTTCTATTCATTTTCACCTGTAAAACAGCAGAGATTACATCCTTTATTTCCACTCCTACACATCTTTCAATCTCATACTCTCGCCTTTTGAAACTTGTACTCCTGCTCGAGGATTTTCATTAAAACTTGTAATAACACTGACTGCAGCTTCTCTGTCCACAGCTTTCTGATATGAAATAAGTGAGAGTGTTGAGAAGGCCGCTACACAGGCATGCGAAAGAAAAACTTGTGAGAGGAAAAGGACATCCTCTGCTCCATCGACTACACTTCCTCCAGTGCATAACCATTCAAACACATCCATATAATGGTGCTATCTATCCCCCAGCCCACTCTGCAACCCCCCAGGGAGGCCGCCAGGGAGACATGGCACTACTTCAAGAGCAATTTCACTTCCACAAAAGCAGCAGCAGCGAGAAAGAGAGCGTATTGGATCTTGTTTATAAATAAAGTCATCCATAAATGATGGGATCTGTCTAGTGTGTGTGAGCGAGGTGCAGGTGGGGGGGTGGAGGATGGAGGTGAAAGACCGCCTCTCTCCCTGTATCCCCTTACGCTCGGATGGCTTGCAGACGGATGCTGAGAGGGTTTTGCTCTCGTGGAGGTGGGGGGCCAGAGGGACTGAGCGCTGAGCTTTGGGAGCAGCAGAACCAGTCAGTGTGGCTGTTTGAAGTGGGCTGATCAAAGCTGGTGCTGCATCGGGTTCTGCTGCGCTCTGTAGAGGGAGTGGACCGGGAGAAAACACACAGAGCCACAGTTCCCTGGGTGGGTTTCCTGTCTGCCTGGATGACAGAGGCATTCACTGCTGCTGCTGCTGTTGCTGAATAGGAACAAATGCCTGGTTAAGTGCCAGGGTGCATTAGATTGTGTCTCAATTTTCCAAAAGCATGAACGGTGCTGGGGTAACATAATGTGTTATTGTAATCCCATTATGAAGTACTCAGATCTTTTACTTAAGTAAAAGTAGCAATACTACAGTGCTCTGTAAAATGCTCTTTTACAAGTCCTGCATTCAAAATCTTACTTCAGTAAAAGTACATAAGTATAAAGATTGAAATATACTTAAAATACCACAAATACTCCCTATGCAGAATGGCACAATTCAGAATAACATATATATTATATTACTGGATTATGATTATTGATGCATTAATGTGTAAGCATCACTAATGTTGCAGCTGGTAAAGGTGGGGCTAATTTTAACTACTTTATATATACTTGGTATACAGGTAGCTTAACCTGTAACAATATATCATGATTTATTAGTTGATTCATATTTAAAGCCAGATGTATTTAGTTACATTGCACCACTGTACATTACTAGCCCGAGTAACCCAGAAGTTCTGGTTTTTAGTGATTACATTACAGATTCTGGCTGGCTGAAAATGGCGTTCCTCATGTTACACATAAAATTAAAATCTGCATAAATAGCTGTCAAGTATAATGAAGGATCACTGCGTTTAGTGTTGTTTAACTGGTAAATTTACACAAGCAAACTTGCAATGACCAAATAGAAGGTTCACAAATAGAATTATCATTTGTTGTGCATTTATTACTCTAGAATGAAGAAGAATAAATTTGCTTCTATTTGATATATCTATGAGGGAAAATTAGTTTGCCCTGGCTCATTGGTCTGTGTCCATTTGTGCAGGAGCCTCTTCACTGAAAAACGTAAATAAAGCACAAAATGGTAGAGAGGGCTGGATGCTTTGATGAGTGAAAGTGAAAATATTCTCGTGACTTTAAATTTGCGTGAAGAATGGAAGAGAATGTCGCAGTAAATGGTGGTTTTTAGGCTTGAATCTGTTTTTCATTATTAAAGAAAAAACTTTCCAAAATTCAAGTAAAAAAACTCCCCAGTTCATAAGGTCAAGTCCATGTGCCCTTGAAGGAACTCCATTTAGGATCTTCCTACTGTGTCAATGGACTCCTTTGCATCGTGCCGTAGATCATGTTACTTCAGGTCAAGGAAGACAGCGGTTGCACAATTAAAGCATGCTTCCTCCATCTCTTAATGCAATAGACAAAAGCACTGAATTAAATCCCCTACAGGACTATTTATCACCATATGGAGCTGAGTGTTTAGCATGTAAGAAGGGCGCTGCAGTGTGACACAGTTAGTGTTTGTGTATCAGCATCCCCAAGGAACACAATGGGTCAGATCCCAAGGGTGCCACCAACAAACCTCCCAACACAGAGGCTCAAAGGGTGGGAAAAGCACAGATGTACACTTCTCCTTCTGTCCCCTTTCCCAGTTTTAATGTAGTGAACACTTGCTGCCCTTATAACATGCAGCAACCCCCCCCCAAACGCTTTGCCTATTGGTCGAAGCAGCTGCTGCGCTTTCCAGCCTTATTGTGGCCGGGCTCGCACTCCGGTGCCCCTCATCAGCCCCCATTACGCCTCTGGTCAGCTGAGAAACAATAGGAGCGGCCACAGGGTCAGAGCTGTTGGAATTCCTAAACACTAACCCACTCAATCACACACACATGCCCACACACAAATATTACATGCACCCACACGAATCGATTACACATACACACAGCTCCACAAACCCCACTGTACACTATCTGCTCAGAACCAAATGGCAGACAGATAGTCAGTGACTAGCTGGTGAACATAGTGGAGCATTGAACAGCTAAAGAGCCAGATAGTTCCCTGCGGAGCTGGTAGAAACCAAAGTTTCAGGGGATTTAACGTTTTTATTTTCCTAAATTCAATGTACTAAAAAAAATAGTTCAAGTTGATCAACAATATTAAACTAGATAACATGTATATACCGCCTGTATATAGTTCAGTTAACATGACTTATGTATTAATGTAATATACATGCATGCTAACTTCTGAATGTGCAACTCCAATATTGTTGTATGACACTTGCTGCTTTTTTAGTCCTTCTGTAGTATGAATGCGATGTCTATGTATTTTATATTATCTTTGTAAACATGAATCACAGGTATAGTTCATCGGGTAAACACTGGAAACAAGCATTGGCCACATTAACCCAGAAAATTATAGTAGATAATATTAAATAATGGTAACAATGTCAGTATTGTACATCCTTACTTTTAATTTGCAATTTATTCTCATATTTGCCCATTTGTATTCCTGTCACCTTTTATGTTTTCTCACACAACAGTTTTATAAATTCATTTTATTTATCTTTTTATTCTATGTCAGTCATTATAATAGCTCCATTCTCCTCAGTTTGTAGCACGGCATGGCAAGGCTTAAAAACAGGGCCTGTAATCTGTGTCAGTGTGAGCTCATCTTAAGTATTCTTTTTCTTCACAACGTACCAAAAGACTCCTTTAAATTCTGTCCAGTTAATGTTCATTCCCTAATAACTTATCAGTCGGATTATTTCATTGGCACATTAACTAAGTAAATGCCATATACAGCCAATCAGCATTGTGCAGTGCTGTTCAGCAGTAGACATGCTATTTAAGCAGATTATACACTTTTTCCTGGTGCTCAGCATTAAGCTGACAGTACATGGGGGCGGAGATGTGGTGAAAGAATGTGTGGTGGCTCTCAGCTCATAGCTGTATCCATGGTCACATTTACAGGGTCCTCTGACAGAGATAAGAGATCAGAAGGACTGGGAAGCTGTATCCTCTGGGGCCTCTGCTTATGGACGGGACGGGACACGTGGGATTCTCAGGACGTTTTGTATGCATGGAAAATTGGGCAGAACGGTGGGTACATGCATGTGCTTTGCAGGTGGCAGGCTGCACTTCTGTGTGTATGTGTAGGTGTCTGTGCGAGTGTGTGTTTCACTGTGTCACTGAGGCGAGCAGATATTCTGTGTGGTAATTACAGCCTGTGTGTTCCCATCAGTGCGGCTGGCTGGCTTTCATGCAGCCCTTCTGCCCACCCCCCTGCTAAACACGGCCCCTGACTGCTGGTGACCTCAGCGCAGCGCTTCAGCAGCAGCCGCCTTGACTAAGGAGCTATCAGAGATGGAGAACATCGACGAGGGAAAGGAAAGAGGGGAGGATAAATTAATAGCACAGAGAAAAAGATAACTGACAATCCACCTTCAGAGAAGTTAGGTTATGCTCTCCTGCACTTCAACAATTCTTCCATTCTACTTTCCTTTGTTTCTTCATCTTCTCTTACAGCTACTGTAACATATGGGCAGCCATTTCCTCTTCAGCTTGTTGACCCTACGTGTAATAATCTAAGAATATGATTCACGGAGTGCTGAGCTCCAGACATGGAGCACAGCTGCCTGCTCAAGAACCAAGACATCCAGCCCAACAGCCAGGACTGCCGGCTGTCCTCAAGACTTTCCATAATGTCACACAAACCCACTCAGAGTCAGGGTGCAATGAAGTGCAGCACTGTGCATGAGACCATCATTACTGAAGAAGTTTAGAGCTGGAGAACATTTGCAAAGAGGAAAAGAGGGAGACGGGGATGCCTGGATGCCAAAATAACACCAAAATAATTGAATATTTACAGTATGAGGTATGGATGCATCTATATTTCTGTAGGTGACATTTTAGTCATATGCATTCATGTGTGATTATGGAGCTATTATGTTTTGTGAGCTGTAAAATACATTTTAGCTATTGTTTAATGGCAAACCTGAATAGTTAAGGCTCTCAACAGCCTCTCAGCAGCCGTTAAAGTAAAGCAACTGGTTACTAGATTTTTCTTTATTATTCTTCCTTATTTGGAAAATCAGTTTTTTTATAAGTGTATAAGTGAGAAAATTCAAACAATTAATCAATCAAAATCAATTTTTTTATTTTCAGGCTCATTATTCCTGATCATGGGAGTGATCACATCAGAATTCACTAAAATCCTTTGCTATAAAATGCAAAGTGGCGTGTACAATTTACAGTACAGTGACACAGAAAGACCGCACATCCACTTCACCACACGCGGCGCTTGCCATTTGATTGCTAATATGTAAAACGTCTTTGTGGGCTCCAACCATTAACTGTAATTCCTGGGATTATCAGGTGCAGCCTGCCAGAGAGGCTGCAGGCTCATCCCAAACTTGCCGCCAGGGCGTTGAAAGTCATAGGGGAGTCGGAATATATTCTCTGTCTTTCTGCTGTCAAGCTCATAAGGCCCTAGATACTTTCACAGACATTCCAGTAACTGTCTATGCAGATTGGAGACCTGGCACAAGGCCCCAAATTTATATTTAGTAAACTGAATATCTGTGGGCTTTGGACTGTTTGGTCAGACAAAAAGAAGAGAGATTGTGATTGGCATTTTTCACTATTTCCTTACATTTTATACACTAATCGATAAATTGGGAATAATCTTCAAATTAATCAATAATAAAAACAATCATTATTTTCAGCCCTAATAAGAATAACTATTACTATATTACATGTATATTACTGGTAAGCAAAGACTTTCCAGACATCTTCAATGTATGTGTTTGTTTAATTACAAGGCCAAACAGTTATTTTAAATTACATTATTTCACCAACCTTACACTATCTTCTATTTACTCATTACCCGAAACTGTCATGCAGGTGTTCTCCCCTTGTGCAGGGGAGTGCCTTCCAGCCTGTTATGCGTCATCAAAACAGGTTTCGTTTAGGCAGTTGTTGCCTTGGGCTGGTTAGGCAAAGAGTAGGAGCAACATTCAGGGCTTAGGCTCGGTGCATACATTGATGCTTGTGAACAGCAGTTGAAAAGATGTTTTCATCCTCCCTTCAGGATGCTGACAAAAATAAACAAAAAGGTATATTTACTGTCTGTGGTTACACATGCAGCTGCCTTTCCAGCGGGTTGCAACCACCTAAACAGCATCTCATTCTCAAATTGTTCAGAGAAAAGACAAGGAAAATGAGAATCTTGGTTTTGAATCATTTAACGTTGAGTCTAACATTACAGTGGTAATTCAGGGAGGCCAAAGAGACCAACTGTAACAGCCACGAGCCGATAATTATAACAGCTGTGATCAGCATGATCGCTACTCAGGTCCCATAGCACTTTCTGAGCATCCTCTGGCTCCAGCGAGCTGTAGGTTTGAGGGCAGAGGGGGGTCTGTTGATTTGATTTTTGCTCTGAGTTGTGGTTGTAGTTCACTCATTGTCCATTAAAGATTAATCAAGTGGAAAGTGTTGAGGAACGGAAAGCCCACTGAACTCCGTGTGTTTTTACAGGCCTCTGGAGGCCCTACTGGTCCACTGCGCTGAGAATGTGGAGTTTAAAGAGCATAAAGACACCAGGAATGTTGGAAACAGCCAGACTGTGACTGCGCAGCGAGCGCTGGCGCAGGGAGTGCTGTTACACACTTGCGGTGTCTTGTTATCATCTCTCACGTCAAAAACAATCACACCTCTGACTGAAAATACAATACAGCTTTGTCATGGGAAATGAGCCATTACAAAAAACATTGAGCAAACAAAACGTGACTTTTACAGAGGAAGAGTCAATAGAGAAAAAGGGTGTTGAAACTCATGTGAGTCATAATTTAATTTAAGAATCTCTAAGAGTAATAATCATTTTCAGATGAATAAATGTTTTTCTGCTCTCTATCACTGACTGTGCATCACAATAGTGCCTCAAACTGTAGCCAGTTCATGAAACTGTAGCTTTTATATTTGTTGTTGTAAACACCCAGTGTCAGACAGGTCTATTGCAGGAAAACTCCCCCACTGCACAGCAAGTGATGTGTTTCATGCTCCCGTCAGCAGCAACGGCACTTTGTTTGGAAATAAACAGAGAATGAACTGGGTGGTTACAATGGGCAGCGATAGCCAACATCGCTGATCAGGCAAAGAAACTCGAATTTCAGGATGAGAGTGAGGGACACGTGGTTTGAATGACAAGAGATCTCCGGGAAGTACAGTGGAAAAAACACCACAGCACGAGCGATCAGTAGCAAAGATGTCAGCAAAAGACGAAAGAAAAACAAGATTCCCGTGGATTGCCACTTGAAAGCACACTCCAGCATGACTGAACCGAATGTAAGAGTTCCAGTCTTCATGTGAGAATCAGGTCAGGCATTAGAGAGGCAGCCGGAAAGAGAAATAGAAAGAGACGTGAGTGTACTGCTGTAGGACGTTCGGGGAAACCCGGCCTGTCATGACTTGGACTTGTAAGAAACAGCACGCACACCTCTTAGTGGGGTATTAGTCTGAGGCCAAGGCAGAGGGAATCTTTCCCAGGCACCCTTACCATATTGGGAAGAGAGGAAGAGTGCATTAATGCCTCAGGCTCTGTAAAAACCCCAGACTGGCTGACTACCGATGGGCCCCATGAGCGCCGATAGTATAATCACTAATGGCCCTCAGACAAGTCATCACCAAGTCACATTTGACTACTTAACAGCTTGAGTTGCTTTAAGAGTCAATTAAGACACAGATACATGCAATGGTAAAACAGACTACCATCTATTGCTATGTGGCTGCTAACTGATGTAACATAAAATACACACATACAGTCATTTTTCTCATTGGAATTCCATTCAATCACTTTCTAATTGATTTAACTCTCCAGATGGTCCGGAGCTGAATGCAGGGCAGAATACAAAGCACAGCTGAAAGTTGTCCTCTGGTTCCCAGAAGCCATAAGACCTCCCTGTTTTTGTTTAATGCTCCTTAAAATACCCATTCATTGGGAGCTGCAATACAAACCCACACATGCACAGACATGCAAATTTACACTCAGTAATGACCTCAATTAGATAAACACCTCACCCCTGTTCTCACCCATCCTGCAAGGACTAGACCTTGTGGAAGAACCGGAATTAATGAGACCAAACTAATCAATGGCCGACTTCCATGTTGCAACAACGAATGCTGGGAGCATTTTTAATGGCAATGCTAACCATGCCGGAGAAATGTGAACCAGGCGAGACGCACGCTGTTTAAATAGCCTTGCCTCGAATAGCGATCAATAATGCTTTGTGAACAGAGGCAGACCACAGCAGGCAGACTTCACCAGCAATTAAAGGGGAAACAATACTTTATGTGAAGAGGCTGAAACTTGGTTGTCAGGAAAAAAAAAACACAGCTGTATATCTGGCACAGAATGGGTTGTGGCATCGAAAGAGCAAGTGGAGGATTGACTGACACAAATGTCAGGTCCAAATGAAACTATCCAGCGTACTGTAGACTGTAGCCACCAGAAAGTGGCACAGCACAATTCAATTGCACGTCTTTCCAAACTAGCATGTACTGGAATCTCAGTGGTACCAATGTATTGTTGGTAGTGCCTAGTTTTGTTAAAGGTAAAGTGGGTACAAAGAGGAAATCCCTGTTGGCATTGCTCCTCATTTGGCACACAACTACCCTGATAAGTTCCTCCATTTTGGATGTTCTCTGGTTCTCCATTCCCTCAAAGGTCGGCACTGTCACGACGGTTTGCAAGGGGCCAGCAGAGTGAATTCACAGGTCAAAGTTTACCAAAGTTCAACTCTATGCACATCACACGTTTACTTCACCTCCACGTGTAAATCCACTGATTGCAGCGATTCCACTGAAATAAATTAATTTCAGTCTGAAATGTTACTGTTATGAATGATGGTGTGACCATGCCTAAGAGCCTGGGCACTGAAGTGGTGCAAGTGCTGCTGCTAATGTACATGAGAGAATTCAAATTTAAATGATCTAGAAAGGGGGAGCTGAAGGAGGAGAGGGGGTGAAGCAATAAAAAAAATCAGATTCTAAAAGAAGAACGATAGGAGACTATTTTCTTCAGATGGATGAAAATATTTAAGTGCGAGCCAATTATTTTTCTTGTTGAGAGAAAATATGAACATCTGTGTTTGCTGTGAATCAGTGAATAATGGCACACCACACAAGGACCTCTGAACACTCACACACACACACACGTGCTTACCGAACACACACACATTTGCCCTGTGGGCTGTGTGACGTCATGTTTGTTGTGGGGTGGGCGGCTCCTGGCTGAAGATGAAAGACTAACACTGCCAAAGGTGGTTTAGGGTTTTGAAGATGGACAGAAACACAACATTCCCACTATATCATTAGGCTCTTACAGCAACAGAGATAAGGAACTCTTCTAAGTTGTGGCCCCGGGCCCCAGAGGACCCCACCCCCTGACGGACAGGCTCAAGCAGATTTAATCTCCGGGTCGTCATGGGGTCCATGGAAAAACAACATTCTTTCTTTGACTATGTAACATAAAAATACTCCCATCATCTCTCCAAGAAGATAGTTTTCGTTTTGGGAATGTTTATGGTAAAAGAAGGAATTCCCCCCTGGGAGGATCCTATATTCTGTCCTCTGACTGGCCAGCCATGTCACTGGTCAGATAGCTGACAGCAGCATCTAGCCAGAGAGGAGTATGAGGAGACGCAGATCTCAGGGTAGCTCAGACCACTAAATCCATCCATGCTGACAAAACTGGGCTGAGAGTCGAGCATGGCTTTCTATGCAGGAGTCTCACTGATGCCACTGGCTGCCTGGTGGCCAAAACTACTTCCCCAAGCAAGAAGCATATTCATACACTGAATCGCATCAAAAGTCATTGACCAGACAAAGCAAGAATGATTTGTTTTCTGAGAAAGTCCCCTTCTGATGGCACAACACAGTTGAAACAGATTCCTTTCTGCGGAACAACAATGTTTTACACTGACGTCACCAGTAGTTGTTATTCTGAATGTATCAGCAAGTTTAAATTTGACATTTTTAATGCCTGAAGAATATTATTTAGGGTGGAAAAGCTCCTGAAACAACATTCACAAAATCGCAAGTCACTAAAACTTTCAGTTGAAACCTTGATGAATGAATTTCTTCCAGCGTTGTGGGAGGTGGGTGCGGTGGCCAGCTGTGTAAACTCTGGAAACATTATTCTCTTTATATTATTGATTCTTTAACAAATGTCCGACTTAAATTTGCAAAGGAAATAAAACTCCACATCAGAGTTGACTGTCTACATCTAAAAATGTGGCGTAGGAGGAAACCTGCCGACAACATGTCAAACATCTGGCCCAATATTTAGCCGGTATGTCAGCAAACCACCACAACGGTCAAACTCTGATGAAAACATTTAAACAGTTAGGGCAGTTACTGGTCCCTTCAGGCCCATCCTGTCTCAATTATCCACACCCTCACCGCTTTCTTCCCCTACAGTCGCCTGACCCTGGCCAGAGCATGGGAAGAGCCAGCCACACACAGGAAGGAATGCAAACACAAGGCACCGAAAGACATGGCTGGCACCGACATTTCTAGCAAAGACAACAATCATAAATAGCAGATGCCCCAAGCTAAAAATAAATAAATGAATAAACTAAACACAAAAGACATCCATCTGAAGTTGACAAGGTCAAAGCAATTTGTCAAAGAGAAGGAACTGCTGGAAAAGTTGGAGAAGGGAGTTGGAGGCAGTTCTCCCACGGTCGCAGCCAGGGACAGGCACCATGGCAGGGCTTCCAGTGGATTGATTTGATGTCAGCCTTTAAGAGGCAGTGCAGACAGAGATATGAAATTGTCTTACCTGACGTGTCCCACATATTCAGCTCAATCCTGTGCTTGTCTATCTCAAAACTGGCTGTGTAGTTTTCAAACACTGTGGGCACGTAGTTCTGAAAATAAGGGATTTAGTTCAGTTACACAATTAGGAGGCACAAGTCAAGCCCGTGTTTACACAGCCATGGGCTTCAGAAGAGAAGACTATTGTTGATGTCATACTTGAAAAGATGCAGCAGACAAAATAATGATTGACACATTTCACTGTAAAGCGTTTGGGGATACTTTAGAAATATAGGCTATAGTGATATTATAACAGATGAAGACAACGCCTTAAAGTTTTATGGGCAGTGCTTCAGACATAATAAAAAGTCAGTTTAGACATTACAGGACTATTATGGTGATTCAATAAGCATTCCATTTCCACCAGCGCTGTCTCCCCCTCTCTCTTGTTTTAACACGTCAGTCTTTAAGCAGGTGAATGTAACCCGCTGAACAAGTGCTGAAGTTGAACTGTTCAGTACATTGTAATGCCACTTACTCATGCGCAAACGCCTGATCTCATTTATCTTCAAATTAAAAAGACTAAGTTTAGACTTTGGATAGACCCACCTCTGGGTAGCAGTCCTTGGCAAAAACGTGCAGGAGCGCCGTTTTCCCACACTGCGTGTCCCCGACCACCACAATCTTACAGCGGCTGCCTAGGCTGTCCATGGCTTGTCCGTCAGAGGTGTTTTGTTGACGCGGGGACGGTTTGCATCCAGCATCCGACACGAGACGCAGCGGAATCGAAGACGGGGAAGGAAAATGAGCAAATACATGCGCCGACCCGGTGCGCTTTATCCAGCTCCTCCTGGCCTACACGCTTAGCTCTCAGGTCCCGCTGACAGACTCTGTCTGACTGCTCGGCAACCAAAACCACAGAGAGGACGCACACAGCCCTCCCTGGAAACTGGTACTTTGATTGCTGGCCACGCCTTCCCGAATATTCACGCCTGAGTCACATCACTCATAACACAACATAGGCTGCTCCTGTGGGAAATAAAGGGTCTGTGGGCCATGGTTTACAGTGACCTTATCCTTATCCTGTTTATTGAGAAAATCCTGCCTCCATAAACTCAAGACAATCGGCCTCAAGACACTCTGCCATGCCTCCTTTTGGAGCCTCGAACGTGACTTAATGAAGATTTCTTGTCACAAGTTTATATTTTACCTCCTAGATTACAATCACGTCCATAATTTAATATTACTGTGAAAGCAAAGTATATAAGTACTATTACCACATAAACTCACTAACAGGGATGGCACTTATTTAGGCTGTTCCTATAAGCAGCATGTCAGTGTTTGCACTCAATGCAGAGAACAGAGAAATACACGATATGCTTAAACTGACATTGTATTGTACAAGTTTCTTTATGTTTTTTCTACTTGTTGGCCAACAGTAGCTGGGTGTGCCTGCATGTGCACCTTTTATGCACAGACCTATGTGTTTGCTGTAATATTTGTATTTGTGTCTTTGCCTGGAAGACCACAAAAACAAGCAAACGCCGCCTTGGAGCTACTGGGATGGGAGCAATTCCACGTGTGCTGGAACCAGTTGCTGCGACGCTGGGTAGATTTATGGATCACAAAACGAGTGACACACTGTGAGTCACACTTCTTTTAGCAAGGTTGTAAGGCGATAATATCACCAGTGCCGCTTTGGATGGTGTGACAAAAATGCTTTGCAGGAGGGCTGATATTTAGGACTATGATGGAAGGAATTCAGTTTCTCCTTAATTAGCAAAATAGAACTCTTAGTATGCTAGAGGTCTTTGCAACCGAAGATGGCTTTTAAGTAGCTTTAGTATTTCTAATTAGAGAACAGAATATTTTAAGTGAAAGCCTCTGTCTGTTGTTGCTTTATTTGTTAATGGCAGCGTTTATTTTTCCTATGATGATCACTGAATAAAGCCCTATTTTTCCCCTATCACTGTTGGGAAAGCATTGTAAAGTCTCTGCACTTTATGCCACTTGATTTAGTGACAGCACAACCTCTTAATGGAGATACAATAAACGCAGATCACACAGATAAAATAGTCCAACAAGGTGACTGGGCTGTTTTTATGGTGTCTCGTAAGCTTACATTTAGTTGATATTCCTTGGAAGTGCCCCGCTGAGAAATTATTGGGTTTGTGAATGAGATCGATGACGCGGAACCACGTGCCAGGGCAGGTTAGCGCCGTTGAGTCATCTTTTCTTCCCTTTAGACCGACACAGCCACCTCGTGGACAAACATAGTATTACATGACGTTCAATTTACGAACTTAGTCTTAAACGTGCTGAGAAATAAATAGCACAATAGGCAGGACTACAATATATCTCAGTCCAATACAACAGACCTGCTAAACTGTTAAATGACTTGTTCCCTTCACGTTATTTTTGTGGCTATGGTTTGTGGTATTGTTGGAGTGGAACTTGGGAGCGAGTGTTCCTCTTTCAGTAGTGGAAGAAGGACTAAGCTTCTTTATTTAAGTAAAACTACTAGTGCAACAATTAAAAATTACTCCCTTGCAAGAAAAAGTCCTGCATTCAAACTCCTACTTTAGTAAAGTATTATCAGATAGTACAGGAGTATTGTCAGCAAAATGTAACATAAGTGTCGATAATGAAAGTACTGATTCTGCAGTGAAATGGCCCCTGTAACTAATATACTATATGACATTATTAGATTGTTAATACTAATGCACGTGCAAGCAGAATTTTACTGTTGTAACTGGTTGTGGTGGTAATTTTAGCTACTTTATATACTGTATATTGCAGTTCCCAACCTATAGGGGTCAGGCCCCCTCTGAAGGTTCACAAGAAAAATCTGAGGCCTCTGAGATGATTATAAACTTATCATGTATTTTTAAGGTAAAATCTTAATCTGAAAAGTAGCCAAACTACAGCTGTCAAATGCATAGAGTAAAAAGTATAATATTTCCCTCTGAAATGTAGTTGAAGTGAAAAGTAGTCGGATGGAAATGGAAATACTTATGTAAAGTAGAATTACACTAAAATTGTACTTAAATACAGTACTTGAGTAAATGCGATTAGTTACATCCTACCTGCCACCACTGGAATTTAAATGCCTTTTCCTGTGGACTGGCAAGTCTTTCCAAGTTAAAAATTGTTAATGGTTGACAGCAGGTTCTGAGGATTGTCCTTGTTTCTGGAGAAGTTGTTGCTGTTGTTGCTCAGTAAAACTTCTAATTCAAGAATGTAAAAATATTCCAAGCAAACGTCCTTTTAGTTCCGTTATATTAAAATGGTGGAACAAGGTTAAGAGGCAGATAGCTCAAAACCTGGACAAACTTTCCATTTGGGATACGTGAGTAGATGTGATTTGTGTGTGTGTGTGTGTGTGTGTGTGCGCGCGCGTGTGATTTGGAGGAACTGATCCTTTAGAGTCAAAGTCACTCTTCGAGTCAGTAGTACAGCAGGTGGCAGTATGTATTCATTACCAGAACAGGCTATTAGCCCAGGACCCCCCAGACCTTGTGGGACAAAGACAAAAATCTTTTATCATCTTTTCATAAGTGAACTGTGCAGAAAAGTCTAGATCTCTATAGGAAACTGCTCGAGCTCATCATATTGTTCTTAAATACATTAGACATTTCTCACTTCACTTTAAATGAATACCCACAAGAACCTCTACGGCTTGCATCTCATCCCTCTGGTCGGTTGGTTTTCTTGTTTAGGACGTTTGAAAAATTCAGTACCTGAATGTGAGATGCCATATATAGCACAAGGAGAAAGTGTTGGACAGACAGCGCACTGCACGGGCCAATCACACTCCGCATATTTACAAAATCTTTTATGTAAATGCATAAATACTTACAGTAATGGTGGATTACGCTCACCCCCATGCTCACTCTTCACCACAGTCCACTGCATCTGCCAGCAGGTGGGTGTAGAGTTCTACATTCCCATTCTCTCCTGTATGTTTGTATGACTGTGCTGGATGGTTTTAATGCTTTGCTGATGGATAGGCTACTCAACCAATGAACTCATTACACCCACGCACGAATAAAGCAGAAATGCCAGCGCCAGACCACTCAACCGGAGGGTAAGTGAAAAAATAAAAACACAAATGACCAGAGGTTGAATTGGTAAGGAGCAAATATGCAGTGGCTTCTGGCTTCGGAGCTCCCAGTTTCTGTAAACTTGCCAGGAAGATTGAACATCTGCAAATGACTATAATGCATATTTGCTTTGGCACCTTCTGTACACTGCAGCCCTGAGAACAACCACTGATCTTCTTGATTGCCCCCATGTGAAAAGAAATCCAATGCTGTAAAGCACCAGTGGTGCAAGTAAGTACATTTACTCAAATACTGTACTTGTTCTTTACCTAATTATTTCCATGTTGTGCTACTTTATACTTATATTCCCTACATTTCAAAGGGGAATGTTGTACTTTTTACTCCACTACATGTATATGGTATATGGTTACTTGATAAGGTACTTTGCAAAGGCTTTGTACACCCACAGCTGTTTTCAGTTACTCTGGCTAATTAGACCTTTAGTCAGGTGTAGGTTTGGAGGCGATATGCTGGGAATTATCTGATACCACCAAACTCCATGTCCTAATAAGAACGATAACAGCGTGAGATAGATCAACAGCAGTTTGTAAACACCCACGCTGTCATGAGAAGAGGTATAATTAGAAAACGTACGTGAAAAAAACACTTGCGTGGGAAGACCCTGTGTGTGCAGGGGCTTTAAGGTTTTACATACAAAATATACAATCACATTATGAAATATGGTGTATTACTATTGCTTATGTAGCATAACTAGTATAAAAACTAGTTGGAATTTGCTATTTCTTGACCAGCCACAGCATTATAATGCTGCAAATACTTTAATGTATCAGTAGTAACAAATCAATATATGTAAAAACATAACACTTTTCACTTTTACTTTTAAAATATTAAAAGTGCATTCTTCGGATCATACTTTCCTAAGTCATTTTTTTTAAATATAGTTAATTTAATTTTAACAGAGCATTGTTCCTTTTACTTATGTAAAGCATTTGAATACGTCTTCCACACCTTTAAGGCACACACAAATACTTTCAGTACCTACCCAGCTTTTCTTTTCCCGCCTCTTGCTAAGGAAGAGTCAGGTTTAACACAGCAGTTCTTAACCACAGGGTCTCGGCTTCCAAAGTTATCGTGAGAAAAATCTAAGGCATCACAAGATGATTAATGAGTTATCAAATTTGAATTTAAAAAAAATCCTATTTGGGCAACAGAAATCATGTTTATTTTTATTCAGTCTTTGCTATTTCAGTGCTAAACACAGGACTGTTTTACTTCTTCAAGCCTCTAAAATCTCTTCAAATCAAACAATCTGAGAAGGTAACAGCAGAACTTGTTTCAGAATCCACAGACATGAGGGGGTCACAAAGAGACATAAGGGTCATATGCCTAAAAGGCTGGGAACCACTGGTTTAGCAAAATAGCACCACTGAAAGGGATTCAGTATCTTGCACAAGGATACTGTAATAATGCATGAAATAATAACATTTACCTCTGTGTATGATGAAGGTAACCAGGCTGAAAAGACCAATTATCCATTTAGGCACCTTCAGTAATACGCAGGTAAGTCACCGTAGCCACTGAACATGAAGGTATTGAGATTTCTTTCATCTGCAGTATTAATTCATGCATAAAGCATCTGTGGAGTTCGCATTATTTGTCATAACTCCTTTTTCTAGCTTTGTTATAAATCCCAGTATTTTCCCAGTTTTAATGGACGCAAAAATATCTTTGTGTTTGCAGTTCAGACACACACATCCTCAAAGACCCTCCAGACTCCCTGCAGACTCAGTCTATTTGCCTGGCACAGTGGCGACACAGTAATTTATCCAGGCCAAATTACACCGCTGAGCAACATTATGCATTCAGTAACCTACTTAGACAATAGAGGAAGTCTCCAAACTACACCAGGTGTCCAAGGGAGTACATCTCTGTTCCTGCGTCCTATTCCTGTGTTCCTTTAACCGCAGCCATTTCCTGTGATGGATACATTTTCAAACCCTCTTTAACGGCTGGAACATGTTCTGAAATGTTCTTCTCGGCCTCACAGTGAAAGAAATAAAGAAAGCTTGTGCATTATGCTTCTCTTCTAATCCATTTTTCAGACTTCAACCTGCAGTCCAAGTCATTTTCCTGACTGTGCCTTACTGGTACATTACCATACTGGGCCTGTCAGAGCTAATGAGGAGAAGAGCCACTCTGCGAGCACCCACAGCATACTGATGTATATTCAGAGTGGCTCAGTGTGGTTGGCGGGGAAGAACAGATAATCTGCCTTGTAACATTTTGCCTGTGTCAAAGCGGCAGATCAATAATGCCTTCATCCTACATCATTAGGCCCCCTGTGGCATAATGATTGGGACATTGCTGACTTTGGCCTCAGGAGTGCTGAGTGGAACTTTACAGCCACAAGGTGTCTCACCACTTCTCTTGTGATGACATCTCTCTCTGAATGGACACTGGGCTGATCTCTGAGCTCTAAAGGCACAGAGCTGGAAAACGTGAATAGACGCTGGTTTCTTTTTGTGACAAATATAAGATACACTGACAGTTAACTCCATGATCAGAGAACTTTAACTATTTATATCTATCACATGAGCCACCAGTACTTTCTCTAAATACTCTGACTTGTATGAATTGCCCTGTCCCATGTGTGGTAGCTTTTGATGGAGAGACCAACCTGCACCCACGGGCCTTGGCTCCCTGTTCTGAAGCTGAATAATACAAAGTAGGTCATATCGTTTAATCAAAAACTGTTGTGACCGCAACACAAACTCATATTTTTCTGAGCTGCCTGTGCAGGGAAGTTGTAACAATGAGCCATACGCAAGCCCAAAGTTCCTGCAAATCCTATTGTAGAATAGGCCGCATAAACAGACGTTTCCTATGGCTCCTGTTCCAGCACCCCGAACCTCACTGTTTAACAAACCGCAGTAAACAGCCAGAAAAAGGAAAATACTTGCTGAAAGAAATGTTAATTGAATAATTGTGTCTTCTCTACCATCTCTTCTGAGGGGAAGAAGTGCACTGAATATTCTGAATATTGATTCTGATATGTCACAGACAGATTGAAAATGAAAAATCAACGTAAAGTGTCAAGTTTATAGCGACTTCTTTTGATTAAACCTGAAATACTATTTATCAGTGGCTCCCTGTGTATGAAAGTGTTTCCTTATGTGGCATGCTACTTTTGGCACTTAAGATATTACAACATTGAAAATTTGCAGTAATCAACAGATTTTTAAGAAGGTATAGGGTTATTTGCTTCAACTTAATTTGCCTTTTGGCTGTAATGGACATTTTTGCAAATCACCCACAGACTTTATCTTATAGCCCTTCCCAAACAGCCAAACCCATCCAATCATATACGCCAATCCCTGGGTTTCATCAGCTCTCCGGGTTTTCCAGCCTGCCTCTCTCGGTCTCGTCCCACTCACGCTCTCTGTCGGAGCGCTCCGTTAACAGCCACTAGCCACTGGCCACTGAGCAGCCCATTCCGTCGGGGTTCGTGTCTCCATGCAAGACTGTTGAGAAAGAAGCTCTGACTCTCGCATCTTCTTTTATTTGCAAG
The DNA here is from genome assembly GCA_011952105.1 of Coreoperca whiteheadi. Classification (NCBI taxonomy): domain Eukaryota; kingdom Metazoa; phylum Chordata; class Actinopteri; order Centrarchiformes; family Sinipercidae; genus Coreoperca; species Coreoperca whiteheadi. The sequence goes on along the minus strand of CM022470.1, from coordinate 5,857,625 downwards.
GCAAGCAAAACAGCGAGCCCGTCCACGGCAACAAAAGCGCAAGAAGTGAAAAAAAACCTCTTAAGTCATTTTCTAGACTCATCACTGTCTCGCAGCTCCCCGCACAATGTCTGGTGAGGACGCACCTGCCCAGCAGCAAAACGACGTGGACCAGAAGCAGGAGACCAAACCTGCCGAGGAGCCCAAACCCGAGCCGCCCAAGACGGAGTCCCCGCCCGACGGCGCCGCCGAGGCAGCGGCTGTCCCCGCGGCGACCACCGAGAAGGTCCCCGAGGAGGAGACGTTCACCTACCGCGCCCTGGTGCTCACCGGCTACGGGGGCTACGATAAAGTCAAGCTGCAGGTGAAGAAGGGCAAGCCGGCGCTCAAGGCTGGCGAGGTTCTGGTGCGGGTCAAGGCTTGCGGGCTGAACTTCGCAGACCTGATGGCTCGACAGGGGCTGTACGACCGGCTGCCGTCCCCGCCGGTCACCCCAGGAATGGAGTGCTCTGGGGTGGTGGAGGCTGTAGGGGAGGAAGTCACGGACAGAAAAGTAAGCACACATGCCTCGCAGCTTCTTTTTTTTTTCTTGCCACTTGAAGTGTCATTTTACTGTGTGTGTGTGTGTGTGTGTGTTTTTTTTTTATTGTTTAATGAAGTGATGATTATTTGTCGCGCTTCGTTTTTGGTGCCGAACAGCTACATCTGGATATGGGCGTGTCTGTGCCAGGCTTTGCTCGCTGCTCAGGGATGGTGGTAGTGCTGTAGCCAACACTGAATTAAACAGTTTCATGAATTAATGGGTTTAATGCTATTAGGCTATTGGGTCAGGTAATTAACATGGATAATAGGTTAATAATAAATACTGGTCTATAGTTCATGTTTGTGCTGCCATGGGTGTCCATCCATTCATTAACTCGTGCGTACCAAGGAGACAGCACTGGTCTAAAAGTGGAAAGTAATGAAGTCTGTTAGTGTGTGCAATGTTGTAGGCCCATTTGATCTCTGTAGAAGGAGTGAGTGCACGAGGTGAGCACAATGAAGCCATCAGCAGGCGTCGCCCCTCTTGTCTCCCCGGTTTTCAAGTCGGGCAGCGCATTTTTAAGTAGGCAAAACAGCTGCCAAGATGGAGATGGATTTCACTGTTCGTGCGCAACATGTGCGTGCAGTGAGTCAAGAGTCAAAATTAAACAAATGCGAGACCGCGGGACGCTCGCCACCGTTGCAGCAGCACCTACGCCGTACTGCGCTTTGGCGTGTGCCAAGGCGCGGAGAGCTGCGTCAAGGCAGCCGGAGAGCGCCACAATGAGACCGGAAATTAGGCTGCTCTGCCTTCAAAATTAAAACCGTGAACGCTCGCCCGAGAGTTTCCTTTTAACTTTTCATGGAGGCAAAAGAGGCGACGCTGAAAATATATGCAAGACGTGAAAACCAGTCACCAAGATGAGAAGATGAGTAGTCTGAAAACATGTTGAATAACAGGAGCCTACACATGTAGGCCAGGCTACCTCGTCCTGCTTAGGCCTGTATCCTGTAAAATATAACGTTCTGGATGAAAAACAATCAAAGGCCATCAGTGCTTCCGCTACTTCGCTTGCAAAACGCTAATTAGTAAGGGAGTTTATTTTGGAGACGGTGGCCAGATGCCACAGTTATTAATATGGCTGACTTGACACCGGTGGCGGGAGACCGGAGTCACCGACGCCTTTTGTTACCGGGAGCGGCGGCGGCGCACACACTCACCGAGCTGAAAGGGCGAGGCGCGACGCATCAGACAGCGTGATGTGAGGAATAGGACCACTCGCCCTCTTTGTCAACGGAGAGCCCATCGCCTCTGCTGCGTTCAGAAAACATTTTTTACGGTCATCACATCAACATATATCCCGATTAAAGGTCAACCCCTCGCGCTCCCCGACAATGAAGCCAAGTCAATGCAACAATCACGAGCAAAACAGCTTAGACTTTTATTTCATGTCCAACCGCAGGGAATGAAGTGGTGAGTGAAAGGGAACGATCTGTCGCTGTCTTACATTGCATGGTGAGTCACAGACCTATATGTCTGTCTCCTGGCTGCATGGCATCAGCACGTCAACGCCTTTGTAAGGCAAGTGGATGTACAAAGGCAAAATGTTACACATCAGCCAGCGATGACTCACGATGTTTGTTGTAAGAACACTACATTTTCTCACATCAGCCAGTTAATATCTGTGGATAAAACCGCGCGGATCAGATGTGTGATGCAAGCGCAGATTCAGTGCATCTGGCTGGGAATGGCACATATGTCTGTGAAACCGTAAGTCCATATGGATGGGGAATCTATGCAGAGTAATAGGAATTTGATTGGTGATAGGTCGGCCAATAGCAGCCAGACATCATAGAAGGCTAAGACCTTTGTGTTTCCAGAATACTTTATAGCTTCTTTCCGCATTGTCAGTAATGTAGATTGGATTTAAAGGTCACACACACACACACACACACACACACACACATATACAACCACGCAGCTTGTCATCAAGGCCTCACACTCCCACATCCCCTGTGCAGCCCTTAGGTTATAGAATTAAGAGCCAATCCTCCTAATGGATGGAGAGCTCTGAGATCGTTTGGCAGCTAACTCAGAGGGAATGTGCTGACCCTGATGGCACAGAATTTTTGGGAGGCTCATCATCACTCAGTGCGGCTCTATCTGTCCGCCTATCCATCTCTGTTTCTCTCTCACACACACACAAACACACGCATACAAGCACACAGAGACATACAACAATGGGTGTGTCTCAAAGTTTGCTCCCCATACGGGTTTTTTTCAAAGCTATGCGCACATTCGTGACATTTAATTAGATAATGCAACATAAACAACAGTGGCTAAGTAAAGTGAGATTGATTTTTATTGGATCTTTCCGTCATTTCTATTTAGTGCCGAGCCTTACGTTCTCTAATGTAAGTGTCTGCTTTCCCACACAGATATATGAGGCATTTGAGAAATATCGTTTTGTTATCAAAACTCAGGTGTCGTATTGGCACCAGTATAGACAAATTTCAAACAAAACTCATATGCTTTAATCAAAATTCCTCGATATAGGGTTTATACGTTTATAAAGTTGTTGAAGGCAGCATTTGCCCTCTTGCTTCCCTGTCTTTGGCTTGTTTATTGTTTTCCTGCTTGCTGGCTCTTGTGTTTTTATATGAATTTATTATCCGCTGCATGCCTTGTATTGTATTTCAATAACTGCCCGCAAAGCAAGCATCCCCTGAGGGGACAGTGGAGTCGAATGAAGTAATACTACAGTGCCCTCACCCGAAATGACCTGAAAGGGAGTGCGGGGAAAACTGTAACAGTGAGTAAGCGAGGGAAGAGGGGAAATATCACAAATCACAAGCTCCTCTGACACCAAACATCAGCAATTTTTTCTCCTGGCCTGCCTTTTTTTTTTTTTTTTCATTTTTCATGCTCTCCCTCCGTGCGTTTTGGTAGGATCTGACCCATATGTTCTCAATTACCTCCCTCTGGCCCACATTGTCATTCTGGTATTTCCTCCATCCCTCCTTCCCTCCCTCTATCTTTCTCCCCTTTTGTATAATCTCTTGATTATTCCTCTGTCGATCACACTGTCAGCAAATCCCTCTATCATGCTGCCCTCCCTTTAAGTTGCCATCTTCTCTCCTTTTCAGGACATCTATACCTTCCTACCCGTCCTGCTCTTTCATCCTACATGTCCTTTTCACCATGATCACAACATTTAGAGGTTGCCTACATACTCCACATGGCCTGTTGACAGCTTGCCATAAGCTGCTGGGTTAAAAAAGAAAATCAGATGGCTCTGTTTTGTGTTTTTTACTCCTCAAGCTTGTCCAGTGTAGTGTTCCTAGTTAAACTCTGGAATCCTGAATTGAAAGTGTTGCATCAATGCTTCTAATATTGACCGAGCTGCAAAAATAAGGTGAAGTATAATGGCATTTTGTTAGCATGATGGTGAGTTGCATCATCAGAGGTGCAGTAAAGTGCAGAAAGCAGCATGTAGGCCCTCCTGTCACAAGATCGTGCTGTATGTGAGCAGGGCGTGGCCTTTATCCTAACATCATACAGACCATCTCAAAGCACAAGAACACCTACGCTGACACCAGGGAGATATTATGTTTCCTTTTAATTACATTTACAGGAGCCATGCAGGTCGCGTGGGTGTCAACATTTAACCGTCATCTTTTTCCTCACCCTGACTCAGGAACAACGTATCAGAAATTCAGTTTGTTCTTTTTTTTTTCTCTGATCATTTTTTGCGGAGATCATCAAAGCTACGAAGCAGCTGACTTGGAGGCCTGCATACCCCAAAATTGAATCACCATCCATTCATATACAGTTAACTGGTAGTGTCTTTGTTCAGCGCCCCCGCACTCCTGACCCCAACCATGAGTACATTTGATGCAGTGGCATGAAGGCTGAGAAAGGAAATGCAAGAAGTGTGTGTGTGTGCGCGTGTTTGTGTGTCACAGTGTGAAGATGTTGAAACAGAACTGTCACAAGGCTCATTCGCTTGGCCTTGAACGTTCCTACCGAGATTCTGTGACTGACAGTAACTCACATGCTTTACGTAGGCGCAGAAGAATAGCTGCAGATGCAATTGAAGGCAATGTGTGAGTCATATTTGTGTGTGTTTCCTGTAAAAGCCTGAACTCCCCCAACTATCGATTTGTGCCACACTGTACCCCAAATTAAACCAGCGAGGCTGATGAGTTTGAAGATTTGAAGAAAGAGAGAGGGAGATGGGAGAGAGCGAGTCAGCATGAATAACAAAGGGAAGGAAAGAGAAGTAGCCCATGGTGAAAAACTGAAAGTATAGTTTGAAAATAACCCAAATGACTCGGCCTCAGACAGGAAGATGTGGGTCTGAAAAGAGAAAGAAAGAGGCAGATCTCTCTAATTGGAGTTGATAGACAGCGAGGCGCATGGCTCCCTCCAGACCATTAGAGAGGCCCGGTTGGAGAGAGTTTGTTCCCAGGAGGAGAGAGCTTGTCTTATGCTCAGCCATGGGGAAGAATCTGGCAGGGACTCTGATGAGTGGAGAGAGGCCAGGGGAGAAGATGGGCCCCATTGTCCCGTCTCGCTGATGAGGAAGAGGGGATACGGGACACTCCTCGCAAGAAAAGCGAGGGAGGATGGTAAAGACAGAATGAGACAGGGAAGGATGAAGAAATGGGGAGGAAAGAAAAAACGTCAAAGAAGGCGGCAAGACCGAGACACAGACATGATGAGACGCGGGACCGGAGAAGGGGAAGGAAGATGTTCTAAAGCTGTAAGAGGAAAAGGAGTCAGGAAGTGAAAGAGAAAGAAGGGAAGAGAAAAAGTGAGGAGAATGGAAACAGAGCGGGAGGGAGAGCTGTGTCAAGAGGGGTGGATAAGGGGGAGGAAGAAAACAGGAAGAGAGTTATAATGCTGCAGTCGTCTCTGTTTCCTGTGTCCCTCGAGCGGGCTCTCCTGATTGGTTAGTGAGGGCGCCGAGGGTAAGTTTACATCGAGGCACGTCCTTCTGGAAAGAGACTGTTGTGACTCGGAGGATCCTGCTTTGATAAGGATAGACTGGGAGCAGAAAAGGAAAAGACGGTGATTGTGGCGTGCGGCACGTTGAAGGACGTCTTTCAGTACTTTTCATCTTTCCCTCACTGACAAAACTATGCTGTACCTTGGTTGTCGAAAGCTCAAAATCGAACAAACCACAGCTTTACATGTCCACATGCAAAGAGCTAAACACTGCAAGCCACTGCGTTACAAATCGGAAAACAGCGATGACACCCATCCCGAAGCAGCTAACCTGTTCAAGAAAAAGAGCCGCTTCCTTTTTTTTAACCCCACGATTCCTCTGCTGCTTCACTCCCCTCCATGAAGCCAATACAGCTGCTGCTCTTACTCTGCTGTGGTTTATCGCTTCACTTGTTTGTTTGCGCTCTTTAAGAGCAAACTCTTTGAGGTTTGGTGGACCAGGCGGCTGCATGTTTGCGTGTCTGCCACTGTTGTAAGCAAAACAATAAACCACAATCGTACTGTTCCTGCTGCAATGGCTCATGCATCATTCCCACCGTGCCAAAGAAGCCGTCGAGTCTGTAGATGGCAGGACGTTCCAGGCTACTTCAGGCTCTAGCAGTGAAACGTCCCGGGGTATCGAACTGCTGACGTTGATCGGTTGACCCTGTTCAAGCTCAAGAACGTAATTAATCAGTTAAAATATACTAGAACTTAGCTTTAACTTAATAAAATAGTTTTACAGTTGGCTGATTAGTTCCATTTTGCCCACATTGTTGTGATGCTGTCTTTGTAGATGACCCAGAGACATGATTCTTTCTTCCAAAAACAAATACTTGTAGAAAGCAAAGATTCATCCTTTAGTAATGCTTCCAGCTTCGGTGTTATGTGGTCCATGCAAGTGATAATTGCAAAACAATCACTCGCCGCTTTTCCACTGCGTTATAGGGCAGTGGTTCCCAACCTGTTTTGTCAGATGTACCCCCACTGCCCTATGAGACGAACTCAGTTACCCCTTCATACACACCACCCATCAATGGTACACATGTGTTCATCTGATTTGATTTTAAACTGGCTATTATTTAACTAATAGTGTTATAGGAAGTGGATATAATTTTGCAGTTTTTTGAACTGTCAATTTTTAGGTCGGTTTGGTTAAGATTGCATTTGTATTACCACTACCACTTGGAGTGTGAGAAGGTGGATGTTTCAGCCATTTATGCATTGCTTTTCGCGAACTCTTTCAACCAGTTATCTATTACCTTGAGCTAACTATGTCCACCATTTATCCATCACGGTTTCTCTTTGCTTCTCTGCTCGCTTGCTAACTATTTTCCGCACACTCTTAGCTGAAATCTTTGGTATTCAGGTGGTATAACTGACTCAATATGTGGAAAAAAGTTTTAATCACATCGAATTTTATTTTTTATCTAATTACTTGAGCTGCGTCACTGTCTTTGCACGTACCCCCCCAGCAACTATAGAGGTTGGGGTAAGATAAGAAAGAGTACCCTTGCTTGGGCATCACTGCATTCAGTTACTGTTTTCAGTAAGTGGAAATAGGCACAGACGGAGAGCCCTTTGCTTTGCCTTCTTTTCAGCCGTGTCTTCCTGTGCCTTCTGTTCCAGGTCGGTGATAAGGTGATGGTGCTGAACCGCTTTGGGCTGTGGCAGGAGGTGGCGGTGGTGCCTGCAAGCCACACCTTCCTCATCCCAGAGGGGATAAGCTTTGAGGAGGCAGCAGCCCTCCCTGTGAACTACATCACTGCCTATATGATGCTGTTTGACTTCGGCAACCTGCGGCCCAACCAGAGCGTCCTCATTCATGCTGCTGCAGGTACGGAGAGAAATACAAATACAGAGAAGGATACACATCATACATGCACATAGGGGACACATAAACCTTTTTATTGTGTGTCAATCTTAGGTTGGGAATGGACGCATCACTCTCCATGAAAGGTCATCAATTTCAATGATGGTTGAATTCATTAGAAATTGGTTAATAATTCACTCACAAAGGAAAACAAACATTGCTTTACCGTTATCTGTAGTATCTCTGAATAACTGTCAGTGGCTCAAAGTTCCAATTTGAATTTATGTTGTAATGCTGCAACTGAAAGCCACATTTAATCAGTTTCATCTCAGCATGTGTCAACCCAGCACTGAAGTCTGCTAACTGCTCTGTAGTTAGCAGCCACAAAAATAAATTCATTTTTGTACCACCAGCCTTTTGAGTAGATCTATAGAGAATCATTTTGAAATCCTCTGCAGAAGCTCAACATAAAGATACAAAGCTTGTATTGTGGCGTTGAGGAACCGCTCTTGAATGTTTACAGTAGCAGACTTCTTCCTTCTCTGCATCTCCTGTTTGTGCATTTCTCTTCTACATGAACTGTGGCTGTTGGAGAAGGTCCCACTGTTCATTAGTATGAGATGTCGCCCGGTGCTTTGCACCCTCTACGACTGCACTAATGCTGGAGCACCTGCCACCTGGACTGTGAGGTCAGAGTTCAGAGTGAGTGGGTGGGAGAAAGACGGGGAGTGAAGGAGTAAAAGCACCTGTTTTGGGGTGTGATGCACCGATCCTGAGAGCATTTGAGTTTGCTGTGTTTACACAATCCGGCCAGCTGGAGCGAATGGGAGTGCATTAGCCAAGAGGAATTGCTCTCTCCCTGTTTCTCTCTCGCTGTCTGCCGGTGTACAGCTCTCACTTTTCCTCTCGTTCCCACTCTTTCTGTGCAGAGGGAGTCAGAAAGGGATCCCTCAGCATTTGGGACAGTGTGTGGGCGTATATGGCTAAGAGAAGTATGCACATAATGAAACCTGAGCCTGGTTTCTCTCTTGGAGACAAAAAATGACAGAGAGCTCTGGGAGACTGCCAGCTGAGGTGACTGTATCCCTTTGCATTAACACAATAAAACTGAAAATGAATGAATTTGTAAGATTGTCATTAAACTGTGCAGTTTCCCCAGAGCTGAACGACAGCTAACAGACTTATAGTTGTGGGACTGGTGGTCTACAGAGGAATCCAAAATGCGTTCGCCATATCATCCAGCTGATGTCACAAATCCCTGTGAACACACCTCTTGTCCAGAGGCTTTCTGTGTAGAGTATGTATTGCTATAGGAGGAATGCTGAGGAAGTGTGGTGAAAGACACTTTTCCCCGTCTCTGGTTTCTCGAGGCAGGCTGCCAGTCTTGGCCTGCCAGCTGTCCGCACATCAGGATTGTAAAAGCACATTGCTGAGGCTATGACAAAAACATTTGCTTAACAGGCTTCTTCACTGCACTCTGTCATTCTTTGCATGTGTAAATCATTATCATACTGTATGCTCTACAAAACCCGCTCTGTTGAGACCTTTAAAGCTTTGCTGTTAATAGCAGTGTACACGATAGTAGGACCTTTTGTGAATAAGGTATTTTACCAATGTGAGAGATGTGCGCATCCTCCTCTTAACACATCCTTCTCCCTGCGTTGTGGGGCTGCATGGCGCACATGGTGAGTGTGGGTGGGGGGTCCCACTCCTGAGTCTGTCAAAAATTGCTCCTGATATTCTCTGATTAGAGGGATCAAAAGTATCTGCTGTGACAGGGCCAGAGAGAGAGATTCTGTGTGTCTTTCTGTTCTCAAGTCCGATATCTTTTAATATTATGAATGAAACTGCAGACAGGGTGGAATATATACCTTACTAAATGTATTCCAATACTGGAACTGGTTATTTTAGCAATATTATAATGTAGCAATGTATTGCTGAAAATACTAGTGAATCTATTGAATCTATTAGTCAATCAACAAAAAATAAAAATTTCCAGATTGTCTGCTTTCTCTGTTATATTATTGTAATTTGAATAGCTTTGGGTTTTGCACTGCTGGTCCAACAAAGCAGGCAATATGAAGACGTCTTACAGACCAAACGATTAATGGGTTAACCTGAAAAATAATCAGCAGGTTAATTGATAATGGAAATATGTGTTAGCTGCTGCTCTGCAACAATGTAATTAAAGGGCGTAGTTCCGTTTTTGGCTTAATATAAAGCAATGTTTACCTGTCCATGCTAAGGTCACATACTGTATGTCTGAGTTGTGAGCAGATAAGAAGTAAAGTTTGACAGTATTTCACAAAAAAGCAAAAATAAACAATGTTGTTTAGTATAAATTTTTTATTTATTTTTTTCCTATCACTCTGATTACTTGCAATTACTTTGAGATTACTTCCAATTTTATGACTAACCCATTCAAATTTGAAAGTATCTGAAGTCAAAATTGGTTGTAAGTAACACATCAAAATCCAGAACATGCACTGTATTCCGATTATGACACAGTAATTAACAAGGACTCTGTTGCTCTGTTTTTTTTACCCTGTCCACAGCTCCACCACATACAGTATTAGTATGTGTTGAAATAGCTTTACTTCACCCCGTCAGACCGTCTCACAAGGCTTTGCAACTGACGATTGCATTTAAAGTCATATATCCACCTGTTTGCAAAGCCGAAGAGTAGCAGTGATTTCTCAGTCATAGGGTATATGGTTTGGTAATTCTGATTTAAACCAGTGTAATTTTTGTGGCCCATATTAGATCACCAGCTTCTTATCACAGCAGCCATGTTTAAGGAGCGGTTTTCATCTTCTACTGTCGTAAATCTTTTCATCAAAGCACCTTTCTAGAGGGGTTCACCCTCAGATCTGCCTCTTGGTTGACCTGTTTATTCTCATAATAAGGATATAATCCACCCATGTAATAACGTTGTCTCTACAGCCCCTGAAACTAGTAATCTTAACAGTTAATAGATCATTCATTCTACATGATTACAAAATGTTATAATATTCATATAAAATTATTTTCAACAGCTTTTGACATTTCTGTCACGATATGCAGAATGGTTCTTAGTCTTGTGACTTTGTCATTAATAAAATAATATTGTCATAATATTTAAGAAAAGTAGAAAGTCCAGTCACTTTTATTTTAATGGTCCAAAATCCCAAATTTGTCTCGGAAGTCTTTACAATCTGAACAACATACAACACCATTTATCCTAAGGCCCTTCATTCGGATACGGTGAAACTAAATAATGGACTAAATAATTGGAATAAAAAGGGAGAAACCTGAACAAGAGCAACAGAGGAGAGCTTCATCTATCGGGATGGATAGGCTTGCAACAGGTGTCGGACCAGGAGACCAAAGTGGCAGTTGTGGATTTACAAAACAGAAATACAATATATATTGTATTTCTGTTTTTCAGTTTGTAAATCCAGCCAGCAGGGCTGTAGCTGGCGAAACAGGGCGAAACAGCTAGCCTGGCTCTGTACAAAGGTAACAAAATCTGACAAGGACCAGTTGCCAGGCAACCGGCAGAGGATCCAGGAAGTTACTGGTCAAGCAATAGCCTGGCACGTAACCCACCTGTAAAACGACAAATTGACATTTTTGGGTTTTTTTGTAGATTAAACAAATGAAGTATAAAGTGTTAATTTGTGAGCGTTAGAGGTACTCAGGTGCTGGTGGGCAGATTTTGTTACCTTTGGACAGAGTCCGGCTAGCAGTTTCTCACTGATGCCAGTCTTTAAATAAGCTAAGCTAACTGGCTGCTGGCTCCAGCTGAGTACAGTAGCCTACTTACTGTTCTATCCATCTCATCTAGGTCAGAGTGAATTTCCCAAAATGTCAAACTAAGTGTAGTAGAGTTTCGGGTAAAATGTAAAACTGTTGTAAAAAAAATAAATAAATAATATTGCTGATGCAAAACCTGAAAAATGGCAGCTTTATATGGCAAATAACCTGTTGAGCTCTGTAGTGAGGGCCTTTACGGAGGGAGGATGGGTATCCATCCTCTTGCCTTTTGATTTTCCGTTCTCTCATCTAGCGATCTCCATAAAGAACATCAATTCCTGAAAAGTATGGTGACCTTTAGCCATCACGATCAGGTGACCAGTACAGAACGCCTGACTGGTGCTTAGACTCTATCAGTCAGTCATGCCTTTATGTGTGTGTGTGTGTGCGTGTGTGTGTGTGTGTGTGTGTGTGTGTGTGTGTGTGTAAGTAAACTCTGGTGAATAGTCCTCAGCTGCCTCTCTCGTGGGTCCTCTCCTGTCCTCTCTCTCCAAACAATAGCTTGTTGTATTTCCTCCCATCGTGCCTCCCTTCTCCACCGCACATCTGCATCCTCCGTTCTCCTCCTCCCCCTCCGGCCCTCCGTAACCTCCGCTCCCTCTGCGTGACCTCTCCATATCCATGCTCGACTCCTCCTCATCGGGGAACGTGCTCACGTTTCCCCTTTTGTTTTCCCCAGAGGGCTTGGGCGGGGGGAAGTTCAGCAACATTTGGATGTATCTCGTGGGTCTTCCACTGTGCCCAGCCAACAGCTTTTCCTCTGACCTCTCCCCGAACTGGTTCTAATGTTTATGAGCCCTGGCCAGCCACCCCGCCACCACGCCCACACTACACATTCCTGCATACATATGGGGCTCCGCTGCTTCCAATGATGACGTCCACCGCTGTTTTATTTATGACTGCTGGTCAACGTCAAGTGTCACGCATTGTGTTGCAGATGTGGAATGCATAATATGAAATAGGTGGTGCCGCAGGAGCCTGTGTCTTCAATTTATCTGATGATCTGATTTTGCTTCACGGCCCGAGCCACTTCCCTCCCTGTGTCAAGACTTTGACATTTTGGCGCCAACGCTGCCAGAGTTTTTGGTTTAAATTCAACTGGAGCCTCTCATGTAGAAGAGCATACTGACTAAAAGCGCTGTAAGGTTCTTCAGTCTGCTAAATAACATGTGTTATCAATCACATCTTCTCATAACGCTCAACAGCAGTGTGTTTGAAGTTTGTGTGTTGGATTCCACACGTCCTCAGCACTGTTTAAGCTGGCCGTTATTAAAGTTTTATTTTTCCCACCAGCCAATTATGGGGCTTCCATACTTTTGCAGCTGCTTCTTTCTTGAGTGTCTAGGATAGTGTTACAGCAGGTTACACTGAGGATTATCTGGAAACACTTGATGTGAAAGGCTTCCAGCTGCATGTGGGTGCAATACAACCTTAGTGATGGGTGACTGCCATCACAGCTGAGGTAAATCCTTGTTAATGGTATAGAGTTGAACTGATGCTCCTGGAAGTAATTTTTACCATTGTAAATTCCGTTGTTTTCTTTTAATGATATCCTCATTGTTCAATGTTCAACATCGAAAGGAGGACCTCTCCCGTGTAATTGAACAATATTACAGTATAGGTTTATGTTATGGCCATCAGTTTTAATTATTTTAACTTTGTTTCTTAGAAATTATGATTTTTCTATTTGGTACTGCATGGCAGATTGCTCAAATACTACGCCAGTTGGAGGCACAAATCAGAGCTGTGGTAAATTCACGATGCTTCAAATTTGCAAATCGGAACAAAAAATGCACCACAGTTGCCAAATTCATCCAAAATTGTACCTGAATTTGAAAGGCAATTGATTTGAACTGCTGAATTATTTAAAAGGTTTCTACAATACCTGGCACAAACAACAGATGTTAAAGCTTTGTTTTGGGGTAAAAAAGCTTGAACGTTTCACTTTTTATCATCAAGAACCAGATATTAGCTCATCTTTGGAAGTGTTCTAGTTGTCATGTGACATTGTCATTGCAAAACAAGAACAGTACTTTAACTTCTGAAAAAAAGCTACTTTGTAACTCTATTAGCTGTGTCTGACAGGGAAGATGGATTTCTGGCTTTAAACATCTCTGTACCATAATCTCAGAAAATTGTAGTGTCATTAAAGGAGTACTGTAAATGCTAAAGCAAGTGGAAGAGGTGGCCGGAGCTCTTGGGTTTGGTGATTGAGAATCCCCATCCTGGTGTAGTTCTTCATGAGTGCTGTCAGACCTGCAGGCAGGGCCTCAGGCATATGAGCCTTCAGTGCACAGTTGATTGCAGATGGGATTGAAACATGAGAAGCAAAAATGTTTTTTGGAGGTTGGATAATTGTAAGAAACATATAAGAGCTATAATGAAAGAAATATTGATTTCTATGTATCTTATTTTTCCCAGGACTCCCTCCGGGATGATTGCTCTCATTCATTATTTACCAGCTAACAATGTTCCCTGCTATTTAAGCATTAGCTCAAGTGTAGTTACATCTCTCACTTTGATAGATCCATTGTTCCTGGGAGGCATGATAAAAGTCTGATGTGCCTTGAAAATGGTCTCCTCTCCTCTCCTCCCGGTCTGTCTGCTCGGGAGGTCTTACCCTAGTTTAGAGAATGCTAATTCAGTCTGACCACTAAGCGGGAGTCTGGGCTCCGTGGTTGAACCGTCTCTGTGTTCCCCGGCCTGGCATCGCCGGCGGCAGATCAGCTGCACTGATAGGAGAGGGAAACCAGGGCAACCTCCAACCTAACCCACCAATAGCATTGCTCGCTTGTGCTCTCATCGCTGAAACCGTTGACAAATGACCCCATCCACCCACCCCCACCCTAACCACCAAATACAGTCGCAGGTGTATGCGAAACCTGTGTGTCAGGACACCTGTTTGTGTGTGTGTCTTGTGTGTGTCTGTGTGTGTGTGTGTGTGTGTGTGTGTGTGTGTGTGTGTGTGTGTGTGTGTGTGTGTGTGAATCTGCAACACATCAGGATGAGCGTGCACCAGCTTGTTTCATTTTGCAACAGGTTCTATAAGGAGGAAAGCAAGTGGTTTATGCTAGAAATATATTCGGTGTTCATACATATAGATACGTGTATTTCTGCGTGCTGTGTTTGTGTTAGTTAGCAGTGTGAGAATCCTTACTCAGGAAATCACAGGGACCACCTTCACACAGGCGCAAACAATGTTTTTTTAATATATCCAGTAATTAAAAATGGGCTTCCTCTGTGCTTCACGGAGAGACATTCGCCATCAGAGAGAGCATATTAAGCTGCTCTTCAAACCCACAGTGTGTGCACGCACACATACACACACACTTACACAGTCATCCCAGAAAAACATCAAGGTTACATAATGCAGGGTAATACCAGTAATACAAGAGTACACGTTCACAAACAGCCAGCCACAGCTCCTATTACCATTACAGGACTGTTATAGAGCTGCAGAGAGTAGCAATAAAAAGTTAATTTATTCGGTTTAGCTTGTTGATGTTGTAACACAGCCACAGCGAGTTTGGGTAAAAAGAGTTGCTTGGGTCCACTTTTGTATCTCATTCTTTGTCAGCCGCTACCACCACGGGCTAATGATAGGTTAAGAAAGACGAGAGTCCTTGAGGAAATGTGGCAATAAATGCGGAAGAAATCACACAAGAATACAACATTGTGCTCAGAGACAAGGGACAGGTCATCTCTCCGGTGTTGACAGTAGCCATATGGCCACCATCCAACCACTGACTGACACCTGAGATTATAGCCTGACGCACACAATTGAGAAATGCTGTGATGCGAGATCATTTTTATTTAGACAAGAAACATGAGCTGTCAGTGTGGACGCAGCTTGACAGTAGATTTGAGAGACATAATAATCAGGATGAGGCAGACGTGGTATCCATCCCATTACTTTCTTTTTGATAAATCTGAACAACATTTCTGATGTCCCAACCCACCCCGGCTGTCTGGGTGTGGAGCAATAACAGTGGCCTCAGTGTCGGTCTGGATTCCACTGTGTTTTGGGGAAAATTCCTCTTCGCTCCTAACAGTCTTGTTATGGAAGCCAAGTGCAATTTGTGCCAAACTGCGAGTAAGGAGTCAGGAGAAGACAAAACCCTACTGTGTATCCTGTTTCTCCAGAGAGAGAGAAAAACAAAATAGATAGGTGGACGCTTTTTGACGTTCCCGAGTGTAAACAATTGTATTGAATCTTGAGGAGAACAAATGCAATTAGTACCAAGAATTTGCTTAACGTGCTTTCTCTTCCCCGAGCAACGGGTAAGTGTTTGTGGATGGTCTTAAATCACACCCAACCTCTACCAAGAGAGATGATTCTAGTCCAAAGAAGTAGATATAGAGGGAGAAACTATAAATCAGGAAACCAAGGACACAATGAGAACTGAAGCACTGGGTTAATGAAAGGTTAATATTTTAATCTGTGCATATTTGCGAAGATTAGCTGATACCAGCAGCCATTCGGGGCTGTTCGAGGCTGCAGCCCCACTCCTCTCTCCTTTGGGATCTGTGTACGTATGTATGGATATGTGCGAGTGTGCGTGTATTTGTGAAGTGAGGTGGGGAGCAGTAAGGGGTTCCTGGCACGGCTCAGCAGTCTCGTGATGGCTGATCAGGAGTTTGTTCTCAGGGGATTCAGAAACAGGTACCTTCTTCCTCCCAGGTTTCTGTGACTAGAAAAGCATTTTCACACACCCGCATTTAGAGAAACAAAGACTGTACACAATTCATTTGGTTCCTGATTGGAAAGTAACAAGTCAAAAAGGAAGCAAAGCAATATGATAAGAAGAGAGACTGATTTTTGCAGAAGTTGTTTTCCCCATTGCGCACTGACTACATAAAGCAGAAACAGAAGAGGAATCACTGTGTTTATGACAGCAGGTTAGTTAAATATTAATATGTGAGTGCCTGGCTGTAAGTACTTGGGATTACTGGATGCATCATCCTGCTGGACATCTTCTCACACCTGCATGTGAGGGTTGCTACTATGTGACAGAGCCATTTAGTAAAAAAAGCTCTCAACCCCCACTCACACAATGCATATTCAACATTTTCTCACTTTTGTATCTTCCCTTTTACCTCACATAAACAGTAGCTCAGTAGTATTTGTGTAAAAACCCATGTGTCTGTCATGGTTTTGGGTTTATGTTCGGATATATCCAGTTTTATTTCGGTAGTGTCTCCTTCCCTCGTGTTTTGTAGTTTTGCTTCCTGCCCCTCGTTGCCGTTGCTGTTTTCAACTGTCCGTTAGTTGCGCCTGTGTCTCGTTGTCTCCCTTCTCTGTAGGTATTTAAGTCTGTGTCCTCGCGTTGTTCCTTGTCAGTTTGTCATCAAAAGTTGTACCTTGTGTCCTGCGTCTCTCTCTGTGTTTCCGTTTTCCAGTTTTGTTGCCTTCTGGATTTTGGACTAATCGCTGGATTATTCTTCGTTACACTCAGTTTGTTTGTTTTTTTGCATGTAGTGTTCGTGTGTGTGAAAATAGAAGCACATGACGGGGGTGCATTTCTTATCACATATTACTGTATAGCATAAATCCACTGCCCTTTAGTTTGTCTATAAATAACTCCTGAACATACAAAAACCTCAAGGTGGCTGGCTATCCAAAGCTTGGTAGCTTCTAAGAGGAAGGTATGACCCAGTCTGTCAATTATAAACTGATGACAAACTTGTGATTGTCATCAAACTCTCTTATGTGAGAATCCCTTATGTGCCCAAAGGAAGAGCAGTCAATGAAACAAAATGGCTCCCTTTGCTCAGTCATTGCCTGTAATTTGGCAGAGGTTTCCTTGGCAACACAAACTTGCATTCTCACTGAGGACAAGGAGAGATGGGGCTGCTACAACGCAGCCGCAACAACACTCACATCCAACAGCAGCAGCCTTGATTTTTATTTTCTCGTCAATTCTCCCCTCAGTGTCAGCAGGCGTGATCATCTATTCATCTCACGTGGACATGAGCTCTCAGATGAGAACCACAAATCAGAAATGTTTTTGGGTCTTTGGAGGGAAGGGGTCGCATTCAAATTATTTTTCTAGCCTTTTCTGTAACAAAGCACTTTATACATAAATAATAAAAGGCTCCTAAATGAACCTTTTTTGTTTCATTCTCATGCTGAGCGATTCCTGGTCAGAAATTAATAAAGAGGATAATTTGATTTGGCTTTAATGTTATTATCACATCTCATTTTTTGGCCAGTGTCAGTCCCCGAGGCAGCACTATCACATACAAACATCCCTAACTTCCAGGATGTCGTTGAAGAAATTGTGCTATTCGAGTGAGTCACCGGCTCAGAATCATTTTTATTAAGGGACCAGAGGTGCTTCACTGTCATCTAATGTTCATACAAAAGATATAAAGACAATGATAATTCTGACATTAAGATATTTAGATGATATACATTATTCAAGAAATCAACTAATTAAATAACTGTCCAATTACTGGTCCACTTACTTTGAGTACCCAAAACAGACTATAGAAGAATTTAGAATTTGTCAGATAAACCGAAGGAGTAAGTGTACCTTTATGGGTTGAGAAAATTCTCCTACATCATGCTAAATAAACCATTTAAAAACAGAATGGATTGTCCTAAAATGCATTGAAAATGCACATGCTGGGTTGCTCTTCTTAGCTCGTGAAAACTTGACATTTTGGAGATACATGGTTTTCATAGGACAGCGGTGGTGCAACCTACAACCATTTTGCGTAATTTCTGTGTGTGTGTGTGTGTGTGGGGGGGGGGGGGTCTCAAGTTCATAAAGATACAGGAAGACGCTTTTTTTATTGATTACACATGATATAATCAGAAATGTACTAAATAAAAAAATCATCCTCTTTGGTTGCTTTTACACAAGTCTAAACAAATGTGCATAGGCCTTCTCGTAAATGTGTCTGCTTCCTGCCTTTCTGATTATCTTACTGGGTGTGCATATTAAATGTTTGGGTTTGGTTGCCTATGTAAGCAAGCAAATCATGATTTCATCATTAATTTAACCCAAACGTGTCGAGCAGTCTGGCAGCTTGGCTTTGTCATTAAAAGGAACGTAAAATGCACGTGTTGCTTTGTGTTGCTTTATTCTCTGGCATCAGATAAGACGTGCTCTTTACTTGGTCAGGCATAGATGACCTTTATGTATGCCTTTCAGTTCAGGTCCTCAAGTCAGCCTCCATTTCAAACAAGCCACCGCTTATCAGTAACCTATTACTTCTTGCTCTGGCTGCCTTAGCAAACATTGGCTGAGGCATTTGCCACAACTATGTACACGCTTTCAAGTACAGTGAACACAAACACAGATACCCGAAGCATCTAGTGAAGCACACAGTCTCACAGCACTTTGTCTTTAAAAGTTATCTTGGACAACATAGCCCATTTTGTTTTCAGCTGGCATGGTTATAAGGAGCTGTGGTTATGTAATTTGAGATAGAATGTCGTCCAGCTCCCCTTTCCTAACAAAACAGATACCTCAGCTACATTTTTTGTCCTGTGGAACTTTAGACAGGTTGTCTTGAATAAGGGAACCAAAAAATACGATGTCAGTTGAGCTACACTGAGTTGGATGTGTATATCTGTGTGTGGGTGTCTATTCTCCCCAGGCCAGTCAGCGTAATGTGATTGTGTTTAATGCGCTCTTTACATACCCTTGAGCCAAACACATCCATGCTGTTATTGACTGGCTTGTTTGGGCCAATAATTAATGCAAATCACATTTACCTGCCATAGAAAATACGTGTGGAATGGGAATTCTTGGATGCCTTCAGTGACTATGTTTTGTTCAGTTTCACGTAGGTCTTGGTGTTTCCTTGAACAACCATGTCATACAAGTCAAAATCATACGTATTTATTAACTCTGCCCCTCTTTCTTCAGGTGGGGTGGGCATTGCTGCCACTCAGCTGTGCAAAACAGTGAAGGACGTGACTGTGTTCGGCACGGCATCAGCCAGCAAGCACGAGACTATCAGCGAGGGCGGAGTCACGCATCCCATCGACTATCGCACCAAGGATTATGTGGAGGAAGTCCGCAAGATCAGTCCGAAAGGTGAGAAACTTGGCCATCTGCACTGGGATAAGTGCTCTAAATTTGGAGTTTGTATGCGCAGGGATATGGAATCATTCAAATTAATGAACCAGTGTGAACTACCTATAATCATTCATTCAGCCTTAATTTAAATCTCGGGGAATCTTTGAGGGCATGCCCTCATTTTCACTGATGTCGAGCGTACACAACAGAATAAATACACACACAAAATAAGTAACAAGAAAACAAACAAACAGGCGGCAACAGTGTGTGCAGCACAACAGCCAAAAGCAAACAAAAACCATGATCCAAACAAAAACCATAATCAAGGTTTACAGTAATGTGCATGTTTATCACTGAGATTGTGAAGTCCAGATCGATATGTTCCTACTGGCACAACGCAATACTGCCTGACTGCAGCATTTGTTGATCAGTGTTGAACAAACAGCAGACACTGAGATGATACAATTTCATACACACAGTTTTTTTCCTCATGAAACAATTCTCAGCAGAGCTGGCTGCCATGTACACTAGACTGACAGCATGTAGGGAGTCATTTTTCACTAAGCAGTGACTATTTGGATTCTCGTCGCCATCAATAATGCATCCACAGAGTTTTATGTAGATGTGGCCCCCGACTCGCTAAGAGGGCCACACAAAACGCGGCTTTTCAGCAAAATGAAACAACGTCCAGTTCCTGTGTTTTTTTTCTTTCGCCTACTGCTGTGTTCCTAGCAGGATGGAGGCTGTTATTATGCTGGAGGCTCATTTCATAGTCCCCTCTCCAGGCCGTCTCTGTTCTTTGTAGCATGGAGCGAGACAGATAGACATTACAGAGACAGATAGGAAGAGCGCAAGGACTGACACTTTAGACAGAATGTATCTAATTAGAAGCCTGGATCAATGTGCAGCCCTGCTCACTACCTTTCCCTCTGTCTTTGGCTCTCTGTCAATTCATCTGTGCTGTGGTCAAGTAAGAGTCCTGCTGTGAGCCTCCCACGATCAATAGAACCAGGGTTTAACAGAGCAAGGAGGGGTGGTCCAATTTGAGAAGTCCCCTCTGGCACAAAGGAACATCATTAAAGCTGAGCCTACATGGCCACATTAATAAGCCACAGAGAAACCTTCGTAGTTAGGTTGCCGTGCTTTGTCATCTGTTCAGAGGTTGGTTTGTTATCCTCTCCACCTAGGACAACGACAGCGAGACATATTCCTCTCGTCTTATCAGTGACAAGAATGAGAAAACATGAAACGAGTAGGGTCCCATCCCCGCTCTCCTCCTCTCCTCTCTTTGCATGCGTATGGGTTCCCCTTCGCGTAAACATGGCACAACTTGGCTACACTCGCTACTCCTTGTGAACTCTGGCATGCGGAGGGGGCTGCTGAGGAGACTTGGCAGGCTGCTCTCACTGAATTCACACCAATGATAACTGTCCCCTTCTTCTCTCTTCTGCTCCAGGGCTGGACATAATACTGGACCCTCTCGGAGGATCAGACACCCATAAGGCCTACAACCTGCTGAAGCCTATGGGCAAACTTATTACCTATGGTAAGTAGTAAAAAAAATAAATAAATAACTGAGTGTAGATCGGTTACTTTCAGTATAGAGCAAGGTTCGGTGCAGCTCTATTTGAATCCTTGGTGATACAACACAGCCCATAAAGGAGCTAGCTAGGCAAGAATAGGCAAGTGTTAAGGCAAATCTGGAAGGATGCCCACTTTTTACCAGTCACCGCAATTTTACACACAAAATAACCAGATTCGGAACCACTTTCATGAGCCAAAGTCAAGTAAAAATTAAGCCTCAACCTCGACGAGCAAACTACTTGTCACTGCGGTGGAAAACCCTTCTCACGCCGCGCTCGCCTCCAGGCTGTATGTATCGCTCCAACTAAGCTTCTCCAGATTGTTCAGTTTTAAATTTACAAGACCTTCTTATGTAATGCCTAAAACCAAACGTGTTTTATTAAACTTGCTGGCAGCGCTGCACAGCATTGTAGGAAGCACAAAGGTTACATATAAGTGAACTTCATGGTTAGCTACCGCCACAACCTAGCAGCTGACAGAAATACCAATTAACAGGGTATTCCTAAACTCGTTTTTACTCTTACTGAAATTCATTAGCAATAGTCTTACTGTCTGCAAGTTCTTTATTAAGTGGGGATTTTTTACAGCCTACTTGTTATTTTAAATATTACTCCACAGATCCTGGAATATACCTGTTAAGCAAATTAATACACACATGAAATAGGGTTTTCACACTTGCCACAGAATAAAGCGGCTTCCTGGTGGGCAGTGTGACCCCTCTGTAGAGGTCCATGTCCTCAGTGTGCTGTGTGTCATCCGTGGGAAGGCCTTTACGCTTGCTCTGTTGCGATGCCAAACTGGAACCAGCATGCATGCAACAGTGGGCGGGGTCGGCATCCATGGAGAACAGGGCCTTGCCTTTACATGCGGCACAAAAACCCAGTACCCAGCATGGTGCCCCCCACCCTCGCCCATTCACCCTCTCTCACCCCTGCGGAACCCCCCAGCCCCACCCCACCATCCCGGTCCCTCCGTGCTGGCTGCTCCTCGTCCAGCTTATCAGAAGTATGTGTGGCGGAACAATGGGCGTTCTATCCACACGAAACCTGGAATGTGTCTGAATGTAGCAGGCTGGGTCCCTCTCTTCTCTCAGAGCATGCTTTGTGTCCCCTGTTTCCCCCAAGAGAGAGACAGAGACAGTGAGAGCATAGGAGGCTATGTGAACACAGGAGGGGATAGGAAGTGGATGTGGTAACAGTGAGAGCTGAATGGCTAATGAGGTTTTCAGGGTGGAAGGCGTAGGTGAGAGTGTGAGTGCACAGGAAAAGACAGGCGGAGCAAAGATATAAACCAGAACTAACAAGTAGGGGCACCTGATAGGACTTAATGTTGATGTGACATGTTGCCAAATGATTAATCAGTATCTTATTTTTGTCAATAATTGTTTGGCCTGTAAAATGTCATACAGTTGGAGAGAAAAAACAAAACAAACCTACCCAACCCAAGATGATGTTTTCAAATTGCTTGTTTTTTCCAACCAACAGTCAAAATTACAAAGGTATTCAATTTGCTATTACATAAAACAGAAAAAGATGCTAATTCTCAGATGTGAGAGGCAGGTACCAGCGGATGTTTGGCATTTTTCCTTGACAAATGAATCAAAAGATTAATATATTATCAGAAATCTGTCAATTATTTTCTGTCAATTAAACAATCGAGTGACTGTTGAACCACTAAAAGAGAGAAGTTGATGATCAGGCAAAGTGGGTACAGTCAGAGCAAAAGAGGAAAAGGGGAGGAAAGTGGGATTGGGGGCAGATAATTTGATAGAAAATGAACAGCAACAACATCATCCGTAAATTAATTCTACACAGGGATTTAGAAACGTACCTGAGAACACGCAAAAACACACATACTCTCTTTCTTACACTTTCTGTCCCACCGAGTAGGTTCTTTCTGTCCTTTCGCCCTCCTTCTCTGTCAGGTGCCGCTAACATGCTGGCGGGCCAGAAGAAGAACCTGCTCGCCGTGGCTAAGAACTGGTACCATCAGTTCTCCATCCACACGCTCAGCCTGATCCAGGGGAACAAGTCAGTGTGCGGCTTCCACCTGGGATACCTGGACGGGGAGACGGAGCTCATCACCCAGGCCATGAACTCCATCCTGGATCTCTACAAGGAGGGCAAGATCAAGCCCCGCATCGACTCCACTTGGCACCTTGAGCAGGTTTGTGTCAAACTGTACACTTTACACGTGGAATTAACAAGTTTCTTGTATTTCTTGTGTGTAGACTGATTACATTCTCTATTTGCCCCGATAACAATGATTCTTCATAAGTAGTCTTAGAAGATATGATTATACATACTGTGAGATGATATTTTGCTATATTGTTTTTACCAAGATAATGATCCGTTTAATATCTTTGGCATTAGGCCGTTGCAGGCAGTGTTTCAATCAGTGAGTAGGACTGAAATAAATACTGTTGAACTCAATTGAATATATCAATACATGCATTCTAACACGTCTAAGATGGCGCCAGTTTGTTCGGCGATTCGTCTTCCACGGGCATTCTGTTTGATGTTTATTATAGCCCTGTTTTTATGCATCCACCCGGATGTGTCAGCTTTATTGTACTACGATCGACAAGCCTTGCTTAACATTCGCGACCTATATCTCTGTGAGGCTCGGGCAGCCAGACCTGATCCAGTTTGGAGAAAACCCCCTCCTCCTGTGCTGTCAGGTATCCCAGCTTACCTGCGCCGCACGCCTGCGGCCCCCCTTCACAAGAGGCGCTCCAGGAGACGAGGAAGGCGGGGAGGTCTGCTGGTGAAACTAAAGATCCAACTGTATCGAGCGGCCGCTCAATGTCCAGCGCAATGGCTACGTCCTGTCTCATTGGTTTCTCCTATCGAAGCTTTTCGTGTCTGTGACGTTGCAGAGCTGCCTCGTCCTCCGTTGTTTTCAGCCCTTCAAGCGGTCTCGACAGCACGAACCGGACCGCACCGCACTCGAGTCCCCACGCGACGGTACTCCGTGCATAGATGCAGCCGTGGCGTTGACCACTCTAACCTACAACTGATGAAGCGCATTGGACCATTGGCTAGTGACAAGCTAACCCTCCAGTTGGCTTTGATAAATGTACGGTCCCTGGCTAGCAAAACATTCATGCTCAACAACTTTTTTATCTCTCGGGAGCTAGACTTCATGTTTCTGTGTGAGACCTGGGTCTCATTCGGCGAAAACACGCCTTTCTCTGAACTTCTTCCACCTGACTGTAACTTTTTTAATTCCCCCCGAGTGACTGGGAGGGGCGGAGGCATCGCCTCTGTTTACAAGTCACAGTTTCACTGTCGGCAGATTCCACATACTGGTCCGGCTAGCTTTGAGCTGCAACTGTTTGAAATTATTCAGTCTTGCCCCGTCTTGTGTGCAGTTGTGTATCGCCCACCTAAATTCAACAGAGACTTTATCCTTGACTTTGCTAATGTTCTATCTGGGCTCATGGTTAATTATGATCACATATTAATTTGTGGTGATTTTAATGTCCATGTTTGTTGTGAGTCACAGTCTCTGACCAGGGACTTTTTGAACCTCCTTGACTCATTCAGTCTTAAGCAATCTGTTACTGGCCCTACACACGAAAAGGGTCATACACTAGATCTAGTGTTATCATATGGTGTATCTGTCTCCGTGAATGAAATCTGTGCTATGTCTTTCTCCGATCACTCCCCAATTCTGTTCACTGTGTCAGTTCCATTCCCAGTCAGTACCCCCAGGGTCGCCAAACGGGTCTCGCGTATGCTCAACTCCTCTACTGCTGGGCAATTTTCAGCCGCCTTCAACGTCTCCCCTTTGGGTAGGCTTTATCCGAGCTATAGCACTGAGTGTTCTGCTGATGAACTTTTATCTATGTTCTCATCAGCTTGCACCGGCATTCTGGACTCTGTAGCTCCTTTCAAGGCAAAACGGAAAAAAGTTCATTCTACACCATGGCTCAACGATGCAACACGCGAACTCAGACGTGCCTGTAGGCAGGCAGAGCGCAAGTGGCAGAAGGATCGCCTTCATGTGTCCCTCCAAATCCTCCGTAGTTGCTTGGCGGATTACCACCGAGCCGTTAAAACCGCCAAATCACAGTATATTTCCCTCATAATCTCCAGAAACAGTCACAAACCCAAGGTTCTCTTTAATACACTGAATTCTCTTATAAATCCCGGCAATGGATCCTCAGTTTTGCCCACACCAGCCCTCTGTGAAAGCTTTCAAAAATTCTTCACTGAGAAGATTGCAGCACTCCGGCATATTGATTCCTCAACCCCCCCACTTCCCCCTCCCCTCCTCCAGCCAGCTGTCCTCATGCAGTTTGAGCCCATTACCCTATCGTCCCTTTCAGATGCAGTCAGACATCTGCAGCACTCAAACTGCCCTTCCGAATGTTTGCCCTCTAGTCTACTTAAAGATGATATCGTTTTTCACACGGTTGCTCCCAGTATTCTACTACTGATTAATGTCATTCTCTCCTCTGGTTGCGTCCCGGATACCTTCAAGCATGCCGTGGTACAGCCACTACTAAAGAAGCCAAACCTTGACCCCACAATCCTCTCAAACTTTAGGCCTATCTCCAAACTGCCCTTTCTGTCTAAAGTCCTTGAGCGAGAAGTTTATCTCCAGCTCCACTCCTTTTTAACTCAAAATAACATCTATGAGAAATTCCAGTCAGGCTTCAGAACAGCCCATAGCACTGAGACTGCTCTACTGAGAGTGCTTAATGACCTGCTCCTAGCCGCTGACACAGGCAGCCCGGTGATCCTAGTGCTTTTAGATCTCACAGCAGCTTTTGACACGGTGGATCACAGGATTCTGCTGTCTCGACTTGAGCATCACGTAGGCATCAAGGGCACGTGCCTGAAGTTTTTCCAGTCCTACCTGGCCGACAGGAGCTTCTGTGTCCAGCTGGGAGAATACACATCGTCTGTGGCACCCCTCACCTGTGGTGTCCCTCAAGGCTCTATACTGGGACCTATCCTGTTTTTGTTGTATATTTTACCCCTGGGGGAAATTCTGGTCCAACACAATATCTCCTTCCACTGCTATGCAGACGACGTCCAGCTGTATCTCCCCTTAAAAGCTGATGGACAGGCGGCAATCCGTTCTTTGCTTGACTGTTTGTCTGACATAAAGGTTTGGATGGATTCTAACTTCCTCCACCTCAATGCGGGTAAGACAGAAACAATTATTTTTGGCAAAACCTCCCCGGCATTCTCAATTGATGCCCTAGGGCCTTTAGCCTACAACGTCTGGCCCTTTGTCAGAAATCTGGGGGTGATCTTTGACAGTGCGTTTAAGTTTGAGCAGCAGGTCAGTGCAGTAGTGAGGAAAAGCTTTTGTCACTTAAGAACCATAGCTAAGACTAAAGCCTATCTGCCCCAGAGTGATCTAGAGAGAGTTATCCATGCATTCATTACATGTCAACTGGACTATTGCAACTCTCTATACTCTGGCATCGACCTCTCCCAGATCCGCCGCCTGCAGTTGGTTCAGAACTCAGCCGCTCGACTCCTCACTTGCACAAAAAAACGTGCACATATCACCCCGGTCCTCGCATCGCTTCACTGGCTCCCCATCCGTTTCCGCATTGATTTTAAACTGTTACTGACAGTATATAAATCCCTAAATGGATTGGCGCCCTCATACCTTTCTGAACTTCTCCACCACCATATCCCATCTAGAGCACTACGGTCAGCTGACCTACTGCTGTTGGAAGTGCCCAGAACAAGACTAAAAACCAAGGGGGACAGAGCCTTTGCAGTAGCAGCCCCAAAACTCTGGAACTGCCTTCCCCTAAACATCCGTGCAGCCCAGTCTATAAACACTTTTAAGTGTCTTTTGAAAACTCACCTTTTTTCACTAGCATTTGATTAGTGTCTTTTTATAAGGCTAAGTATAGTGACCACTGTCTACTTTTCTAATTGCTCTTTTATGTAATTTTTAACTCCCGCGCTTATTGCCTTGTCGCGCTTTACATTCTTGATTTTATATATTATAATTAGTATTTTATTTATGCCTTGTTATGCTTATTACTCTTAGTATTTTATTGTGAAGCACTTTGGTGTGGCTCAGCCATCTGTAAATGTGCTATAGAAATAAACTTGACTTTGACTTTGACTTTGATATCATAATATACTGTACTGTACATCTCTATCATAAAAAATAATTACTTATACCGTGACAGAAGATGCTATCCTGTAATCCATTCTATTTATAACTGTTGTAGCTAGTTTTCCAGCCACATATATAACAATCAGAAAGGTTTGTTGACCTGTACAGTATGTGACTATTTGAACTGCTGTTTTTTTTTCTTCGGTTGAATCCATACTCAAAGATGTAATTCCATTAAACGGCCTTTCAATGCGGATTTCAGATCCATTGATGCCCAGATGTCAGTGTGACTAAAAGCATCCCTGTGCACCTCATTCCGAATGATTCATTGTGACATGGGCACATTTACACCTGAATTCGTGTGTGCGAGTTTTGCTGCGGGATGTGCAGGACCTGGGTGTGGCTCACATTCAATAAGGCTCAACATTCACCAGGCGAAGTTTGTCCACAAGAAGCACTGTGTCTCCTCTGGCATAACTCACTCAGCCAGACAGAGTCAGATTGTTGCTGACAAAATTGACACTGCTAACAGATATGAATAGAGTGTGTGAAAAACACAGAGAGAAAGAGGGAGTCAGAGGCTGACATCTTCTGTTGTCAAAGTCAGAGCTGGTCAGTATTTTGGCCTGTGTGACTGCAGCCAGAGAGAAACACCCGCTGTCTTTCTCCGCCATCTGACGCTCTTTCTCTGCCTCTCCATCTGTCTGCTCTTTATATCAGACTCTTTATCTCTCTCTTTAGGTTATTGACTCCCTCTCTGTCTCTCTCCATCTCACTGTATTCTCTCCGTCTCCCTCCTCACAGTGTATCTTTTTTGCTTTTTCTCTCTTGTTGCTATGGTGACATCATTTAGTCAGTGTGTGCGTCTGTCTCAGGGAGGGGCCCTGATGTATGAGAAAGAGACATGGAAGGAGCCTGGAAAAAGAGCGGAGGGAGGAAGGTATATCTCGGTCTGGCTTGAAGCGATCGGGTGTGTGTAAAGTTTCAAGTGTATCTCTGCAAACACTGATGCTTGGAGTAGCATCAAAGACAAAAAGCTGTTGGGCGATTAGTTAATCAGATAAATGATCGATTATTACAAGCGGAGTACAAAAGCCACGCCCTGCCCCATCCATCGCAGCCTTTCCTCCATTGTCACTTTTTGTTTTTGGTCCAATAAGCAACAGGATTGGGTAATATTTGTAAATTAGCATTATCCCTCCCTGCTGTGGTTTCTCTTGGTTAGTATCTACATCTGCACTGATACCCAAGAGGATAATGGTCATGTCTGTAGCCGCGAATAGCACACGCCGAGATGCCTGGGAGCCCGAGAGGTTGACAGATCTTAGAGAGTGAAGGGTGGAAGTGGGTGGAGTCATCAAAAGAGCCTCTGTCGCTCTCACTGTGACTTTCATTCACATTGAAGATGATTCTTATAATTCCCCGACTCACCCCTCCCTCCCTTTTAGTGTCAGCGAGGCATGTTCCAGTTGCTCCCTTCGTCGTCCCCCCCCCGAACTCCCCCTCTTTTCCATGTGTCTGAGTCGTCAGGGCCATGTTTCAGCCAGGCTTTACGTTGCTAGGAGATGGCCCTGTTGCCGTGGCATTGGTCGTTAGGAGGTCTGCCTGCCTTGCACGAAGAGGGCGATTGCAAGAGGGAGGGAGGGGGAAGCGATGGAGGCAGGGACAGGCAGTGGACTGAGCTCGGTGGTCAAGAGGAGGGTGGGACTGTCTGGCTGGGATTCTCCTCTCGTCATTATGACTGATAGTCAGTGGCCAAGTTGGTCGATCCATCAATGGATGGGGGTTTTGCCTGTCAACACAAGAGTGTCTGTCCCCATAAGTAAGATGATTGAATAGCTCCATTAAATTGAGATTTTATGTCATAACCAAAAAATTCTGTAGTCCCGCAGATTAAAGATCATCAGATTAGCCACTCCTTAAGTTACCACTGTTTTAATTCAATAAGTGCTGCGTCCCAGGGATTGACCTGTGATGAACATGCACCTTTAAAGGAGACATTCACACTTTTCCAAGTCTAAAACAACACTCACTCACTTTTGGCCGCTGTAATTGTTCCTCCTGTCCTTTCTGGCAGTGAAGAAATCCCTTCTTAAAGCAATTCCAATGTAAGGGGAACAAAATCCACAGTCCTCATTCAGTGCATTCTTAAGTTTAGATGAAACTAATAGGATGCTTTAGTCTGATTTACACAAATATTTTAAAGTTTTAGTGCTAAATTCCCTCTTTGTTTCCCTGGACATTGTTTCCTCGCCGACCTGCAATGGAGGGATAATAACACAAAAAGGGAATTTTGTACTAAATCTTTGTCATTTTGGAAGATAACTTAATATCTCTAATGCAGACTGCTGAAGCCTCAATTTACCTTCAGCTAAACTCTCTAATGCATTTTTATGCAGAACAAGGACTATGGATTTTAACACATTGGAATCGCATTAGGAAAGGATCTCTTTATGGGCAGTACAAACAGGAGGTACAACGTACAATGACAAAAAACTCTTTCATTATACATGTGGGTGTTAAGTGTTGCTTTGAGGCAGACTTGAAAAAATGTGAACCTATCCTTTAATAATGAGCCATAACACTATCTGTTACCAGTGGTTTGTTGACCGATTCATTGGCAGTAAGTAGCCTCTTCTCTCAGTGGACAAGGAGTGAATACAACATAAATGAATAATTTGTTGGTCTTTCTGTCACTGTTTAATGAAAAGAAAACATCATTGTAATATGATGTAAATGATGCCATAAGAATAGAGTTTTGATTACATTAAACTCCAGCACCTACTAGAATTTACACCTGAACAAGACCAGAATGAAACCAAGGTCTCAAATCCAACATTATACTCTATCATTCTCCAGGAAATGTGCCCCCCCCCTTCTCACCTACTTATAATCATAAACATTTCATTATATTTATACATAATATATACTTCTGTTTGCAGTACATGTTATTCCCGTCATTTATTTTGTTATCCTTCCGTTATCCTTTTTTTCTTTGCTTTTTGCTGCTGCAACAATTTAATTTCCTCTCAAAGATTATTAAAGTCTCATCTAACAAATGCAGTTTCTCATATACTGCATATCAAAGTGATATTTGAGGAGCGCAAGCCTGTAAAATTAGTTTCTAGTCGGTGGTGTCAAAACAGAAGATTAGCGGCACAGAATGCGAGGAGGCTCGCATTGCCGTGGATGTGTGTTGGTGGAGGAGAAACTGGCTACTACTGCGTTCTTCTCAATGGCAGGTGTATTGAAAATCGTCCTTGCCCTCCTTTCACCCTTCACTCGTTCATCTTGCCTCATGTCACTGTCTTTCCCCTTCTATCTCTCCTCCAGGTGGGCGATGCCATGAGAAAGATGCAAGAGAGGAACAACATCGGCAAAGTGATCCTCACCACAGAGCCGATGCCCGAGGAGGAGAAGAAGGAGGAGCCCAAGAAGGAGGACAAGAAAGATGACAAGAAGAAGGACGACAAGAAGAAGGATGACAAGAAGAAGGACGATGGCAAGAAGGAGGAGAAGAAGGACGACAAGAAGAAAGAGGAGCCCAAGAAGGAGGAGAAGAAGGAGGAGGAGAAGAAGGAAGAGGTCAAGAAGGAGGAGAAGTGAGAGGGAGGGAGGGATAGTCGAGCAGACCAGCAGGGGGTTTGTGTTCTGGGGGCAGGGGTGTGGTGTGGTGTGGGGTGGGGTGGGGGGGTGGAGATGGATGGGGTTGGGTGGGGG
>CM022470.1:5770424-5827065 GCA_011952105.1 Coreoperca whiteheadi | reverse complement strand
CTGTGCTAAATTGTTCTGCTCTGACTTCCACCTGACACCTCCTCTTAACCCCCCACTGTGCGGCGTACACACCCGCCTCCCCCCCCCCCACCACCACAAACCCCACCACCACCACTACCACCACACACCGCACCCCCACACACCTCCTATCCCATTTTCTTACCTTTATCTCTTAAAAAAATTCCAATCACTTGTAACATCTTGAAAGCCCCGGACTTACCTCTCTGCATCACAAGATTGAGAAAACGAAAGTCACAACACGCGAGAGGTTTTTCCTCTTGGGAACGACAGAGACAAGAGAGCTGTGGAGGATTATGGGTACGGCCCAGGCCTGGGGCAAATTACTGTTTCCTTGACAACCGTAATCCCCGCTCGCCCTCCGGCCCCACCCTCGACCCCCATGCTCCTTCGCATCTCAACTCCCGCTGTGCTAAATTGTTCTGCTCTGACTTCCACCTGCCACCTCCTCTTCCCCCCTCACTGTGCTGAGTCCCCCCCCGCCTCCCACACCACCACCACCACAACCCCAACCATATCGACGGCCGGACCCACAGAAAGGCACAAAGACAGGCAGATAAACAGAGAACCACACCCACCCACACGTTGCTCTCTTAGTGTCCAACGCTTAGTTATGTCACTGAGGATGAGTCAGAGATGCCTGTGATTGGCTGATGCACCCTACCTCCCCTGGAGATATTTCCATCATGGTTTTGATCATGATGTTTGGCTGCTCAGACAATGGTGTTAATGCTACAAAGCCTAACATTGGTTATCATTTACATGGCCATTGCTTGGATATAGCTTGCACCAGTCTCCATCACTCCATCAGTGGTGAGGGAAACCGCTCCATAATGCATGCGTTCCCACCACATTTGAGTAAAGTTAATATAGTGACTGCAGTTTTGCACTTGCCTGAATATGAATTTCCCTCATAATGAGCCTTTCTGTGCAGTGTTGAATAGGGAGGCAGAAATCATTGCTCAGCTTCCTTCTCCTTAGTTACAGATTTTTCTAGCTGACCAACTGTTGGCAAGAAGTGCGCAGTGCCAATTAAGAGAGAATTTGTTTTTGTTCAAACAAGCCACAAATACGCACACATACACACACACTCTGAATGTGATGAAAGAGGCACTGTCATGCTGAGACAGTGAAGCGACCGAAATGAGCAAGTTAAGAAGGTGAATACCAGTCCTTTTTCCTCTGGATCAGGCTTTCTTCCTCCCTGATCCTCCTCGAGGCATTCCATGGCATTCTGCTCCTTTCACAGCGGCCGCTGGCCTGTCGATCACCCTGACCTGAGAGGAGGATTCAGTTCGAGCTGGCATCCATATTTGCCTCCCGTCCTTCTCTCTGCACTACTCTCTCTCTCCTTCCTCTTTCCATTTCCCTCTCTGTGGTCGGCATAGCAACAGGCGTCAGGCTCGTCAGAGATGGCACTGTGGTCTGTTTCTCTGACTCCCTCTCACTATGTCTCTCGTTTCTGCCTCCCTAACTCCGTATTTGCCAACAGTCGGTGCTGTCGACCAGTATTTCAACAGGTGTAAAGTGCATTTAGGATTTCAGATGATAAAACGAGGAGTTGGAGCCATTCTCAAGGTTGTTAGTTATTGCACTACCAAGCGGTTTGTTCAAACCAGTCTGAAATTCAAATCAAGTATTGACAATGTGTGCAATTAGCACAGTATGTATGGCTAAAACAGCGCACCGCTCCCCCTAATGGCCAGTAGGAATTTTGTCTCACCGGTGTAATGCCATTTAAGTATAATCCTTAGTATTTCATGACATATCCCACTGGGTTTTTGAAATGTATCTACATGCCCGCCCGTCTGCCTGTCTGTGAGCCCGGCCTCAGTGTTGAGACTCAGATAGTGACTAGTGACTTTGTAAAAAACAGGAAAAAAAAATGTTTGAAGAAAAAAAGACAAAAGTTGTTGTGTTAGCATGAGTGGCCTCCCTCATGTGCTGTGTGTGGTGTGCCATTGTGTGTGAAGATGTGTGTGTCCTCAGGTCGTTTGTCAGGTTTTAAAAGCACCCACCCTACCCCTGCCACATTTCCCCCTCACACTTCTCTGCTACAGTATTATGTAGCGCTAACCCAACCCTCCCTTCTAACTCTATCTCTCCCTCCTGTCTGATAAGAGGCCTGTGTTATGAGGACTGTTGGTATTAGTATTTTGCACTCTGCTCGCTGATCTTAATGCACTTACAAGCATGGCAGTCGCACTCCAGTCCCACGCAGGCTTTGATTCGACTCCAGGTTTGCAGCCTGTTTCCCATCATCCACTCCCAGTGAATCTGCTCGGGCTCACTGAAAGCACAGGTGGCACACACACACACACACACACACATACATAGACACACACACACACACACTCAAGTAAAGGTCCCCTCATTTTCAGCTTGCCAGTCCCTGCCTGGGCCAACATCTCCTGGGTGGCAGCTAAAATCAAAGCATTCATCCATCCTTGACTGTGGGAAGTAAAATGTGGAGCAGGGCGGAGTGAACTGGGCTGGAGTGCGACCGCCACGCT
Source organism: Coreoperca whiteheadi (assembly GCA_011952105.1). NCBI lineage: Eukaryota > Metazoa > Chordata > Actinopteri > Centrarchiformes > Sinipercidae > Coreoperca > Coreoperca whiteheadi. Next base: position 5,824,534 of record CM022470.1, on the reverse strand, counting down.
GGTGTGGGGAGTGACTGTGTCCTGTCAGCCTTCTGGTTAGTGTTCTGTTCTAATCTGCTGGGCTCCCTTTGTGAACCTGTGGACGGTGCTTCTGTTCTGAGTGCCATGTGAGAAACAAACGCTTCAGTAAAAACAAAAAAAGGATGTTTTACCTAATATGTTATTTTAATTTACCTTTATATTTCCGTTTGTTCGTTTGTTTTGTTATCCAAGGGTTTAAAGTTCAAAGCTCATACTCTTTATGTGGGGACCTGCCAACCTGCACTCCTTTTAAATGTGATAAAAGTCTTTCTGTTGGTCCGAACCATGTGTGCCAAATTGTATGTATATTCCTCTGTCAATGCTTTGAATATTAACAGTGCATAAAAAATATGAAGAAAAATCTGTTTTTGATGCATTTCCATCAATCTTGAAGAAAAATGAAAATGCAAAAAGAGTCGTCATAGTGTGACAGATTTCAATCCCAAATGCTCATGGGTGCTGAAAGAATGTTTGCTGTAGTTTACAAAAGGTTTAACACAATTTGTAGTTTTGATTGGTTGCAGTCCTGCTCAAGCATAGGCCTGCACTGTGCCTCTCTCCTTGCACACAGCTTACCTCAGTCCGAGGCACCTCCCTCTGTATTTGTATCCTTTTCACTGTGTTTTACCAGCTCTCACATCATGTCGACCACACCAGGTCGATTCCTCCTAAGTGTTTACAACCATTATATTAGTATCACAGTGAAAAGGAACTGGACATGGTGCATTTAAGGTTCAAAACGCCACCAAAAGACATATAGATAATACAGAAATCTGCAAAAAAAAAAATCCCTCCAACTCCAAAGCTCCATGGTATTATTCTCTATGGATTTCTATTCCTTTCAGTTTGTTTCCAAATGGCTTGTATAGCAAGTGAGGGAGCAGATGTTTTCACACAGCTGTGCAGGGATGCCAATACTATAACACAGCTGCACAAAACTCCAGCTTATTGGCTGATGATAGCTCAGCGCTGGCCTATCCCAGACACAACATTTCCGCTTTACAGCTGATCTCAGTTCACTCAAGGATTATTAGAGACATTCTTCTTTTCCTGTGCTGCATCCGCAGAGCCTCTTGGCCGGTGCAGCAGTCACAGTCCAGCAGCAGCCAGCCAAAACTCCTCTTCACATCACCCCTTTCTCGCTCCATGCGCATTCATAGCAAATAAAACATTACTTTGACATCTGGAATTTGAAATTGCATGCATTCATTGGCATGTGGAAAACAGATTAGAATCTTTTTCTTTCTTTCAACATTTTCCCCTTGGTTCTTTTTGAGCTAAGATGCCTTTGAGATGAACTCAATCACTTGGGCGGGTGGCCTGCTGCCTGAGAGCACTTCCACCATGGTGAAACTGCAGTGTATATCATCTTGAAATGGTTTCCCAGTCATTCCAGACACTTATGCAAGAGTACTTAGCAACTCAGAGATGCACAGGAGAAAAACAGCATTTCAAAGTAAAAATAAACAAAGTGATAACTTTCTGAACATTTGCAGTTTTAGATTTGATATTACTAATTAACAATCGTAGTTTTAGGTTGTAACATGCACTAAGACAATGTGTGTAGTATTTCCAACAGCTACTCTTACGTCTGTCTTGTCTTATATAGTTCCTCAAGAGTACCCACCATTCGAGGTGAATTTCTTTCTGTTTTATATGGTTTCTCAGGTCATTCCAAACAGCAGGTTTCTTCGTGTACGAAACCTCTTAATTTTGCATTTACTAACACACACATCATTCTGTTTCACTGAGTTCACTGCACAAACTGTCACGCCAATTTTCCTTCACGCCATCCATGCTTGATGTAAGCTTTAGTATTCTGAGTCAAAAGGAGAGGCTCTGTCAGTGGGTTATTTCCAAATTCAGAGCCACGGTGTTCACTCATCCACACTGAGAACCCAAACAACCACATCTGCCTGCAGCTATTGTTTCCTTAGCAGTCATTTGTAAGGCATTGCAATGGAGCAACATCACAGCAACATTGCAGAGATGCTACAGAAGTACAACCTGGCTGGGCTTGTCATGTACAGTACAAGGATGCATGTTTAGGCGACCAGAAAATAAGGCATGTGTTTACGTACAGCTCACTGTCTCTTTCCACGATAGTTTAGTAGTCATGTGGTGGTGCGGTGTGCTGGAGGAGAATGCCCTTCCAGTCGTGTCAAGTTGCCAACTGAAGCCAATCCACTGCCCCCTGTGCCACCTGACTCCCTGTCCTCACCTGAGCATGGTCATGGCCAGCTGGTACATTTATGATATACTTTAACCTATCTCTGGGAATGCTTCAGAAACTCACTTCACATCCATCCCACTACACACCTCCTGTTAAGAGTTCAGTCACCACTGGTAATTTTCTACAAGGCATACCCAACAGGTTGATTTCTAAGCTAGTTCTCCTCTACGCTGTCCTTCCTTGTGTGGTTGTTTTTTTTTCCTGGTTGCAAACACTCGTCTCGACTTTGTTTTTTAAACCCTTTGAATTGATGCTGCTTCTGTGCTTGACTCTGGGTTTACTGCGTGGTGCCATGTTGTCCACATGGCCTCTAGAGCTTGTAACGCTTCAGTGTGTAATGTTACCATATGCCTTACATGTTTTCCAGGACTAATAAAAAAAGCATAACAAAACAGTCAGATGTGCTTTTTTATTTCTGAGCCCATTCTGAAAAGGAAGCGAAGAGACGCAAGATAACACAGAAGTCATTCATTTTACTCCTTAGTTTTCTACAAATGTCTTCCTGTTTTCAAACTAGATGATCCTTAAAACTACACATGATGATACAAAATGTATAGCTATACAGTACTATGCACACTATTTTATATTTTTTGGAAACATAAAGCTGAAATAGTAAGAAAATGTTCAGGAATGCTTTGTGAAGTAATTAAGACAATGGTGGTTGGTCACCTTTGTTATTTACACGCAGGTTGAATCATCTATCGATCTTAAACAAAGCAACGGTGAGGCAGGTTACAGAATTAAAACATTCAAAATAGCTGCAATGACAGCTATAACCCCATTATCTGAAAAAGATTTAAATTTCTATATACATAATGAGGCGTCATGAACCTGCTCAAACATAGAAATATGACCTGGCACTATACAAATACAGTGCAACTGTAACCACAAACATGATTTAAAACATATAAAACTACATAAGAACTCCTCCTCAGATTGCTTTTATTCTTACAAATTGGCTGGCGGCTCCTTAATCCCATGGCACGTCAAGACCTCAGACAAGCGAGTCAAGTAAGTGGAATCTGGGTAACTGTTCCTGACAAAGACAAAAAGAAGACTGATCATCTCAGATACATGGACTAGTTTGACCTTTAATTCTACAGCTCTGTTAGACATTCCCACTGTCCTCACTCACCCTGATTTGCCTCCATGTAGGCTTGTCTTGTGTGGGATACAGTCCCAGATGACCCTGGCCCCTGTCTCTTTGTCCATCACTGTGAAGGTGAGTCCCTGCCTGAAGGCTTTCTCCAGCCTGGGCAGCAGCCTCCTCGTCGTCTCGCAATCAGGAAGGAAGGCTTCAAACGTCCCTCCTTGAAACGGTTTTCCTGGAGAAGGGTGACCCTCCTGGTAAGGCAGAAAGCAAAGACCACAGGCGTAAACAAAGTCGTTATTTAAGCTCTGCCAAACTACAATGTCACAGTGTATTTTCCAGTATTCTATAAATCATAGTAGGTCTATCTGGAGGGTTAAGCTAAATGCTTGTTGACATTTTGTATGAGTCAATTACATTATGAAAAAATGTACATGTACAAAACTGCTCTGTAATTAATGCCTTTCACAGAATATTTCCATTTTCTGTGAAGTGATATCAGGTAAAACCTTAAAGTAACAAAATGATCTTTCACTGAACTTGGTGCACAATAACCAGTAAAAAGACACCAATTGAGCAGCCATTGTTTTGCCCAAATCATTTGTTGTCTCTTCCAAGATTAAAGATTAATAGGCACAAAGTACATTCTGTGAAAGGCCACTATCAGATATTAAAATTATCAGTGAGAATATGTTCAAAATACGTAAGCCTCTCACCCCTTGAAAACCATCAGGAATGCAGTAAGTGATCTTGATAGCAGAGTCTTTGATGTAACCTGGTACAGTGATGTGTAGTTTAGAGTAGGTCATTTTGCCCTGGATGCCCCGTGGTGTTGGCTCGGTCTCATGACAAACTTTGCAGTGCACATGTACAGTGTCCAGGCACTTTGAGCATATGGCAGCCCCACACTTAGTTTTCAGCAACTTCTCACTCTCCCCACACACACAGATGCAGCCCACGCCTCCCTGACCTGACCTGGATTCCACTGGGGTGTCCTGGATCTCTGTTTGTCTTTGCTGTATACTTTCCTTTTGGGTAGAATGTATGGTTCTCCCTTTCTCATGAAGCTCCACGTCTTTATCAGTACAGGTTGTTGTTGACCCGACTCCATTCACACGTCTCCCACTTCTATCATTTCCTGTTTCAGGGTGGCTGACAGACGCCTCCATCTTCCGTCCATCCAACTCCACCGTATCTACAATTTTCACTTTCTCCTTAATGACAGGGTCTTTCCTTGCTAACGGCTGGCTAATACCTCCATTCACAAGCTCTGCCTCACAGAAGTCACTTCTATGGTTTGTTCTCCTTTCCTGAGTACAACCAGCCCCACCAGCTTTGCTTGTGTGGCTCTCTACCGTCACCTGAGGATTACTGTAACAGTTCGGACTAGTACGTTGGTCCTCATTCATTGTGTATGTGGATGGATTCCAATTGGAGGTAGAGAGGCTAGAGAAGTCCTGTTGTTCAGGTATTTGGGCTAAATCTCCATAAAATACCTCCTGCAGTGAAGCACCTACCTGAGAACACAGCTGTTTCGGACCGAGAAGAAATAAACTTTTCTTTAAAATCTGGATGGTAACCTTCTTGAACCGGCTACGCACCTCAGCGCAACAAGCCTGTAAGGTTTCATCTTCTCTGTCAGTGATACCCAGCTCTGACAAGCGCAGCTCCTGCACAGAAAAGTCTGCACTAACCGAATCAACCAGCTTCTGTAAACCTTGCTGACATGAACTCACTTTGGATGAGTTTGCCCCTCTTAAGGTGACAGTCAGATCACTACTACCCTCTGAGCGGCTCACTTTCATCTGGACATCAGAAGTCAGGTAGTCCAATCGGGTGCTATAGGCTTCTTTTATGTGGTTCCACATTACAGAGGAAACTGGAATCTCTGCATTAAAGGCTTCCCACTTGTCTCTCCCAGTTTGGTTACTGAAGCTAGAGGACCTGCCCCTGGCTCTGACTGTGGACTTGCTGGAGTCATCTTGACTTTTCTGACCCATAACTTGGGCCTTCTGCTGAGGTGTTCCTGAGAAACTGCTGGCTCGCTTCAAGGTGGATCCAAACCCAGCAGGTGGAAGTGGAGTACATCCTGAAAAACAGGACTGCGTTGCACTAAGGGGGGATGTTACATTCTTGGGTCGTGTATCTGTTGAATGTGAGTTCAAGGAGGTTTTATTCTGCACAGAAGCAGTTAAAGGCATGGCATCTCCACTCTTAAACAAGATGTCCCCTCCAGTGTTTTGGGCTAATGCTCTGGAGACTCTTTCACTAGCAACCTCTGCTGTTTCTGACAGGACATCATGCCCTAACATTGGCCCAAGGCGTGTTTGTCTACTGGGAGACGAAAGCCCTCTAAAGGTGAAGTCAGTTGGTCGACAGCCTAATGCACCCAGCCCTGAATCCTTGAACCGAGCAGCTAGTTTATACCTTCTGGCTCCTTCAGCTCTCCTCTCATCCTCCTCTGACCTCAGCTGATGATCTACCCCATCATCCCGAGAATCTACAGTGGAGCACATGGTGAGGGGGACTCTATGCTCATCAGCATGACTTGATAAACCTGAATCATATAAAGGAAATCTAAGGCTACTGGCTGCATCCTCTTTTTTACCCCTCACTTCGTTGTCGCCCAGGAGAAGAAACTGCTTGGCCTCAGACACGTCACTACTGCTCCCAATAATGTAAATATTTCGGTCATCTTCATTCAGAAGAAGCTTGGGATGCCTGACACGTAAGTTCTCCAACGCCCTTTGCAGTCCCCCTCTGGGGGACAGGATACTCTTGAAGAGCTGGGCTCGACGAATCTTGGTCTCATTCTCTTGGTAAAGCCTACTGATTGCCTTTTTTGCCAACTTCAGGCACTCCTTATCTCGACCATCCTCCCCCACTCCTTTTGCAACCTGCAAAAACAGAGTAGTCAACCCCTGATTTGTCATATCCACCACATCAACATTGTACTGCCTAAGGATATGCTGGTATTCCTTTCTGCAGTGTTCCTGCAAATACTGGAACATGTCTGCATCCACAATTAATGAGAAGTCCTCCTCTGACGTGGTAGGATGCCCAGGAAGCTGCAGATCTGCACCCTCTGTCTGGCCAGTATCTTCCCACCCATTGCCACCAGGTGTCAGGTCTCTATGTGAGCCTGAGTTGTACTCATCAGAAGGCCTGACAATGTGAACCTTCTCTCTTTGGTCTCTTTGCTTATTACGTTTCCTGCTCTGATCTTCTGACTCCTGAGTATGAGGTTTATGTGCTATCTGAACAGACCTGGAGCCACAGGTGGCAGGTTGACCTGAGTCTTTGTTTTCTGCTGATTGTGGGCCTCCAGGATGGCCAAGAAGTTGTGCCAAGGCAGCCTGGACTTTGGAATAGGCACCGTGCAATGTGCACAATGTCTCAGTAGCATTGTAGGTTATCTGGATATCAGGGTGGCTCTTATGAAGGCTTGTCAATGCCACTTTTCCCCCAGGAAGCTGGCTGTTGTCGACAGATGCTGATAAACTTAAGATGACCTATGATGATAGAAGAAGAGAGACAACAAACACTCATGGATTTTACTACATATTCAGTATATGTTGACATATTTCCCAACATTCTAGTTAAATATACCTTGTCTGTATCCAGGCTTTCACAGTGCTCAGTTACAATTACTTTGTATGTCTTTCCATCCACTTCCAGAATGTGTTGGCTGTGTTGAATAACTCTCTGGGCCACTGTGTGAGAGGGGTCAACAGAGGGAAATAAAACTCAGTCTGTGAAGCGTCCTGAGTAAGCGCTTTTACCATTGCCTACTCCATTGACTTGCATGCCAATATTCCAGGCCAGTGTAAATCACTGGTGACAGCCGACATAGTCCAATACGTTACTAATACTTTGCAAATTACTGCAACTACATTTTGGAGTCTTTAGAGTGAAACCTAATTAAGCATTAGCTGTCTTATTGTGACACCTGAGTGTTAATGTAGTTAATATAATACTATAGTTATTTTTTTCACATCAACATGTCTCTGTAATATTATCAATTAATTATTCAGAAAAATCCCCCTGCCATTCACTTCATATGCACAGACATGCACAGACCCCCAACCCACTGACCTCCACTGTCCTCGAAGGTGATGAGGGCAGTAACGGGCTTTGCCTTGACAAAGGTGACAGAGGATATTTCCCCTCCTCCGTTCCTCGATCTCAGGAAGTGGATAAATAGCTTGTCTTTCAGTTTGTCATCCTCAATGTCTGTGGGCAGACCACTCACCCTCACAGTCCTTCCCGGCTCTGCCATCTGCCGGGAGAAACACAATCACTGCTGTGAAGAACAACTCTTAAGCGTAACTGCAAGACAGCCACACGAATATGTCATGACTCCCTAACCCAAACGGTGAGCGTGAGCAGCAACAGGATGACGACAGAAAGCCAAAACACAGCAGCTCTTCATGAAAGCTGTTAATGTTAAAGTAGCAGGCAACCAGTCAAACCCCACCCTTGCAAATACAAAAGGAGACATATTTGATAATAGAACACCCTCTATTGGGGGTTACTAGGACACTACATCAACATAACTAATAAACCTCCATTTCAGGTGCCATCACCAATGAGTGTTTTGTTGAAATTCTGAGCAAATGATTGTCACTCTCAAATGTATTAAGGTGTCCTATCCAGTTCCTCTAAAGCTGGTTCTTTACACTTCAAACATTGCCAGGCTGAGATAATGACAGGCTATATGGCGACTTTTTGATTATCCTAAAGCCATAAATATTGAGATGTGCTCTGTATTGTTAAAGAAAACGTGTTGCTCTTTTTTTTAAAGTTCAAATCCCCTCGTGAAATACAGATATCAATGTTACAATCGTAAATAATATGTGCAGATTGTGACAGATGATGAAGTTAACGCCCCTCTTCCTCTTCTTCCTTCCTCCCTTCCAGTTTGCTACAATCATGTTGGCAACTAACTGACAAAGTATAAACTGCCTTTCTTTATTAACTAGCCTAGATGTTGATTTTTCGCACACACAGTAGATAATTGTATTTGTAAAGTTACTATCAATTAAACTCTTCTGGCCTAATTTGCAGCCATCCTGGAAGCTATATGCGCAAAATGTTGCGTGTTCATCGCTACAGGATGTCAAAAAAAGATGTATGTTGACGCGAGAAGGAAAGCCACATTGCAGAGCTGAGTGTCAAGGAAGTGAAAGAATCGGACTAATCTAAACTGACAATCTGCATAAAGCACTGTCGACGGGTCCTCCGTTACCGCCCGGCGCTGTTACTATCTGGCTCAAAGTATCTCGTGTTTAAGATTCGTAACGATTACTGACCTTGCAAAAGGTTCCACGGCAGTGGCTCGCTATAATCTTCCAAAGAGCGTCACGCTTTTCAAGCCACGGGCGGAAAGTGAAACTACAAACTAGTGTGTCATTTGTCGCGTCCTGCGCCAGGGGGCGACCAAGCGCCGTCCCATTGCGTCGCCAGGGGCCATGACTAGAACCATACGTACGAGCACAGCTGGTTTCCCTGCTTCTCTATCTTTTCGGCCTACTTAACGAATAAAACAAGCTCTTGGAATACATCATTCCTTCTTTTCGACAGCTTACAAGTCACCAAACTGGCCTATAGGATAGTTTTTTCTTCTTCTTTCCTATCCCTTTAATCCTCCCACAACCCCTCAGATTTTGTGTTGACCCTTTGGAACCAGCTGGATTACACTACCTGATAAAGCACGCTAGTTTACAGCTCCACCAGCTACAACAGTAAAATGCTACTTACACCTTGTTGCATCAGTATTAACAATCTATTACTGTCATGTATAGGCTACTAATATATCAGTCATGGAGGCCATTACCCTGCAGAATGAGTAGTAGGCAACTTTTACTCTTGATACAGCACTTGTGTACTTTTGCTTAAGTGGGATTTTGAATGCTTGACTTTTACTTCCAATGGAGTATTTTTAGATCTCACAAGTAAAGATCTACTGTACAAACAGTACAATAACATTACCGAAGGAACCCATTGTGAATAGTTGATCTGACCCGTCTTGATCTTATAAATACAGAATGGGTGTAATATGACTGAGGTCAGTCTGACAGACAGACCAATTTAACTACACAAGATCAAACAATTCTCTAATTTACTTCATAGTAAGACTACGTTAATCACAGTAACTGGTATTGCAGTTGTTGTAGTCATATCTAGGCCTTGTGCTGTGTTCTGTAGGCATGCTGACTGACTTTTTTTTTTCTTCACACAATGTGTTTAACTCTGAAGACCACAGTGATCTCTAATATTTCATGGGTTACAGAGATAATGTTGTGAAAATATGTGACAACCCCAATATGAAACCTTTGCATCCTCTGTTTGTGATTGAAAGGTTCCATTTGAATGCCACACGGCACACAGATATACAAAGTGGAGGTTATGGTTTCAGTGTTTAAAGAAGTGACTGGACAACAGAAGAGTTTATTTATCCATTCAATCACTCAAGCGATTAATTAATGCTCCATTCACCAGGTTCCACCCGGACTGTAAAACCAGTAGGTGACAGTAATGCATCACCACATTTGAATGCCCAAACACAAGCCGTAGAAGAAGAGGTCTGTCTTTTGTCCAATCAGAGGCTACGTTGCTACGTGCACTGCGCAGGCGCTGTGGGGCAGATATTTCATGTGTTGTACGTCGTGTGCGGTGGAGGTCATAGCCGTCTGAGCAAAACTGAGGTGAGCAACGATGTGCAATTGCGTTCGTGACACTGGAAATACATAGTTGTACAGCCTACCATGTGTACAGCAATAACGGCAAAGTGAACTTCACACGTTTTTTTTTATTTTATTTTAAATGTATCTGCGAATGACTTGAAGTGTTGAGAAAGGCGAACGTGAGCGACCCCTCTCATGTCCGCCAGCGAGCGATAACATGCGGACCGTCACTTGGCTGACTTAACCTTACGCGTTGTTGTCGTTTTGATGTATCTCTAACTCTGTAACCTTATATGTTGTGTTTTACACGTCGTAAACTCTAAGCAACAGCGCTCGGTGTAGTCGGCTTAGCTTGCCAACTCCCTCAGTTCATCGCTAGCTGATAAGCTAACGCTAGCTAGTGATCAAAGTTAGCTAACACCCAAAGCCTTGGCATCTCTCAGCCAAAGGCCAGCTATTACTGGATGGAGGGGATTTAGACTGAGAAGTGCTGTTACACAGCACAACACTCACATGGTTGACATTGCGTAGGGGTAATGCTGGTGATGTGTTTTTATGTGTCTCAATCTCCTGTCTTGTTTTCTCTGCCAACAGATTGCTGTCATGGCCAAGCTGTTTGAGTCTATTGGGAAGTTGGGGCTGGCCCTCGCCATTGGTGGAGGTGTTGTGAACTCTGCACTTTTCAATGGTGGGTGCCGGTCAATTGGATGCCTGACAACACATAACTTAAGGATAATGATGGTCACTTTCAACCTGGGCCAGTTCACCTAGTTTGTACCTTACTGACAAGTAATTTACATGTCCTTGATGTGAACACTGCACTCATTCAAGAAGTCCAACAAGACCACTAACTGACTCATCGCGTGATTTGTCACAGCTGTTCTAACATGTAAAAAACATTGCGTTGCATCATCACCCTTAGCTGCAGCATCTCCAAAATAGAGTGGTACATTTACAATTGCGTACAGCATTCAAGGGAGCTCAGTGCCCTGCAACTTCATAAAAACACACACAAACAGACAAAGCACAAGTAAATGAAGACAACCTCTTCACCACTTTGCATAGGCAGCATTGAAAAACGCTGCAAATGCCTTTATTTTTTTTGTATTTGCAGTGTGTTGTCAACCTGATGAATGTGTTTCTTAAATTCTGTCTGTAATAAACCCGCTAGCATCTGTGTAGCTCTGAAGCAATATGTCAAAGGTTAGGAAAACACCGCCTTGGATAAAAACAAAAAAAAAACTCAACAAAGCATATAACGGTTGTAGAGCTATAGAAACCTGTCTGCTGTACACACAAACCTTTTGGCGGGAAGACTAACTATGCTCCTTGTTACAGTTGATGCAGGACATCGGGCTGTGATATTTGACAGGTTCAGAGGAGTGCAAGATGTTGTTGTTGGTGAAGGGACCCACTTCCTCATTCCCTGGGTTCAGAAACCTGTCATCTTTGATTGCCGCTCCCGTCCACGTAACGTGCCAGTCATCACAGGCAGCAAAGGTACATCAATTGTCTACTGAACTGCTTTAATGCTGTCCTTCCTTTTGCTCATACACACATGGGTTCTCTGAGGATGCAATTAGCATCTTGAAAGTGCTGTAATATGGACAAAAATCTGGCATGGCTTCCATCCTAATATGAACGAGAGGAGGATCGCCCACCAGTGTTGGAGAGGTGCCGACCACGTTGAAAGTACAGGTGTGGCGGAAGATAGTCGCACACTCGTAGCCAAGAGGCAAAAAAAAAACCATTTCGACATGACAGTCTTCTTCAGGGTACTGAAGGTCAAAAAAGCTCAACAGACCTTAGATGGAAGATAAGACACATGATAGAGCACACCTGTGTCTTATCTTATTTATTAAAACATAATTTTGCATCGTGGCCACAAGTGTGAGACTATCTTCCTCACCACCTAAAATCTTAATGTAACAATGCTTTAAATGGTAACAATTTGTTTGTAAATTGTGCAAACATTATCTAAGAATGTAACTCATACTGTACACAGGAGGTTACACTCTACGAACAAAATGTTTTATTTCACTAATGTGCAGTAAGAGATACATTTACTCATTCCCACCCACAGATCTGCAGAATGTAAACATCACATTGCGTATTCTCTTCCGGCCGGTGACCAACCAGCTGCCACGCATCTTCACCAGTATTGGTGAGGACTATGACGAGAGGGTGCTGCCATCCATCACCACAGAGGTCTTGAAGGCTGTAGTGGTGAGTATCAGTCAAGAAGAGTGTTGAAAAGTGCAAATAAACAGGTGAACGTTTTTTGTTATGAGTGCGAGTGAGCTGACAAACTGACTTGTGTGTGTATGTCTCTTTTTTTACAGGCTCGTTTTGATGCTGGTGAGCTCATCACTCAGAGAGAGCTTGTGTCTCGGCAGGTTAGTGAGGACCTTACAGAAAGAGCCTCCACCTTCGGCCTCATCTTGGATGACGTTTCACTGGTATGAGGCTGCTGCCAAATTCTGCAACATTGTCCATGATATGTTTGCAGTTGGGTTTTAACTTGGAGAAACAATTGTATTGTCTTTTTGCAGACACACTTGACCTTTGGCAAGGAATTCACAGAGGCTGTTGAGATGAAGCAGGTGGCCCAGCAGGAGGCTGAGAGGGCCCGTTTTGTTGTAGAAAAGGTATTATTTTCAACACAGTCATCCCTGTATTACTTGTGCATTCAGAAACGTTTTATGCGGTCTCTATGTGGGGCAGCGCAAGATGGACAGTTGATTTACAGTAACTGTGAATTAAGGCAACTCACAATCATGTTATGCTTTTAGGCAGAGCAACAGAAGCAGGCAGCCATAATCTCAGCAGAGGGAGATTCCCAGGCTGCCTTGCTCATTGCCAACTCCCTGATGGAGGCTGGTGATGGTCTGGTAGAGCTACGTAAGCTGGAGGCAGCTGAGGACATCGCCTTGCAGCTCTCCCGCTCCCGCAACGTCACTTACCTGCCTGCAGGACAGGGCACGTTGCTCCAGTTACCCCAGTGATAACCTCTCACCTCATGTCTACCCCACTTGCTGTCACCAGCCGTTAAAAAAAGGGCCATGGAAGGGGTGGTTGGAGGATTCAGTAAAGGACTCCCAACTTCTCACACATTCCTCCCACTCTTTCTCTAGCCAACTCTGGACTGGGCTCTGCTGATAGCAGCATGGTGGGAGACAAAGTGAGAGGTCTGTGATGGATACATTAATGAAGTCCACCCAAGTGTGGGGAAGTGGAGGGTAACACATAAATATAAGTACTTTGTTTTGAAAAGAATTGACAATGAAGTAAATTCTCTTAAGATTTGTCTTTACTACATTGTTTCAGATTTAGAGCACTGCATGTGTGGAAAGCAACGGAGTCATTTTTATCATCAAGGGAGATCCGTTTGTGATTCCTGCAAAAGATAAGGTGATAAATTGTGAATGATAAATGCCATTACTCTATTTGTTATGCTGGAAAGCGTCATCAAATTGTGTAACAACGAATATTCAAATCTGTAATGAAAGGCTCTCCGTTGGATTCCCTGATATAAATAACTAGAGATGGTTTATTCATTTGACTTAAATTCTCTTTGTGTGTTCTGACCTGTTAGAGGGATTAAATGTCTGCTTTCTATCAAATAATGTCTTCATGAATAATATTGCCACTCGCAATTGGAAGGAGCCTGTCAGATGGCAGAGGATGACCCTTCATTCTGTACAGTTGTTGCTGTGGCCTTAGTTTGTGTGGAGAACGTGTGAGCCCCATGTTTCAGAAATGGCCCAACTTAACAATAAAATTGTCATTCTACCTCCCAGTGGTCAGGCTTGTTGTTCAAGGCCTCAGAGGTTAATGTACAGTATTTTCTGTTAGGGGCGGCTGTGGCTTGGTGGCAGAACGGTCGCCTGCCAATCGGAAGGTCGGCGGTTCGATCCCCCAGCCATGCGTCGAAGTATCCTTGAGCAAGATACTGAACCCCATAATGCTCCCGAAGCTGCGCCTTCGGTTTCTGAATGTTCCATGTAAGTCGCTTTGGATAAAAGCGTCTGCTAAATGACTAAATGTCAATGTAAATGTTAAGTGTAATCATAATAGTCACCACAGGAGGCTGCATCATAATTACCTCCCTTTTCTGCAAACAAGCACGTAGAAGATGAGCGGTCAGTTGCAGTCTTCACTGTTTCCTTAACAGTTGCACCATTATGATGTTTCAAAATGTATAACATTTAATTTTTGATGTTTACCTCATTTGTAGTTTTGTTGACAGAGGGAAAGGCTAAGTCATTAGGTGATATTTTTGAAAACACTAGCTGTTTGGGAAGAAATCAAAAGCAACTAATGATGGGGTTCTTTTAAATATTTTCTGAACTATAGTTGAAGATGAAATCATGTTATAGTTTAAATTAATTTTAGAAGAAGGCATGGTTGAGATGAATGACCATCTTGTTTTTTAACCCCTATCCTATGCATTGTCGTGGATATTTATCATTTAGGAAAATATATAATTGAGATATGGAATTGTTTCAATTTCCTGGGACTTTAAGTAGAAATAAATAGGAAACAAAATAATTTACTGGGACGCCTTGTGTGTCCAGACCAAATAACAATGTTAAAAGATAACAATTAAAGAGGTGGTATGATATTAAACAGTAAGAGTTGATGGTAAAATAGGATACATTCCTTACTCTTGTAGGATTTTTCCTTTCATAGAATAAAACCGTCCTCAGGGTCTTGTCATTATTATTTCATCAATCAGAGATATCAGCTCAGCGCGTGCGCGCGCGCTGTGCCCTGTCTGGTTTGGAGCTGAGGCGAAGCGAACCCAGACACGCTGCCGCGCGCCTGCCCAGACAGCGGCCTGAAAGCCTGGGATGAGCGCGGGACGGCGGTGGTACGCGCGAGAGCTTGGCTGGGCCACGTAGCGGGGGCTGAAGACACCGGCACGCAGGTATCGCCGCAGCCCGCAACGCATATGGACGTATAAACTCACATTTTGCACAAAAAGATCATTGGCATGGCCCTTTGTGAATGCACATCCGCGAATGTAGAGGGAGAGCGAGCGAGATAAGTGCGCGTGCATCCCTGAATCTGTGCAACTCTGATTGCACGAACGCAAGAGGGGAGGTCGCTCTGGACGGAGGTAAGCCAGCGAACCGACAACAAAATGTTGCTATATAACTCAATTTTATGCACTTACATGTATGACAAGCATGGCAACTGCCGGGGAAAGCACACGCAGGTCGCCGGCAGCCGGTGGCCGGCGCTAGCGTCAGAGTTGTCCGTGAGCTCAGCTAGCACTGACTTTGTGACAGTGTCGGGTTGAGTGGGTTTGTCAGTAACGTTACAGCAGTCGGGGTTTTGTTAGGAAAGCGGCGCTTTTCATCCTGCGCGACAAGAACGATACTTGGATAACAAAGCGTGACATCGGCTTCTCCTCTAGCTTCAAGTGGGTCCCACAGCTGTCACACTTCCCCCTTCAAAGTGCACTGTCGAAATTAAGTGTAACGTTAATGCTAAATATCTGACGTTCATGCTAGCGTTAAGCTAACTAGCCCCAATCTGGGCGGTTTTGGGTTTAAAAAAAAAGTGAAAGTCCTCTGTGGGTTGTTATCTATTGCATATCAGCAAATACTAGCCTTTAGATGATAGAGCATGTGCAAGGTAATAAGATTGTTCTCGAGGGTGAGTAACCTTAACTGCACTAAAATATCTCAGGGCTGCACCTTGAGCTAATGTAGCCAAGTTAGCTTGTCATGTGTGTGCAGGTTCGTACCTATGGAGTGTTGCTAGCTAGCTAAGTAGCCTAAGTTGGCCAGGCCTGCACAGTGTTACTGCTGTTCGGTGCACAATGTTGCCTTTTTGTTTTAACTCTTTCTGTGCTTCATACACACTGCGACTGTAACTCCAAGTCTTGTAGCTAAAAATGAGTGCCCTCAGCGTGATGTAGCTGCTGCACTTTATCTCGTCATACTTCCCAAAATGTGTATGTATGATGTTGGTTTCGTACTTTGTAACCTCGTCTGCCAGAAATCGCAACCTTATTGGGGCCAATCCATCCGTTTTTATTTCAATCATGTGTATTTTTTTTCTTTCTTTCTTTTTACAGTCCAAATCAAATTTTAAACAAAAGAGCCATGTTGATCGTTTCCAAGTTATCGTTTCCCAATTTGGAATCGAAACACCCCAGTAGTGACCATCAGTGGGCTGCTGTCAGTCTTGACAGTCTCTCTCTGGGCAGTGATTACAATAAAGGAACTTGGTATGGGAGAGCTGGGGGCGGATATAATGCTTTCCCATTTTTCTAGGATACCTCAGATGATTTATACCAGACCAGAAACACTAGGTACTGCTGGGGCTGTACCCCATATTGCGATTATTTTGGCCGATATTGCGATATGATTCACGATTAGTGGGAGTGATCATTTTTGCATCACAATTTTCATTTTCACTGAAAAAAATTCTTACAGTCATGATGTGACATTTGTTGCGGTCTTTACCAAACCAACATGTTTTCTTAAATCTGGAGAACAAGGTATATAAACTTAGGCATCTCTGTAGCACTTCATTATAATGCTGTTTTGTCACACATTTTACCTTTATCAAAAAATTGCATTTTCTGCGTTTTGGATCGCGATTACGATAATATTTCGATTAATTGTACTGCTCTGTGACCCGATTATGGGCTTTAGGGCCAAATACCTACAGAGGCATGGAGCACCCCCACAGTGCACCACACAGTGAGCTGGTTAAGGACTTATGAGTTTGGACAGAGTGAGGAATGTGAACCCTCACACGGTCCTCTACAAGCTGCGAAAGGGAAAGCTCATTAAAGTCTAGACTTGGTAGGGAGCACTGCTGCACCATGAGAGGTAAACGTGACGTGTTTTGACTGCTTCGTGGGTCTCATCTGCTTTACCGTCACAAGCCGAACACTTGCACCATATAATGCTGTTGCTTTAAGCGTTGTATAGTGCCATTGCAGTAAAGCTCCCATCCTGTATCATTCAAATCTTAAACCACCGTACCATCTATCCGGTATGTGACTGGCTTTGTGGCTTACCCTATATGAAATTAGTTTTGGTTTCTCATCACATCTCTGAAGCATGATTGAGGAAGGCTATACGTTGGTTATTGTTGAATAAACTTATTTCTGGGCAAGTTTTGCTGAGCATTAGTAATTCTTCAGATTAATGAAATGGGCTGTCAGAGACATTATGCACTTTTCTCTTTTTTTTTTTTTTTCATCAGGGAGCAAAGTTCATCTTTGAAAGCTGGCCAAACTTTAAAAAAAAGCAGTCACAAATGATCATCATTCCAACAAGTTTGACCTCCCAATCTGACAAGGTGATTGTGTAGACTAATTACCAGTGATATTGAGAAGTTTACGCTCTACTTGATTCCCACATCAAAGGACTGCATTATTTCGCTGTGAGTGAAACTCTGAAATGACTCATCATTGATAATGTTAAACGGGTAGAAGGATTTTGCTCAATATGGGTTACATAACCGCACTGTGTGTTTTGTTTATTTGCACGTGTGCATTTTTTGACAGTTTTAAGCAGCAAATTTAGCAGTTTTGATTGGTTTTAAAATTTGAAAGGCAAAGTAAATACATTCTTGAAGTTGGCTTTTGTATATTCTTTCTACCCCGTAAACATTTATTTTAAACATGTGCTTAAAAGAGAATGGAACCCGCTGATTGCATGTAAAGTCAGGTTCAGGCAGTGGTTTCTCATGCAATTTATATTCCCCTGTCATCCAGACGCAGGATAATCTATTAGGCTGTGTGTCTAAGACAGCCATGTGAGTTGAGTTGCTCTGTCAGTGCAGAGCTTGCCCTCCCCCTGTGGTCTTAATGCTCTCAGAGCTGCTGTCCAATTCTCAGAAAGGATCAGAGTCAGCATGCACAGGAAGACAGGTGTGTCTGTGTGGATAGTCAAATTCTACATACATGGCTTTCACTTTCTGTAGAACATAGGTTCATATACAGATGGGGGACAAATGACAGGAAAAAATAAGAGTGGAGAAACATCAAATGCAGATGCTTCCGTGCACCAGGGCTCACTCAATGGTTTGGGGAAAATGATGTGAATAAAATGCATGGCCCTTTACAGTCTCCAGATCTCAACCCAGTTTCACACCTATGGAAGATTTTGGACCAACGTGTAAGACAACGCTCTCCACCACCATCTCCATAAGACCAAATGATGCAATATAATAATAGACTCATGCTGGCCTGACTCCATACTTACACACTTCAGGTTGGTTGTTCCCTTTGAATTTGTCACCTCTCTGTATGTTTGGCTTCAATAAAAACCTAGCAATCATAATTTAGTTCCATTTACATCTGCCTTAGTTTTTGCATGCTTTTTATTGCAGTCTGACGAGCTGAAGTGACGAACAGGAAGATCACTTTGGGGTTTACCAAGAGAGATTATAGCAATTAAGCATTGCCTTACAAGGAATACAGAATATGACATTTGTGAAGACACAGGAGAGAATGTATGCTGTCTCCTAGAAAGGAAATGTCTTTTTTTTTTTTTTTTTTTTTTTTTTTTTGGGAGGTTTTCTAGTGAACAAACCGCCCTGGTGCACTCTCATTATGGCAAGTAGGGTGTAAGGTTGTTCGAGGTCAACAACATGTCAGCCAGGGACACCCCAGCACATATGTACGAAAACGTCAAGAACCCCATAAAAGCAAGGAGTCCCCAAGAAAATTGAGCTATTTGTTTTTTAAACATCTTTTTCATCTTTAACTTGCATAAACATGATGATATTACTGTAGATTCCCAACTGTGCAGTGCGTAGGCTTCATTGAAAAGTTGAAATACAGTTTCCTGTGGTTGTATTTGCATTACGAGCTCCTGAGCTGTGGTTACACTATGCTCTATAGCAGTCAATGGGAGGTGTGTGTGCAAGTTGCTGTGTGTTGCTTAAAAAATAGACAATCTTTAGTTTAATCAGTGCTTTGCCGTCAAGGTTTTGTGCGTTGGTGATTTTTGCAAAGTGCTCAAATGTTTGTCAATTATACCAAATGTTGTTGTAATGGAAAGATATGAAACATAAATATGAGTGAAGTTTCTGACTGGAGCAAATATTTATTTTAAGATTCAGATTGCAGGCGATGTACAATGATCGTGTCTATGGCAATACATATTGAGCTATCAACAAGCATAATCTTTTCTATGCATAATACTTCTCAGTGGGGAATAATTGTCTTGTTGAATTTCAGTTGTAAAAATGCTCTTGACTTATCAAGATGTATTATGGTGTGTAACTCTAGAAAGCAAACCATCTCTGCATTATATATTTTAGTGAGGTGTTTTCAGTTGTGGAGGCTGTGGTTTTGACTCACACACAACACTGAAACATTTGTGGGCAAATGTGGCGCTCAGTGTTGAAAACTTGACACTATGGTTGTTTCAGTTCAGACTCTAGTGACACAGGGCAGCGGAAGAGCACCTTTTCTAATCGCTATATTTCTCCCTGTTTCGTCTGTCTTATCTTATAGGTAATGCACTGTAAATGGCTCTTCAAGCAATGCACAGAAGTCCTTACAGCAGCTCCATGTCTGGCATTCAGCTCGTCTTTACCTGCTCTGCAGTTTGAAGACACTGGCACCCTGCAGGGCAGCAGCGTTTAGTGAAACTGAATCTGGCAGCTGCCTAAACCTCACATAATAACCCGGGAGGTATTTAGCTTCAATGCTCAGCATCAAAGACTCTGAGCCTTTGATTTAGCAGTCTGATGTTTAAACATATGGAACAAAACTTGGAACAGATTGCATGTCTTTCCAACTGCATTTCCTACCTTGGACAGCATGGATGCTGTTTTTGAATCAGGTTGACTATCTGTCACCTCATCCCCTCCTTCCTGTCTCTTCAGTAGAAGGAGGGTGGGGGATTGGTGTGGCGTCCCCTGCCCCTCCTTGTAGGCCTACTTGAGACTTGAGTTGTCTACTTGGGCACCATAGTTACTCTTCCATTGCCTTGTCCTCCTATCAACTCCATCCCTCAATCCCCTCTCCTTCATGAAATCCTGCAAGATCCTGAAGGAAGAGGTTTCCATCCCTAGCCTTGGCGGGATGTCACAGGAGGAAGCACGCAGGGCACCGGTGTCCCAGTCCTATTTTCACTCTCCTAACCCAGATCTGGACCTGACGGGAAAGCTTTATAAGAGGGAGGTTGGTGGTAAGCCTTATTCTGTGTTAGTGGACAATAAAATGGCAGCGAAGACATCCATGGGAGATCAGATCATTGGTCAGTTGCCTTCTCAACATGTGAGTCCACAGCAACATCAGCAGTATTTCAGAGAGGGAGGAGCAGGGCAGGAGATGGGGACGCAGGGGTCCCAGGCTGGCAACGAAGGCACCTCTGATGATACTGAAGACGAAGAAGACGATGATGAGGAGGACGAGGATGGGGAGGACGAGGGCTTCAAGCGTGAACAGATCATTGTCGAGGTTAACCTGAACAACCAGACCCTTCATGTATCCAAGGGGGACAACAAAACTGGAACCACAGCAGAAGACTCTGAGAGGGCTGGCAGTGACGACGACGACGATGACGACGACGACAATGACGACGAGGAGGAGGACAGCCCTGATGAAGAAGAAGAGGAGGAAGATGACGAGGAAGATGAGATTGAGAGTCGAAGAACGAGGTCAAAGAGGGCCCGTCGGGTTGCTAGTAGCACAGCAGCTCCCAGCCAGCCACGGAGGAAAAGCCTCAGAACAGCTCTGAGCACCTCCACTGCTGGAATGACCACCAGGGGCCGGCGGAAGCGCATAGAGCCTCCAAAGAGCAAGCGCAGGTCGTCCAGATCAGCCCCGTCGTCTGCCGGTACCACGACGACAGGAGGGAAAGCAGAGGTGGAGGAAAAGGAGATGCTGGCGTGTGAAAAGTGCCCCCGAGTGTTTAACACACGCTGGTACCTGGAGAAGCACATGAATGTCACGCACAGGCGAATGCAGATTTGCGACAAGTGTGGCAAAAAGTTTGTCCTGGAGAGTGAGCTGGCCTTACACCAGCAGACTGACTGTGAGAAGAACATCCAGGTAACGCAAACCTCTCCACTCTCATTTATAATAGATCTGTAAATACTCTTGCAAATTCACTTTTTTTTTTTTGAATGGTATAGAAATGCATTTCCAGGGTTCACCAAATTATTTGATAACATCTTTATTCAAGATGGGGATCGAGACCCGGTTCTGTAAAAATTTCTCAAAACCCGGAAATCAATACGTACTCCTTTTGAGACTAGTGGGTCCGTTAATGTAACATTATTTCTCAGACAAGAGACGAGAGTCATGTCATTGAAATCAAATCACTGGTGCACAAACACACATCAGTTGTCAAAGTTTTAAAATTCAGTTAAATTGCCTTCCAGCCGCTGTTGAGCTAAACGCCCTCGTTCACTTCATTTCCCATTTGCTCAATTGGTTGCTTGCTTGGATGGCTGAACATGTAAAGCGGTCAAAGCCTTGGCTACATTTCAGTGAAGAAAGAGATAAGGAGGAAGCGAAATGTTATTTATGTTTTAAGTTAATTTCTTGTAAGGGGGGGAACACAACGTCAATGCTAAAGCACCTTAACGTTGTGCATCAGTTAAAGCCAAAATGCAGTAACAGTTACCTTCGACTGTCTTCACCACCAGCTGCAGCTGCTGCCCAAGGTATGCATGATGCACGCACCCCAATTTCCCCCCATCTAGCAAGTCCCATTCATTGGCAATAATAATCTAATTGATGATAATCCAAAAATCTCTTAAAGTGACAGTACAGACATTAACCAATACTTTAGTGTGAAAACTTACTGAAACATGAACAAAACAGTTTGTTCAATATTAAGCACATTTTACCAAATACAAGATGTGTCACTTGCCTTCTGTCTGATCGAAAAGCGTTTGGATGGCCTAGTAATGAGATGTTTAATGATAGTCCAAAATATGTTTAACATTCGCCAACTTTCATTCATTTAGATGGTGGTCAGCTCAAGCTCACGCCATCATTTATGGCTGCTGATATATGATTTCACCATTATAAACGATATGTTGAAGGGGCCCTGTGTATTCCTTTTCAAATACATGCCCAGCATCAGCAGTGTTTGTTTAAATTTCATTCTGTTCAGAAATCGAACAGTCACAGACTCAGTTAAGCAATAAAATAAACACCAGTTCTGTCAAGAATTTATCGTGGTCTCGTCCTTCCACCAAATTAATAGAAAAGTATCAATGGTGGTATCGATAAAGATTTGGGTCGTTAAGCAGTCTCGAAAATGGTATCCATAAAAATGAACGTTCCTAATCTTTTTATATACCTAGATAAATTTAGCAGCTGCCCAGAACAATTTACTTTTGGATTTGTTTTGGGTGCTTTGATGCAGTAACCTGCTGTTCAAGCACAGCATTTTATTGCCCACTGGGTGCAGTCAAGTGAAACATATAGCTGTTTTATTTCCTGTTATTCTTGGTCCATAAAATGTGTAATAGTTAGATTGCTGTGGAAGTGTGAAGTAATACTTTACTTCAAGTTACAAGTTATGTTTTTCAGTTGTAAATGATTGGTAATATTTAAGATGGAAAACTGAAAACATTTCAATACTGAAAAGTGGAAACAGACTGGAACATTCTGACACAGACCTTTTCAAAGTACTAACATGTACAAATTTTTGTTTTTTTTAACATATATTATCTGTTGTCATTGATGGTATCATGTGGGTTCAGTTTGGTTTTGGTTCTCTAAAACTAAAAATGATTATTCAGGGTTAATACCCAAGGGTCATTGGGCTCTTTTGAATAGCTTAATTTAGCCCCCTGTTTTGATTAACTTGATTTGCATTGTAGTTAGTTTGTTAAAGGGTTCTTCACCTTTCCCCAGCTGGTTAAACCAGCTGAAACCATGTCTAGCTGTGAAGACACACGTTCTATTTCCCTATGATAAGAAAGTGATCATTTATTAATGCAGATCCTGTTAATGCACTTTTCCTATCCAGTAGTCAACCCTCAAATGAAATGCTCTCTTCTGTAAGATGTAACATCATGTGTATTAAGTCTTCCAGTCCAAATAACACACTTTACTGTATGTATAAAAATTTGTGGACTCAAAGCTCTGACATTTTATGTCAAAGTATAACTTTTGCCACAGCT
Organism: Coreoperca whiteheadi; assembly: GCA_011952105.1. Lineage (NCBI taxonomy): Eukaryota > Metazoa > Chordata > Actinopteri > Centrarchiformes > Sinipercidae > Coreoperca > Coreoperca whiteheadi. The sequence goes on along the minus strand of CM022470.1, from coordinate 5,801,376 downwards.
AAATTCTGTCAGTCATTGATTCTTATAACAGCAACAGCAAATCAAAATATAGGTACAGTTATCAATATTTGTGATAATATTTACTCCTTATCTGTAAAGGAAAGAATACTTAAAATATGATGGATAAGGCTTTTTTTACACTGATCAACAGAAAGATAATCAAATTGACCTAAATGAAGTGTTAATATAACCGGTTGCATGTATTCACCCTCTTTTACCCATCACTGGTGTAGCCAAGTGATAGTGTTTTTTGCATAATAAGTTGTATAGAGATTGCCTGTATTAAATCAAATTGTGAAAATTATTAGGTTCAATACACCTGTATATCTCGGAGATCAAACGTTTTCATTCAAATTTTATTTATATAGCCCAATATCACAAATCTCAATTTTGCCTCAAAGACCTTTACAATCTGTAGAACATATGACACCCTCTGTCCTTAGACCCTTAATTAGAATAAGGGGAAAAACTACCCCAAAAACGCCCTTTAACAGGGGGGAAAAAAATGAGAAACCTCAGGAAGAGCAACAGAGGAGGGATCCCTCTCCCAGGACGGACAGACAGGCAATAGATGTCTTGTGTACAGAATAGATTCACAGCAGAGGATCAAACTATATACAATTATAATGGCAAGTTGCAAAGCATAAATGTAGAGGACGGATCCAGAAATGAAGAGTACATACAATTATGATGAAAATTCTGAAATTGTACTGTGTGTGTGTGTATGTATAATTAAGATGAAAAGTGAAGTATATAAAACATAAGGGAAGAGGATGGATCCAGAAGGACATCTGAGCAGCTCTAGGTGAAGCCCACCGCGCAGGACCCGAGCCACACCACCTCCCCTCCACCATAGTAGATTATGAAGATCAGTCATACAAAAATAAATCTGAAAAGAACAAATCAAAGGTGGGATACAAGAATGAATATCCCTCAGGGTTCAGTGAGGCTATTTTAAAGTTTTGGGTTTTTTTTTTTTTTAAATGATGGCATATTGTGAATCTGTGTTTGAACAGGCTGATTTCAAGAACTGAATGTCTGTGGGATAAAAGTACTAGTGATGCTACCAATAGGCCTATGGCAGCTCTGAAGGGTCATTGCTGAGATAGGAGACAGTGTTCACAAAATTGTTCCCCAGGTGCTGTTCAGGAAATTAGACTCATTGTGATTTATAATTTTTTTTGCCCAGCAGAGGGAGCCGGAGTACAATAAAAAAACCTTTTGGTGAACAAGAACCATCTCATGGCGTCAGGTTTTGCTGCTTATGATATTTTATCAGCAACAATAAGCGTAATCTTAATGGGTTTTTTTTTTTTTCTCCTACTTGTATGTGTCCTTCAGTGTGTCTCCTGCAACAAGTCTTTTAAGAAGCTGTGGTCACTGCATGAGCACATTAAGATTGTGCACGGCTATGCAGAAAAGAAGTTCTCGTGTGAAATCTGTGAGAAGAAGTTCTACACTATGGCTCACGTCCGTAAGCACATGGTTGGTAAGTGGGGGGCCTTTTTGTTTGTTTTTTTTTATTACACAGTTCCTATTTTGCTGCATCGCCATAATATCCCATACTGGAGGTTTGAGCCACCACACGGCTGGCTGTTCAATACAATTGAGCCACAACATAATAATGGTTTATATTAATTATATTTTTCATGATGTATCTTGTGACTTTACACTTACAAGTTTTTCTTTTTGAGCGTGCTTATGTGGCAATTTTTTTTTTTTAGGATAACTCTTCTTTAATTTTACATGGTCAGAGCAGAGCTTAATAGAGTTAACACTGTCTTGAGGTTGGTCAAAATAACACGGTCTAAGTTTGTATATTATCGCTCACTGTGTAGATGTCTTTATTTTTTCGCACACAACCATCCTATTTGAAACCTTGATATTAGCTGATCCGGTGTATGTGGTTGTCTCAGTATTGTTTTCCCGTCTATCTCTCTTCTCCCAAACCCAGCTCACACGAAGGACATGCCATTTACCTGTGAGACATGTGGGAAGTCGTTTAAACGGAGCATGTCTTTAAAAGTTCACTCACTCCAGCATTCTGGAGAGAAGCCCTTCCGATGTGAGGTAAGGTACACACATTGTGGCCCTGTTTAGACATGATATCCTGTATTCTGATCAAATTCCACTTTAGGTCTAGAGACCTTGTTAGGACAGATTGCAGTGTGTCTCACCTGCGTCCAGAGTGACCGCTCGTAGTCACATTTTGGCATTTTGCTTACATCGATGGTGTCTGTTGAAACTGAACCAATGCTACTCAGACAAAATACGTGTTTGTGCTAGGCCATACAGCTAAAGAACAGGACTGCTTCACCTGGGACATGGACTGAAAAAGCTCCATGGCCAAACGGCTAACTAATTGCTAACTGTTTGGCAGGTTTTTTAATGTTGTGTGCAAGTTATCCTTCAATGTGATCACAGACACATTTTTGTTAACGTAACATCCCTGACAATTGCTTTAAAAGTCAGATGCAGTCTAATCTATATCTTTTTTTTTTTTTGTGCAGGTCCACCTGTATTTAGTGCACCCAGTCAGTCACAAGTGGATGCACTTATGACTGGCTGCACTAAGAGTAATTTTAGAGCTGAATGACGCTTGTTTGTGGTGTTCTGTCATTTCCCCCCCCCCCTCACCCTTTCATATGCTGCTGCTGAAGGTCATTCATGTAACATAGAAAACACAAGTCTTTTCACCATGACAGTTTCCAACCAGACACCCTGTTTTCTTAGCAAATATGTGAGAACCTATGTAATGTTGACATACTTGAGTGGTAGAATCCATTTAATATTGTTTGTCATAAACACACACGCACATCTAAATGTCATCATCTTTCTTGCTTGTCCTTTTGTAATGCTTTTATTTTTTTTTAGCTGAATTATGTGAGAGTGGTTGGCTGTTTTGAGTGGAGTGACTGAAGGTTACAGTTTGCTCTTGTGTGCCTCAAAAGGAGCCTCAAGGTAGTTTTCGTTCATTAGTTTGAGCAAGGGGAGCTTCTGTGCCATGTGGTTTGTAAACAACCCAAAATCATCAGTTCTATTCAGTTGATGTCTTTCAGAGGGGGACCATCCTCCTGTATTTTGAACATTCGTTGGACAGTTATGTCCTCTGAGCTGTGACTTGACTGCAACTCAAGTCGAACCATGTCAAAAATTAGCAAACCACACATGCACCATGTTCACCAATCCACTGGAACACAAGATAAATGTAGAACTAAATGTTCAGTGTTTTGGGGCTTGAACTGACCTCTCTTATGGATGCATTTTTGTCACGCTGTGTCAAGATTTCCACGCTTATTTCTGCTCAACAGGGTTAGTTACAGTTGATTATCTTATCCCTGTCCTGACTTGTTAATTCAGAGGAAGACAGATGGGGTGCTTCACTCCCACCCGAGGCCTTTTTAATGTCCAACCACTTGAATGGACGGCACACGGGAAATGTGTGTATGGGTGGAGCTGCAATAATTAAATGTTTGAAGTCATCCTACACTGTACCATGTGATTGCATGCTGACTAAGGATGTATGTAATGTATAGGCCGTTCTCCCCAGTGGTCTAACTCTGTAGTGCCATATGGAAACTGCTAGATCCTTTTTCCCCCCACAGACATTTATTTAGTGGCGCCATTGAGATTATAAATATCTCACTAGATGAAAATACCTGACCAACAAAGCCTCATAATGCAAACATACTGTGTGGTTGCATGCACCCAAATAATAATCTTATTTTTGGCTTGCTGCAATAACCTAAATTCTTAAATGTAATGTACATAAAAACTAGAAACCTGCTTCCATTTATCAGGTTATGGGATTAAGAAAAAACACAGCTAGACTTATGGCGAACATGTATTTGAAATGCATGTAAATGCATCCCTTGCTGTCATGCCTAACTTGTCCCAGTAACCTGGTTTCTTTTGTGAATGTAAAAGTAGTCCAGTAGCTGCAGGACATGAGTGCATTTGTGAATAAGTTCACATAACTTGTACATGTGTACATTTTTAATGCTTTATTGCACTGACCTGGTGTGGGCATGTTGCGCCTCTGTTGTTTCTGCTGTAGAACTGTGATGAGCGGTTCCAATACAAGTACCAGCTGCGCTCACACATGAGCATTCACATCGGACACAAGCAGTTCATGTGCCAATGGTGTGGCAAAGACTTCAACATGAAACAGTATTTTGATGAGCACATGAAAACACACACAGGTGAGAAATGACATGTTTGCACTTTTGACTGCAAGAACCTTCTTTTATTCTTCTTCTTCTTCCTCTTCTTCTTCTAGTATTAAATCCCCTTTCCGACTGCAGATACTGGGAAGCTTTGTAGGAAACTATGAACTTAACCCATGTAGTAACTGGGAGAACTAAGGTTTAATTTTAGTTCCCAGACTATTGTTCCTGCCCACTAAGATGTTCCTGTTTCCAATGGAGTCTCCAGTAAACGTCACTAACAGGTCAAGCACAAGCCTCAAGACTGATACAACTTGCATACAGTCTAAAAAAAAAAAAAAGAGCAGGATAACAGAAAGTGAGGGCATAATAAAAGTTAGTAAGAACAGTGATTCCCAAAGTATTTGAGTTATATACTGGCTAAAACAGGAAAAATAACTAGAAGCTCTCAGCAGAGCCTAACGACATTGGGAGACAGACGTCTCGCCTTTCTGGCAGTCTTTCCTTCCATGTCTTCACATCTCCTTTGCAGCATCTACAGTATTTAAATATCACAGCCCTGTCCACACTGAATTACAAAGAACAACCAGATGACTCGGCTGTTGTGGCGTTGGCATTTTATCTTTTCTCAGTCTACTTGGCTTGATCGTCACAGTTCTTCAGTTACATGTGAATAGAAATGCAAAAAGGGTCTAAAGGACTTGGCTTTTAAATTCATTTAGGGCGTCAGACTATTTTATTGAGAAAGGCCATACATTTTGATGAACTTGTTATCAGATGTTGTGTTTGTTCTGCTTGTTGCAAATCTAAATACAGACACTTTAAAAATTTGAAATGTTTTGAGATGAAAACAACCAACGATGTTCCTGGGCTCAGTCAGGCAGCCAGTCACCATACACTCTCTAAAAAAGGAAAGACATGGGATGTTTCCAAGATGAACATTATAGTGGTAAGAGCAGGAGACTTCGCCCAGTTTTTGTAATGAGAGGGACGTTCTACATCAAGGAAGAGCCTTGCATATATTGTGGCTTATAATGACTACCCAGACACATGCTGTATTACACCCCTCTGAGTTTCTGTCCCTGCTGCATTGCTATTTCGCAGACCAAACTGAGCAGTGCAGCCTGCACGTCCTTCGCTCTTTTTCTCCAGCCGTGCCTATCGTGGGTGGACACACTGCTTTCCGTTGGCCCTCACAGTTCTATTTGTGATGTGTAATTACGCTACCCTCTCCTCTCCCTGCCACTAGCAACAAATTTAGCCTCCTGCAGGAGGAGACACACCCAGTCGTGCCCTATAATGACTGCTCACATGTTAAACACCAACTCCCAAAGTTTGGTTCACTGCACATAGATTTTTCATGATTTCTTGTGAGTGTAATGTAACAGTTACAGAAGACAAGCACATTAGCTGTCACCTTTTTGATATTCAGTCGGTTTGGAGGAGCTTCACACATAACATGCCAGAATAAGGCATTTAGAGAGCCCTTCAGCAGCCAGTTAATAGATGGCTGCGTGGGTGGTAGCAGGCACATTCAGTGGCTCCATGGAGGGAGGTTAATGAGAGCTGCATTCCAACGGAGCTGCTGCTGTTCACTTTCACATCTCCTCTCCTCAAAGTGTGAATTGTAATAGCTTCCTGCAGAGTGGGTGGGTTGACAGCAAAGACCCTCAATTCAAGATGGCAACTTATTAGCATTTTTAAAAGAGTACTGTTGCTTTCTTTAGAGAGAAATGTTTAAAAGGGGAAAAAAGTTAACTTTGTTGTTTGGAGAGCTTTAATCAGTTGATTATTTTAACCATCACATTTGACAACAAAGGATTTGAATGATGCATCATATTATTTTCTCTGTATCAATTAACAAAAAGATTGTAGCTACACAGTCTCACACATCAGTCTTTTATTTTTTGAATCTGTGCAGGAGAGAAGCCTTTCATTTGTGAGATTTGTGGGAAGAGCTTCACCAGCCGGCCCAACATGAAGCGCCATCGCCGCACTCACACCGGGGAGAAGCCCTATCCCTGCGAGGTGTGCGGCCAGCGCTTCCGCTTCTCCAACATGCTCAAAGCACACAAAGAGAAGTGTTTCCGAGTCACCAGCCCTGTGGTTCTGCAGACCAGCGGCCCACCTGTTCCTGTCCGCATCTTTGCCAACACCTTCTCTTCTTCCTCCACCTCTAGTCCCGGTCCCTCAGCTGCCACCCCGGCTGCCACCTCAGCACCCCTGGGCCACAGCCCGACAGGAGGGCCCATGCCTCCGCGAGGCCCTGTGGGACACACATTCTCCCACGTACAGCTCCACTCATCCCCCTCTCACCATCATCCCCACCCACAGACACCCCAGCAACACCTCTCAAACACACCCCAACATGCCCCGGCTCACCCCCACCACCACCTGGCCGTGCCCCCAGTCTCCCACCTGCCCCCGCCCCCGGCCCTTTTCAAGAGTGAGCCCTTAAACCACTGTGGGCATGATGACAGCGGCTACCTGCACCACATGGCCCCCCCTGACAAGGGCCCCGGAGCCCCACAGCACCACTGAACTGTGCTTGAGCTCTGCAGGCCCACACCAAACCGCGCCTTGTTCCTTCTCTTCTCATAGTCCTGCCTCAGTCTCTCAGTTGCTAGGCACCTGATGTAAGGGTGCTCTTCTCAAAGCGATTTAAATTAGTGAAGCTAAACGTACACACCTGTGTATGTGATTCAGCCTGATACACTCTGTGCGCACATTATTTAAGTTAGACCCCTACTTAAATACCCCGGTCAACTGGCAAGATTCTACTACATTTTCTTAGGAAATCTAGACAGAATGATCTCTGTGTGAGTTCTCTATCCTGTACATTGATGGGTGTAAAGTATCTCCTTTTCATCAAAAGCTGCTGATGGATGTCACCCTATGTATTAGCTGTGCTTCATGGATCTTCTAAGATCAATGTCACCGAACTCTCCTCTTTATGTCAAGTTGACTTATGGTTGCACATTGGTTCAGGACTTTTGCTTTCTGTGCAGGTCCTCATCCTAGCAATACTCAACCTGTCCTAGTTGTACTGCAGAACCTCGGCCCCCTCAGAAACGTTTGATGAATGTTGTAACTGGTTCTACCTGAGCCTTTCTCTGTCCTAAGGCCAAGGCTGAGACTTTCTGTCAGAAGGGCAACAGCAGTAGTGCAAGATGCAGTGCCATAGGTTACAGTAAGAAGGTGGGGAGACATTTTTGTAAAAGGTTTTGTAAATGGTTAGTTGAAACTAGACAGTCTATCATGGTTAAATGGTGCTTTCCATTCCAGTACATAAAATATTTTCTTTATTTTGATTTTCTATTTGATTTTCAGAAGTGTAATATTACAAAATAGCAATGTATTGTGTCATACAGAACATGTCTTGCCAGCCTGGTTTTTCTAAAATGGATTTCAGGTTTGAGTAGATATTTTGTGACGAAGAAACTCAAGTTATGTAGGGCATGCCGTAGGCACACACAGCCTCACGCTTACTCAAGCACACACACACACACACACAAAAGACAAAGACCATATGGTCACTGATTTTACTTACCTTGATCAGTGCAACCTCAGCTGTCCGTACTGTTGGTCAACAGATGCTTTTAGATAACAGAATACTGCCACTGTGAGGGGCCAGACACATGGCCCCATCAGGATTTATCCCACCTCCCTTCGCTGCTGTCGAAATGATACGGGTTACCATGTTAAAGGTCATTTGACACACACAGTATACACACCTGGGACCTTTTACATCACAGTTCTTAACAGGCAATTATGCATATTCCTCTCAGCCTATATTCCACAGTTTGGTGTGGGGCGTTGTTGTAATGTAAAGGGTTGTTTTTCGACTTTAATCGTACTGACATACTTTGATCCACACAGGCAAACTCGTGTCTCAACCTGTTGAATGTTGCCTACGCAGAATAATGGCTGATGAGTCATTCATGTGTTGTTGGTTTTTTTTTTGGTTTTTTTTTATATTCTCTGATCATTTGCTCAGTTTTAAGCTAATGAATGGTTCTGGAGTGTAGATATACTGTTGTTAGCACATGATACGAAATGTCAGGATAAAAGGCAGTGGTCATACAACTTATAATACTTGCGATTCTTGTATAGATAAGAATACATGTGATCAAGTTAGGGCAAGAAATTACATTTATTAATGTAATAGCCGATGGCGCGAATGTTGTTTGTTTTAAAAGAAGCATAAATGGGTGGCAAGTATTTGGCATGAATTTGGATTGCCTGGTTGTTAGCCCTTCACCCAGTCTGACGGCTATCAGATGCGTGTTTAGGAGCAACATTAAGCTGCGTGTGTGTGTGTGTGTGTGTGAGAGAGAGAGTGTGCGCATGCATTAGTCTCTACCAGTCTGTCTGTCTGGTTGTTCCCAGTGCTCTTGTACCAAAAGCTGCTTTTACACAGTGTGCCCCAATATGTGTGTATTCGGGGATACCCAAGACGATCAATAGCAGTACATTTTAACATGATCCTCTTGCTGCCACTCTAATGGAATTTAGTCTGAAGTGGTTAAGCTCAGTAGTAGTTTAGGATGCCCCTTTTTTGATTTGAGACCTGCAATTATCCTGCCATTTCTGTGGGTCTTAATACAGCTGCATTATTTGCTTATCATCCTGCCCCCTCGGGTTCCCCGTTGTGCTTCAGCATTTTGCAGTATGGATCTTTTGTCTGTTTTTTTTATTTTTATTTTGTTAGCCTTTTCATTTGTGTGTTTTCTCTGCACTTTACTGCTGCGTGGGTGAGGCGCAGGGAAGGGAGGGCCTGACAATGCATTGTGGAACAGAGTGCAGTCATGGCTGCATGGGAAAGGGTGGAGGTGATTACTCCGAGTGGATGTTTTTAGGCAAGGAAAGGAGGAGAGTCCTGGGTGGAGGCGAGTAGTGTGGAAGGGACCATAGCAAACGAAGGACATTTCTTTTAGTATGTGCATAAATTTAATTTCCTAATTTTTTTTCAAAGAAATACACTTTTGCTCCAATATGGGCCTCCCCTCAAAGGTGAAAGCGATGTTCCTCCTGCTTTGGCGACTTCACACTGGCCCCTCCAAGCTGTCTGAAATACATTCTTTTGTTATGTTTGTTCATGGGGTTCTTCTTTCTGTTATTTCCTCTTTCAGTTTGCCGAGTGATTCTCTCCTCCTTTCTTTGTTATATAGAATGCACTTTCTACTAAAATTCTTGGCTAGTTAAGAAAAAATAACATTGTATGTTCTTCAAAGATGTTTTAAAAAAAAAAAAATCAATATACTTTTTCCCCTTTGTATTTTTAACCACTTAATGTAGCATTGCGTATTTTATTATTGTATCTGGTACAAAATGTGCAGCTTTATAATGTCCTGGTTTGTCCCCCTTTTTTTGTATATTATCTGGAGATTGAGGAGAAGTGATAAAGTTGGGCCTTTTTTGATAATGTACATTTAACTGACCGCTAACTTTGAGAAGTAAAAACAAGTAGCCATGATTATCACTTTTTGTGTGCCTCGTTTTATCCTCAAATGCTGAGTTGACCGTGGACAGTTAGTTACCTTAACAAGGACAGGTAATTAAAAATGAAAGGTAGAAAAACAAGGGATTGTGCATAGCGTGTTCCTGATAGCGTCAACGGGTTCAGTTTCAACTTTCATACTAAGCTTTGCTGAAAAGCTTAAATTCCAGGTGACTGTTGTAACTGCACCGACTCGACATGCCTGGGTGCAATTATTTCACTATTTCAGGGTCACTGGGTTCTTGGCACAACACCTGTAACCAAACATCTGCTGGCTAAACATGAGACTGAAGGTTCAGCAGCTGACTTCTTTTCTTTCCAAAGCTTTTATTTGCTGAAGGAAGTTTTAGGTCTTCATCTAAACCCATATCATAACTTTAGATGAGCAGCTGCATATGGCGAAAGTTAAATATCAGACCAAAGAGTGATACCTGGTTCTCCAAATCAACCAGCTTTTTTTTTTTTCATCCATTAACAGTGTCGCTCCTGTAAGGGCACATTAAGACATCTACTGTTGCTAGAATACCTCCTAAAATGTGTGCCCTCTATCACCATAGGTGGGTTTTTAAGTGGCGCACCGGTGAGTCACATAATCCTATAAGGTAGCTGAAAGTGTGAGTGACTCAGTGATGGCGAGTGGGTGCTCAGGTACAGAGGCTCACTTCACGAGCAGAGGAGATAATAACACACCGTCTGTGCATCTCCATTCCCATTTGGGTTTGAAAATAGTCCGCCACCCCAGCTGTTAGTCATTACACCTTGTGGCGTAGAGGAGGGAGGAGGCGGTGTGTCTGTCAGCAGGCAGATAAGGAGAGGGGGGCTTCACGCCGCGTTGCCCTGCGGTTCATTAATCACTGTGTATTTGCGAGGTTTTATCGCGACCACCGATACAAGCAGCCAACATCAACCCCCCCCCGCCCCTTGCTGTGATGCTAATGTTTCACTGTAGTTAATACATGGAAACACCACATTGTTTCAGATTTGAAATGATGCGTTACTTTTGACATACTTTTAATTCATGCTATCTCTCAGATGCCATACTCCTTCTCCATCGCCTGTGTCTCCCTAACAAACGAGGTCAGGGGTCAAGCACAGCTTCACAGCAGAATCAGTGTTTTTCCACCGTGCTTAGGGCCACAGGGACCCAAATCCTTCTCCTGTTCAGGGGGGGGGACTCTCTAACCAGTAATGTAGTTTGTCTGGACACCAATAAGCACTCAAAACTGTGTGTTTACACGGTCTTTGACTCAAATCAGGTCAACTGAACAGTGTCGCGTTAGTCGGGATTATTGAAATATGTCCCTGTGACTGCCATGCGCCGTGTTTTCCCAGGCGCCGGGCCCCGGACTGGATGAGCGGATTTGACTTTGGTCTTTTCGGGGGCCGATCCAACCAGAGATGTTTGTTCTGCCCAGTGTCTCTCTCTCTCTCTGTAACTGCTCGCACAAGGAAGTGCGTGAGCACGGCGTGTACACGAGTGTTTAATCTGTGTTTGAGACACAGATCAGCTCTGCAGAAGTGAGGCGAGCGCAAACACTGACACATTCACTTGACTAACAGGAAACGGAGTGTTTGGTGTCTTTCGTTGTTTCTTTGTTGTTGGGTTTTTTTCCCCCTTCCTTCCTTTCCTCCCACAGTGCCCCCCCCTCCCTTCTTCTCTTGAAAGTATCGTGAACGCGCTCAGTAGGCTGCTATTAAATGGGCGGACTTGGAGTCGCGGTCACGTCCACGGCGGCTCCGGCGGCTCTGACTGTCACATAAAAGTGCGCGTCCCGCCGGCTGGACTCTGTCTCTACTCTCTGCGAGACCGGCACGGACCCGATCCGACCCGAGAGACACCGGCGATCGGAACCAGCGCCGGTGACACAGTAATGCTTTTTTTTTGTTGTTGTTCTTGTTGTTGCTGTTGCAAGAATTCAATATCCAATTCGAAAGAGTTCAAGTTTGAGCCATCGCATGCTGCTGCTGCTGCTGATGTTGTTGTTAAAGTAGGTTGGTTTTGCAATCGACAGATTAGGCCTTACCTGCCAATCTGCGTTGGACATTTACCTCTTTAGTTGTGCTGTAACCTCAAAATGAACTATTCCTGCTTGTTGCAACGGGGGCTTGAAATGTCTTTTAAAAGCCAGATATAGAGTTCAAAGAGGAACCTGGCAGATGGTGGGTAGATGTTTACGTTTCTGCGGTCATATTATTGTTTTGTAATTGGTATCGTATTTATGACTGGCCCTATAATGTTCCTGTGAGGAGGACGGTGACTCCGCAATGTTTCTCCGTACACACTCTTGCGGGGTCAGTGACGGTACAATAGCCTAACGCTTATTAGTGGGGCTCTCAGTAGACCCGGGTCTGATGAAGCGGCTGGGTCGGCGCGACGCTGTCACGCCACCGCTGTCTGACGCAATCCAGCCGTTCATTGTGTTTTTTTTTCTGCCGCACAGCGTGAAGGCGCCGTGGCGGACTCCCGCTGCTGACATCACCTCCCGGCCGAAGGTATGCGGGCGGCAGCTCACGCACACTGTAGGACACGGGGCTGCCTTGCTCTTCCATGGGATGTAGCTACAATATCTTTAAAAGTGAACACACATTTGCTTGCTTGCAGGATCTGCCTGGAGCCCACGTAGCTACATATAGGCTCATGTTTCCATTCAGATCCGAGTATAATCATTTCACTTCTGCTACAGCAGGATGACCCCCACCCCTCTTCTTCGCTCCTTACCTTTACAAAGCCCTTCACATTTTATTCTCTTCTGGCTTTAAAGAGCTACTGGCTGCTTTGCACTCTTTATAGGTCTTTTTTTCATATATTTTAAATTTAGATAGGCCTATTATGTCTATTTCTAATCTTAAACCTATATTTGAGTCTGTTTTTACCCCCCACTCTAAGTCTGTTTATGCATGAATGTTTCCCAGATATCCATCCTCGGTAGCCTCCACCTTACTGTGGCCTGCCTTGCGTGGGATGCTGGAGAGTGGGAGAGCAGGAGTGGAGATTTGATGCCACTTGGCAACAGTAAGAGGTGTGGCATAGTCAGTCATGGGGGATTCGATCTTCAACTGCTGTTATGTCCCACCCCAGCCTCCAGGCGAGGGGGAGCCCCCCAGGTCCAGGCGCTCAGAGATCATGGCCTCCAATTCTGCCCACATCTCCTCCGACAAGCGCTTCCTCATCTTCTTTGACTTTGACGAGACCATCGTGGATGAAACCAGCGACGACATGGTGGTGCAGGCCGCCCCGGGTCAGCACCTGCCGGCCTGGCTGAAGGACACCTACCAGCCCGGCCGCTACAACGAGTACATGCAGCGCGTGCTGTCCTACCTGGCGGAGCAGGGCGTCACCGAGAGCGACATACGCAACATCATGGAGAAGCTACCGGCCACCCCCGGCATGCTCACCCTCTTCCAGTTCCTCCGGGCCCGGCCCCAGCAGGACTTTGAGGTGGTGCTGCTCTCCGACGCCAACACCTTCTTCATCGAGTCGTGGCTCCGGCGCGCCGGGGCCCGCGCCCTATTCCACCGGATCTTCACCAACCCTGCCACCTTCAACAAGGACGGCCGGCTCGTGATGCGGCCCTTCCACTCTCACGACTGCCTGCGGTGCCCCGACAACATGTGCAAGCAGGTGGTCGTCAGGGACTATGTGGCCCGCAGGACGCAGGAGAGGGGCCGTCCGTACCAGAGGGTCTTCTACGTGGGGGACGGAGCCAACGACTTCTGCCCGGCGCTCTCCCTCGGACCCCGGGACGTGGCCTTCCCGCGGCGGGACTTCCCCATGCACCGGCTGATCACGGAGACCCATGAGGCCATGCCCGGGGAGTTCAAGGCGGTCACGGTGCCGTGGGCCAGCGCGGAGGACGTGGTGCAGCGGCTGCGGAAGCTGGTGGCAGAGTAGAGGCTCGCAAACACAGAGGGGAGATAGGAGACGACGAAGGGGCCAGGGGACACTTGTAGTCGTATTCTCAGGAAAACATAGTCATATAGGCTCTAAACTATTGTTCTAAGGCAATAAAATCATTTGTACTGTCAGTAAAACATAAAGTCAGTAGGGTCTTACGTGGCGTCCAGATTCTCATGTTTTGCTCCGGTGGTCCGTCTCCAAACAGAAGCCCAAGATGACATCAGCAGGTTAATGATTATGGAGACGCTGACACCCAAAGAGAGGAACTCAATGAAAAATCCTGTGCTTTGATAGAAGAAAATAACTAGATCTAAGGATACAAATGTAAAGGTTAAGTGCATTTGCATAATAAATACATTTCAAGGGAGTCTTTTTTTTTTTTTTTAAATAGAAATACTCAAAAATGTTATGTCAAACAAGTGACTGGTTGCTCTCAAACAATAAGTGTCTTCTTAAAAACTGCACTTTTTTTTTTTAATACGAAATATTGAATTAGTCTCAATAAATGAAATCAGAGTGGCACCGCCTTCTCATGGCAATGGGCATTTCGACAGATTTTTCGTCAACACGCTCCTCAGAGAATAAATGTCTAATTTAGAAACGCATGACTATGTCTTAAGAGGGTGTTTGTTTGTTTAACTTGTTTTATCGGTCTGTTGTGTCTTTACTGTGTAGGCCAGGCCTACTGAAGAAAATGGTAACACCAGCAGGAATAAAGCCATCAACTGAAACCGCGCCTGTGTCTGAATTTATCATCAAGCCTCTTCGACATGCCCATGGAATAATTCACAACCATCTCCCTGATAACGTTCAAGTATCTCTGCCATAGAAAGGCCAGATTTTATATGTGAACATCAGTGCTTGTTTCAAACACTATGCTTCACTTCTCTGAAGTTGTAGGCACATTTGGTTCTTTGCACACCAATCATGCATACCACGACTATATATCAACCCTGTACAATTTAACAGTGGTTTGAAGTCCTGTCAAAGAGACAATAATTAAACGTGCCTTTGAAATCAAAAGTGAAAGCCTTCTAGAACCTTAAGTAATGCTCATAAAGTCATAATTTCCCCCCATAATGAGATTCTATAGTGTTTTGAAGGTTAAATTTGTCTTCTAAGTAGGCCCATTTACCATCAATTCTAATAGTTAACTCTAAGTTTCTGCCTCTAAAATACTGTAAAACATGTTAGAAAGTATGGTTTGTTTAGTATTTACATATTTATAAATCTTTAATTTTACTTAATTTTAGAAAGTTGTTCGGGAGGAGCCTATATAGGGCTCATTGAGTTGAATTTACCCTAAATGTCAGTCCGTTATATATCATTTATACAGGGTTCATCTGGGTAGACATTTTAATTTTAATTTAGTAATAAAGCTTTTAAAGTTTTGTTACCTACACACACACACACACACAGGCCATTATTTTCAGGTATAGGCTGTTCATTTAATGACCAAATGGGTTAATGGTCGTCATGAGTGAAGCTTCACTGCCCTCCAGTGATCACAGTGCGTAACTACACCTCTGTCTGTTTCAAACCTTTTATTGTTAAAGCGTTGACCGGAAGGTGCTGTATGCTATTGTGTCCGCCTTGACGCTTGGATGCATTTGTTTCATGCCTTTTAAAGCATAGTGTCAAGATTTAAATATTTTATTTGTCACATGGTTATGCTATAATGTTCAGTGAAATGCAAGGTGACATACTCTTCATCTTCCGGCGAACACGTTCAAAATAAAACTTGTAGTTGCGCACCGTGGCCACTGGAGGGAACCCTTACGGTACTACACGAATGTCAAGGCAGACACGATAGCATGCTAACACTTCCGGTGAAGGCATTTAAAATAAATCTTTTAAATTAGACTAAAGTAACGAATTGTGCTCTGACTATGGAGGTAAGAAAGCAGATCAAATATGATTTGGGTGTTGAAGCAAGGAAGCAATATATCTTGCCGCTATACTTGCTTTAGGGCAACACTGTGTCGAGTAGACTTCCTCTAGCTAGCCGCTAGCGTAGCATCTCTAGCCATAGATACGTGAGATACACAAGCGGGGCGATAGTGAGTTTAACGTTGAGTGCTCACCGCCCACACGTCAATAGAAGAAGAAAGCCGGAAGTAGTATCTCGTGCGCATGGCGCTATTTGGGAAATAATTTATCTTCTGAATACGTACCCGACGTTTATCTTGTTTTGAGAATACTAGTAGCTGACTGCATCACAGGATAATACAGGTGAGTGGGACTTGCAGCCTCCAGGTTTATAATTTCACGATGTAAGCTATCGTTGGCTACGTCGCTAAACAACAACGTAACTGAAACGTCGCTTCAAAGTCATTCATTTCTTCAACGTTACTCGTTAGCATGCTAGTTATTTTTTTTGCCAGCACAAGAAAAAGAGCGGTTGCGAGAACGTCTGGCTTAAGACTAATTTTAGTTTGATTATTATTTACGTGCGGAAAGCATCTGTAAGCTTGACAAACAGTTAACTAAAGTGTGCTGGCGCGTGTTATGCTCTATGCAAAGTTAGCATTAGCTCCGGTGGTAACGTCAGGTAACTATTGACTGGCTCACTTAGCTAACGTTAGCGCAAGTCATCAGCGGCATTTGAAAAACAAACTACGCCTAAGTTTCATTGCACTGCAAATTTTAATTTCTAAGGAGACTCGACGGGAGATAAAGTGACACGGACTCACAAAGCAACACTGGAGTAGCGATTCACTCGCTAGCTAACTTCATGTTAAACAGTTGTAACGTTAGTTGTTGCAAAACCGTCAAAGAAAACAGTGCAAAGGCACATTTGAAATGGTTTATTGCATCCTCTCTCCACTTTAGAGCAAGGTAGTACGGCTATTTAGTCTCTCTGTATGTTCCAGCTTCATGAATGGATCCTATTCATGTATTGTCTTACCCATAAATGAAACCCACCAAAACACGAGTGTCCATGAACACATGAACCCGTTTTCAGCTCTCTAGAAGATGGAGGCGGATCTGTACGACGAGTTTGGCAACTACATCGGTCCCGAGCTGGACTCTGACGACGATGACGACGATTTGGATGCAGAGGACAGAGATGTTGATGAGGTACTCTTCGTGTAAACACTTATTCCTACCAGGGGGTCCTTGTCCTTGCTAACCTGTCACGGTAACAACTCTCTCCTTATGCAGGGTGATGAAGATGATGATGATGAGCCTGCTGATGCTGATGACGATGTCCCGGGCATGGAGGTGGTCCTGCACGAGGACAAGAAGTACTATCCTACAGCGGAGGAGGTTTACGGGCCCGAAGTGGAAACTATTGTCCAAGAGGAAGACACGCAACCTCTCACAGGTTAGACACAAAGTACAGTTTAGCCTGTATGTGCAGAGTTACAGTAAAGCGTATGGTATTTGGTGACGTAAACCACGTGCTTTCACACACTTATAATAGTGTGTGACGCATGCTAATAAGCCTTATGCTGTTTAGGTAAACACACAAACGCTAGTGTTTTCTGTCCACTCCAGAGCCCATAATCAAGCCTGTGAAGAACAAGCAGTTCACCCTGATGGAGCAGGAGTTACCGGCCACTGTTTATGATATGGAGTAAGTCATCTGCATTAATATGTACACGATGTCCTGTTTTTGTTTTTTTTGTCTAAAAAGTCAGAAGCTGTAAATGTTCATCCAGATTTGCAAGCGATACAACAGCACTTTACTTGATCTTGTGTATTTTCCAGTTAAAATCATCCGTTTACATGTGTCTGCTGCATGTCCTTCATGCTGTGATGTCACTCCTCTCTCCTGGCAGATTCCTTGCAGATCTGATGGACGGTCCCGAGCTAATCCGTAACGTCACCCTGTGTGGTCACCTTCACCACGGCAAGGTCAGCGCCTGCCCTTATGGCCGCTTCTGGCTCAGTTTGTCTTTTTAGCTGCGTGTTTCTAGTCCGGACATGTGTTCCTAAGAGTCAAACAATCTAAGCGGATAGGAGTGTTTTGGAGCATATGCAAATAAAATGGCTGCACTTGAGCTCATCTGTGACTCGTGGGGATCTAATGAATTTGTTTATTCCATTCAGACCTGTTTTGTGGACTGCCTGATTGAACAGACGCACCCAGAAATCAGGAAGAGAGATGATGTGGATGTGAGTCGTGACTGTAACAATAAACACACATGTGCAGGTTATTCCACTTAATTACTGTGTGTGACAGCAGAAATTAACTTGACCTTTGACTTTTTCAGCTCCGATACACGGACATCCTCTTCACAGAACAGGAGGTGAGTGCTTCGGTTGAACTGTGGCGGAATAACACTTCATAGCATCCTAAAATACGTTTGATTACCACATATTAGAATGGAAGGGAATTGCAAACATTGAAATATGAGCCACACCATAATACAGTTTAATTTGACAACATGACTTAGTCGTTTAAAGAGGGGAGGCTGCAGGATCTTGTCGCCAGAAATGATCATTTGAAGAAAATAAACTTTAAAATGATAGAATTATGTTTCCCTTGCTGCCTAGGTGATTACTGGCTTGTGTTTTTTCCAATAGAGAGGAGTCGGTATCAAGAGTACCCCTGTCACAATGGTCCTGCCAGACTCCAGAGGCAAATCCTACCTTTTCAACATCATGGATACACCAGGTACTGTATTGTGTGTGGGCCGGATGTTTTTTTTCCTGAATGTGTGTTTTGGGGTATCATCGCAGAAAAGTGATGTAAAACCTTGTGTCTCCCTCGAAGGCCACGTGACCTTCTCCGATGAGGTCACATCCAGCATCCGGATCTCAGACGGCGTTGTCCTCTTCATAGACGCAGCGGAAGGAGTGAGTCAGAGTATTTTTATCATTTTGATCTGCTCTAAATGCTGCACTCACCCTCTCTCTGCGCATATGTCCATGTTCTTCAGCCAGTATGACCCACATCCACTTTGTATCTGCACAGGTGATGCTGAACACGGAGCGACTCATCAAACATGCAGTTCAGGAGCGAATGGCCATCACCATCTGCATCAACAAGGTGGACCGGCTCATCGTGGAGCTCAAATTGCCTCCCACGGATGCTTATTATAAACTTCGTCACATTGTGGATGAGGTCAATAGTTTGCTCAGGTAATACTTGAAACCCATAACGTTCAGTGTCTGGAGAACCCGAATCGCTTCATGTGATGTAGCGCTACACAATTGTGGGGGAAAAACTTGAATATTTAGTTGTCACCCTGATGTTACATCAAGAGCAGTAACGTTGAATAAATGGCGTTCATGAGATTATTGATCCATAGAAATGTTTACAGGAATAATAATAAAAACATTAAAATGGGAGAAAATTCTCTTTTACATACACACGGACTTTTGCCTTTAGTGACAAAATGTGATACTTCATGATTGGTCATATTTCTTCCTTCTCAGCACATACTCCACAGATGAGAACTTGGTAGTGTCTCCTCTCCTTGGAAACGTGTGCTTTGCCAGCTCTCAGTACAGTATCTGTTTCACCTTGGGGTCGTTTGCAAAGATCTACTCAGACACCTATGGTAAGACATCTCTTCAGCACGTGCTCATAAACACTGAACTGACACATCCTTTTTCTCACCTCATGCCTGATGCAGTTAGCAAAGTATTAACTAACTCCTCTCTTTGTGTTTTTGCAGGTGACATCAACTATAATGAGTTTGCGAAGAGGCTGTGGGGAGACATTTATTTCAACCCCAAAACGTGAGGAAATAATTTGGATTTCAAAAGGATGCTAATGTTTTATGCTAAGCTAGCCTCCTCACTTAACGCATTCTTATGGTGTCTGTCATTTTCTTTTTTTCTGTTTAGCCATAAGTTCACAAAGAAAGCTCCCAGCAGTAACTCTCAGCGCAGCTTTGTGGAATTTGTCCTGGAGCCTCTCTACAAGATCCTCTCACAGGTTGGACATATCTAACATATATTTTACTGACTGTGTAACAAGGCAACAGCTATCTCAATACCTACCTCGCCGGCTCCGTCAGACTCTGGCTGCTTCCAGTCCTCTCAGTGTGTAATCCTCATCCAAATCCTCTTTGTGTCAAGGTGGTTGGGGATGTGGACACATCTCTCCCCCGAGTTCTGGATGAGCTGGGGATCCACCTGACTAAAGAGGAACTGAAGCTGAACATCCGACCCTTGTTGAGGCTCGTCTGCAATCGCTTCTTTGGGGAGTTCACTGGTATGCTTTAATTTGTTTTTGTCTGTCCTTTTTGATTTTGTTTGTGTTACTGATTTAGTATTTTTATGGTTTTTGTATTGTATATGAGGCACTTTTGTTTTTACTGTATAAATAAAATAGTAATAATAATACTGCAGAGTCTGTCAATGTATCTGCTCATGATTGTAATTTTAATCTGAAGATAAATGGTCACGCTTTGGTAAACATGTCAAATCAGTGTCAATCTCTTCCTCGCAGGCTTTGTGGACATGTGTGTGCAACACATCCCCTCGCCACAAGAGGGTGCTAGGAACAAGATAGAGCACACATACACCGGAGGTCTGGACTCCGACCTGGGGGAGTCCATGGCAGAGTGTGACCCTGATGTGAGTATAATGGAGGCAGAGCAGGAGTCTCCTGTTTATTGGCTGGTGAGAAGCAGACACGCCAGTTAACTGCAAATAGCTGCAATCTGTTTCTACTGGAAGTTAATAGTGTCATTCCAGCTGCTCTTACAAATGAAGCCAACAGGCTGTTTTTAATTGGCCTCAAATGAACATGCTGTTAAATAAGCCAAGTTAAGACAATGCCGGACATTGATCAGTTTTCCATGTTCCATTTAAAGTCTTTTAAAATGGAACATGGAAAACTAAGCACTCTTATATTTCTTTAGGAAGGAACGTTGTATTCTAGTGGTAAGACTTTCCTGCCCTATTTTCTGTCTCTCCCTTATCCTTCTCTCCTGCTCACCTCATGTCTCTCGCCCTCAGGGTCCTTTGATGTGCCACACCACTAAGATGTACAGCACAGAGGATGGTGTTCAGTTCCATGCGTTTGGCAGGGTGCTGAGCGGGACCATTCAGGCAGGCCAGCCCGTCAAGGTTTTAGGAGAGAACTACACCCTTGAAGATGAGGAGGACTCCCAGGTCTGCACTGTGGGCCGTCTCTGGATTTCAGTTGCCAGGTACGCTGCAGGAGTTTGGTTACCGAAGTTCGCAGAGTCAGAAATCAATGATTTGTTTGTATGAAATCTTACTATTCCATCCACATTTTTAGATACCAAATCGAAGTGAACCGAGTGCCTGCTGGCAACTGGGTTCTCATCGAAGGCTGTGACCAGCCAATTGTCAAGACCGCCACAATCACAGAGCCCAGAGGGAACGAGGAGGTGAGACATAAGAAAAACCAGTGAGATCTTTGAAAATACCTCATGAGAAACAGCATAGTTTACATTTTTTACTTTCTCCAATAGGCTCAGATTTTCAGACCACTGAAGTTCAATACAGCGTCAGTTATAAAGATTGCCGTGGAGCCCGTTAACCCATCAGAGCTACCAAAAATGTTGGATGGACTGAGGAAGGTTAACAAGAGCTATCCGTCTCTCACCACAAAGGTATGTCGGCACACAAGTACAGCAGGTCCAGTAGTGCATTGCAGCAAGATTAGAAAAGGTTTTAGGCTTGCAGTACTTGTAAACTAAAATCCCTGCAACACAAGCTGAATAAACTAAGTAACCAAGTAATAACTGAGCTTAGTAAGCTCCTAAAAAAACAGATCTCCAAAACTGTGATCTCAACTATAACTATGTAGCTACTTAAATTCCTGAAAGTATAATTGACATATGTTTGTGTTTGTCTTTCAGGTGGAGGAGTCTGGAGAGCATGTTATCTTAGGGACAGGAGAGCTCTACCTGGACTGTGTCATGCACGACCTGCGCAAGATGTACTCTGAGATCGACATTAAAGTAATTTTTCCCCACTGCTGCTTCATATATTTAGCCCGACATCGCCAGACCATTTCGCAAATGCAAATTAGTCTGGAACCTCTCAGTTCATTTTCGATTCCCATGACTCATTTGGGTAGACCTACAACCAATCAGAGCAACAAAAAGCGTGACGTAGCGCTGGGCGATGGAAACATTTAAACAGACTACAACGTGCAGACATGAGCTGTGATGGTGTAGCATCGATGGGTCTGTGATAATACGTATGTTGATTTCATGCTGACGCGATAGCAGATTCAACGGAAAGTGCCACATCATAGGCAGCCATCTTAGTTGTTTAAGAAAATGCCTCAAAGGCACTATCTACAATATTTATTGGGTAAAGCTACAAGAACAAGCGTAACTTGGAGGTACTACACAGGAGGGGAACCGTTGGTTTCTTTGTGTAATTATGCTCCTCTGTATCTGCAGGTTGCTGACCCTGTTGTGACTTTCTGTGAAACGGTTGTGGAGACATCATCACTCAAGTGCTTTGCTGAAACGCCTAACAAAAAGTGCGTATCAGACGGAATATTAGCAGACATTATCCACATGTGTGCAATTACAAGAAAGCTTACATTACATCTAGAGTATTCGTATAAGTCGAAAGTCACCCGCTTTGTAATAAGTTTCTAATTTCTGACATGAACTGTTATTAAAGCTGTTGGTGATGTTTTGTTTCTTTTTGGGGAGTTAAATTTGTGCAGTGTTTGGAGTCAGTGTCAGAGTCAGCCCTTCCCTCTGGCCAAGTGTCTCCCCAACCCCGAGTGAGTGATTGACAGCTGTGTGATGTGATTGACAGGAATAAGATCACCATGATTGCTGAGCCCTTGGAGAAAGGGCTGGCTGAGGACATAGAGAACGAAGTGGTGCAGATCACGTGGAACAGGTATGATGTAGACGATACTGCCGTCACACTCCCACATATATAACTTTTAAGTTATCTCTTAATTAAATGAAATGATGTAATGTGCCTTTCACGTTTAGATGTTTCCGTAGATTTTCCCCATTTCAGTCTGTGGCAGTAGACTTATTAATTTCTCACTATTTCAGAGCCATCATTCTCATTGTTCCCTCGGTTAGCAGGGATAAATGAGCAGGCATGTAAGACTTTAATTAATAAAGTCTTACATTAATTAAATTCTGTCATTAAAGAAGGAAGAGAGATATAGAAATGCCCAGGGCTGAAATGGCCACTTAGAACGTGGTTGGTTATCATTTAATTTACTTTTCTATTTCATTTGTCTCTTTTTTTATTTATATATTTATTTTATACAAATTTTGAAAACCGTCAGAACTGCAGAACAATGTGACAATAAGTTGCAAAGTCAGGTTGGTTGACCTGATGCTGTAGTAGTGGATTTCTGCTTCACCTTGTCCGTTTTGAAAGGGCAATTAGAAAGTGAGTGTAAGAAATGCTAAATATAAAAGCAGCGTTCATTACTGAATATTCAAGCAAAGTAAAAGACAGCCTTCTGTACCTTATGACAAATGTGTGCACATTAAAAACCCTCCTCCCGTATTGATCAGTTCACTCACAGTAATTGAATCATGCGCTAAAAGCATGCATGAATTTTCCCGTCCCCGTGACACCACGAAGTATGCGTGAGTGTGTGTTCTGCTCGTGACGGGCTTCCTGTCAGCGCTCGGCTCATCTGTCAGGCCATCTGGACCCAGCGGTGCCAGCATGGCGTAGCAATGCCAGAGAAGTGACATACTTCACACACCATTAAACTAAACCTTCGCTCTCCTCCTCCTCTACCATTAACCCCTCTGCCCCCTGATCAACCAATCTCCTCAATGTCCCAGCTGACGCAATGTGCAGAGCTCCTTTCTAACCAGTGGCTGTTTTGTTCCTTCATGGCAGGAAGAAGCTGGGAGAATTTTTCCAGACAAAGTACGACTGGGATCTGCTGGCTGCCAGGTCTATCTGGGCCTTCGGACCGGACACCACAGGACCCAATATCCTTGTAGACGACACGCTGCCCTCTGAGGTGAGTTTCGTACCAGCCAGGTAGGTGAATCACAGCTAAGTAGGGATGTTTGTTTGTCTCTCTGGTTATGTGGGAAATACAGATTAACTGCGGTGCCGTGCTTACTCCAAATGTTTCGAGCAACATAGAGCTGTGACTAACAATTATTTTCATTTTGGATTTTGTTTTTAATTAAGTGTTTAAACATTTACTCTATAGAACATCACAAAATGTCCCTTATAACAGACCAATGGTTCAAAACCCAGAAATATTTAATATAGAAACAGAAAGGAAGCAGCAAATCCTCACACAAGACGCTGGGTCCCGCAAGTGTTTGGCAATTTAGCTTGATAAATAACTTAAACAAGCAATCGGTAACTGAAATTGTTGCCGATTCATTGTCTGTCATTTGACTAATCAGCCACACACTTCTATGAATCTATAACTCAGATGATGAAAATTATATTATTTTAAATAAATATTATATAAACACCAAACTAGGCCATTGTTGCACCGTCAAAAACCATGTGCACATCAGTTATAAAACATTTGAGTTTGAGATGCCAAAAAAGTAAAAATCCATTCCTAAATGTCATGAAAGTGTGAGTCAGTACTTTAAAACTTTACATCTGTTAATCGGGGGAAAAGCAGCACATCCCATCAGAGAATAACTGTTTTTGAACCTAACTCCTGGCTGTCTCCCCCCCCCCCCGTAGGTGGACAAGGCTCTTCTCGGCTCAGTCAAAGACAGCATCGTTCAGGGCTTCCAGTGGGGCACCAGGGAGGGGCCTCTGTGTGATGAGCGTAAGTTCTCCCTTCTCTTCACCCCTGAAACATGTTGGCTTTTTAAGAATAAACCTTTGCTCTCTCTGCCTTTGGTGCTGGAATTTCCTCCTCACCAGAAGCGTTGTGACGATTATGCACGAGGAAAATGTATTGTTTCCTCGTCAGTGTTACGTTAGCCTAACTCAGACTTTCTGCTGCCCTCAGCCATCAGGAATGTCAAGTTTAAGATCCTGGACGCAGTCATTGCTCAGGAGCCTCTCCACAGAGGAGGAGGCCAGGTCATCCCTACAGCCAGGAGAGTGGTGTACTCCGCTTTCCTCATGGTGAGATAATCCCCCCCCACCCCCCCAGCCTATTCCTTTCCTCCCTCATCTGCCGTTGGGTCCTCCTGATTTCCTTTTCATCCTCACTTTCATTAATGTTCCATTACTATGATTACAGTTTGGAATTTTGCTGACGTGCGTTCTTCTTAATTATAGTGCGATAACTTTCCCGTTTTACAATTTTGGCTTCTTCCACCTTCCCTCCTTTAGCTCCTATCATAAATCCATGGGTCAGCTGTATGTGGGCTGGCCATACTGTTTCTCCAGGCGTTTGTCCTCGCTTTAATGTGTGGTGTCCCTTGTGTCGCAGGCCACTCCGAGGTTGATGGAGCCCTATTACTTTGTGGAGGTTCAGGCTCCAGCTGACTGTGTATCTGCTGTCTACACAGTGCTGGCTCGAAGAAGGTTGGTTTAATCTCTTTATCCTGATATGTAGAATCAACCCAGGCAGGAATTAAATGCACTGGCAATAGTTCTTCTTGCTCAACTCAAACCAATTTGGGTTTATAAAAATGTGGTCCTGTGTTTGTCATCCAAC
This sequence comes from Coreoperca whiteheadi, assembly GCA_011952105.1. Classification (NCBI taxonomy): domain Eukaryota; kingdom Metazoa; phylum Chordata; class Actinopteri; order Centrarchiformes; family Sinipercidae; genus Coreoperca; species Coreoperca whiteheadi. Next base: position 5,776,279 of record CM022470.1, on the reverse strand, counting down.
AGGGGTCATGTCACCCAGGATGCACCTATTCCTGGGTCTCCGCTCTATACCATCAAGGCTTTCATCCCGGCCATCGACTCCTTCGGCTTTGAGACTGACCTTCGCACTCACACACAGGGGCAGGCCTTTGCTCTGTCTGTGTTCCACCACTGGCAGGTATACAAACCAGCTTTCCGTCTAACACCATCCAAATGTAGCGCAATGCGCGTTTCCATCTACTACGGTTGTGCGAATATTTGAAGTTGGCGGCATCAAGATAAGCAGTCGGTGGCGCCAATTCTCCCGTCCGATGCCATTAAACCATTGCAGAAGAAGAGGGTGCAACGAGATGACGTAATTAAAATAGTGCCAATCAAACCTCAAACGGTGGAAAACCGTGTAGAAAACATTATGGAAATATAGTATTTGTTTATTTCATCTATTCATTTGTGGAAGGTTTAAGTCTCCTCGTCGCTCCACACAGATCTAAAAGTTTCGTCTTCCACCATTTTCAGTCTCGACAGTGACGCTGAAGGGAAAATTGTTTGTGAAGTAAAAAATTGAGTGATAAATTATCAAGTGATTTGATTAATTAAAAGCAGATTTTTCTTTGATAATCAACTGGGCTGTGTTACTGTCTACTGTCTTACCATTCCAACTGACATTTATCGTTTTCAGCAAACAATTTTTGTTACTTCCGCCCAAAATGTCAGTCGAAAACCACGCCCACTGACTAACTGATCGCGTGTTTGGCTCTCAACTTGCAAGCCTGACTCACTTGATAATTTCTCACTCCAAATTTTCATTTCACATCCATGCATTTTCATCACCTCCCAGTTTTCTCAATAACGTTTTGTTACTTCCACCCCCATAGAAATGAACCTATTGTCTTTAAACAATACTCACATACCCATATGTACATTTCAAGAGTTATTGTTTGCCTTAATTGTTCATCTGGCTGTGAACAGATCCCCTCCTAATGCGATTTTAATGGAAGTGAATGACAACTCCACAGTTCTCCAACTGAAGCTTATATGAGGCTTCAACAGACAAAACAAGGGCCAATCCTATGTTTTACTATCCCTCCAATACAGCTCAGCAAGGAAACACTGTCTGGGGAAACAAAATGGGGACATTTTGTACTAAAAAGGCTGTAAAAAAAATTCCCACTTGGTTTGACGAACTGGCTGCTGAAGCCTCATTTTAGCTTCAAACTAACTGAAAAGAGAAATAGACTCAAAAATGTAACTTGGAGCTCAAATGGTGACACATCAGTCAAATATTAGATTGTCAGGGCACTTACGGATCAGCAACAGGTGAAACAAAGTAAACATGTTTCACCTGCATGCAGTAAGAGGAAGTGTGGCATTGTTTAAGGGTACAACTGAGATGCATTCACATGTCAGCTGTTGTGTCAGATTTATTGAAACCAAAACTGTTACTAGCTTGCTGCTAGATCTCTGCAACCTTCCTGCAACATTATAATGACAAGTGGTGACACAGGATTTTATTTTAATGCCTAAACAAACAAATCCAAATGGGTCATTTATGAATAGCACTGTGAACATTGCACATTTGTTTTTCAGATTAAAAAAAAAACAGCTCTGTTCAGATGGCAAATCTGATTTTTTTATTATTTTTTTTTATTAATGAATTTTTTTGTCTAACTTTGGTATCCTTCTGTCACCCATAAACATACTCGCATGCACAAATACTGTTGCACGGTTACTTACTGACATGCACCAGCTCTGACATACACAAAACTGTGGCAGCTTGTGCAGCAGAGCGACCAACCTTGCGTACATGTCTGCCACATTGGCTGAATTGCTTTTGATCTGGAGTAGAGTGGAGTGTTGAGTCATCGGGTTTTAAGTATAATGTAGCCGTCTCGGCCTGCCATGTCTGACGCTTGTTTGTGTTTGCACTCTGCAGAGCTGTGTCAGTGAAAGTTATCTCCACTTAGGGAAGATTAATACTTTACAGCAAAGTCACTCATCTGGAAGGGGGAAAAAAGGTTTTCCTCAGTGCAAATATTTAATACGTTTTATCCTCTTGAGGTGAAAATGAAAGTGTTTGACAAGAAACTAGACATGAGTTATTTATTACCTTCTTATCCAAACAAGTGGGGAAAAGAATATGTATTATATCTATAGAGCGATCCTTTGGGAACATACAGAATAAATTAAAAGCATTGTTGACTGTGTGGATCTGAGCTGGCGGGCATGAGGAGAGTTGGATTGTCCAAAAGAGGGTTTGATTTACCTAGAAATGAAAGAAAACAATTGTCAAAATATGCAACAAAGTTCTGGGCCCACAAAGATGTAAACTAAACCGAATTAAACTCAGACTATGATAACTTAACAAACTGAATGGGCTAAACTGACCCACCATCAGACCATTTTCCAAACAAAGGGATGAAAGACTAACGCTACCAACTAAACTACAAGTAAAACTATACAGGACAATTAGTATCAGTTTAAATATCTTCACAATTATCCAAAAGATAAAGTATCCAAAAACTACTACACCTAGCATACCTGTATTTAACAGCTCAGTTTTAGGGGGGGGGGGGGGGGAAATTTTCCCCCCCCCAACAGCAGCAATTTTAAATCAGTTGTGTGGCAGCAGGTGCAGCCATCACATTGACATTTTGTAGGTTTACCGAACCACAGATTGGTCACCGCATTTTGTACAGCAATGGTGTTAAGGCTGAGCAGCATATTGAAATGTATCATTTAGTGCTTTTTAAAGTCCAAATCACGGCACACACTTTTGTTTTGTAAACTAAATAGTAAGCAAAGCAGTTTCTAAATCAGATTTCCCCTGGGATTACTCAGCTGACTCCCTATCACAGTGATGATGTTCATAGGTTTTCGCTGATGTGAGTCCCCGTGACCCAGAGTTGGTCATTTGAGTGGGTCCCAGGGAAATGTAGTGGCGATCCAATAAAATGTGTTTTTTTTTGACATGTTTAGAGATGCGTATCATTAGGATTTTAGCAATACTACTACTTTTTTTGCACTTACTTACAGTAACGAGTGTAGTTGTTGTCAACTCAAGTAATCCTCAAGTTTTTTTTTCACTTCACGGGCTCCATCCGGCTAGCCTCTCTGCTCTCCTGTTCGCTGACTTCCGTGTGTGTGTGTGTGTGTGTGTGTGTGTGTGTGTGTGTGTGTGTGTGGCAAGGGACTGGGGAATGCATTATGTCAATGAAAGTCTTCACAAGTATAGATGTACCAGCTTGCGTGTGTGTGTACAGTATATAGGAGCTCAGCCCTGACACAGAGAGCAGGGGAGCGGCTGCAGCATGATAATAAATTACACCAATCGTTTTGACAGCGAAGTTTCTTTTGTTTATTTCAACACAAATTTGTTGTTCGCAATGTAGCATTATCCAGAAAAATAGGAATGCGTCACCTGGACTCATCGATAGGGAGTTTACAGCATCCTTTCAGATTTGAATGCGTCGAGGACGCGTACGTAGCAACATCACAGCTGTCATTATGTGACAGTGTAATGATTTATTTCTATATCGCCTAGTCCTAGGTTGTCAGTCCTGAAAGAGAGAATGCCCCATTACTGTGGAGTCCAATACCAATCACCTTGACCTTCTTTCCACAAATGACTTTGTAAAGGGCAGCTGCAGAGTTTGTATCAGTCAACTCTGAATCTTCCCCTTTTGCTCTGGGCTTCGACAGAAATGATTCCTGTTAACACACATCGATTCAACTGCCCTAGAAAATAAGAATAACATAGGAGTCCCTGAACTGTGTTATTTGCCCCATTAAACCTAAGAGGCTACATTGTGCCTTCCTCTTTAGTTTAATTATGTACTGCCAGTATTGGCATGCTAGCAGCACAGTGTTGAGTTACGGTGGTTAGCAGCTCTCCTCCATCTGTTGATTGGACTTCAGCCACTCCATTGATTATTTTTTCCTCTTGTTTTAATCTTTCCCAGAGGCTGGGAGCATCTTAATCATGCCACTCTGCCTGACCTTATTTCCGATTCAGCATTCCTAACAAGCAGTGACTGAAATGAACCTTTTGAGTCACCTGTCAATGGGACTGGCAGATGAAAAAGATCCACCGGCTAAGCTTTTTTTAGCAGCTAAAAATAAAAATAAAAATACAGGTTTCACTCCATGTCAATGAGATAATAAAGTCTTATGTTGAATATAAACTTAAAGAGGCCAGAGCTAGATTTGAAGAAGAATGATTTTAATATATTGATCATCGGTTAATCGATTCAAGACCGAATGCAACTCAAGAAGTTTTTGCAGTATTTGCTATTAAATGTACTGACCAGGGTTAATTTCCTATGTAAAACCAGTAATCAGTGTTGATTGTTTTAAGGAAGTAGTTATTTTAACCCAAACCATGATCTTTTCCTTAACCTAATCAAGTAGTTTTTGTGTCTTAACTTAACCCCCTTTGAATGTTTTTTAGCAAGCTTTATTTGAAAGTCTAATGTTGCATTTTGCTAACTTGACCGCGGAATGAAAACGTGATACTGCCACGGTGGACCGGCGTGCATATTACAAGCTTTGGCATGCCAATGCTGGTTGCAGCAACAAACCGGCGGCAAGTGATAGTTTGTTTAGCGGAGTATCTGACGTCCCGTACGGTAAACGGGAAACTATGTGCGCTCGAGACGGTCCGTTTCACGGCACTGTTTACACCCGCTATATTTGGTAGAGTGTGTGTCAAACTCCAACACGGACAGCAGAGGACAGAAGCACCAATGACACGCGGTTGAGACTCTCAACATAGTTTATTAGTCTACATGACTATTTTGGTACGATCATTTACCCGCCACATAATGGCGGTGGTGCCACAATATCAACATTAACCGCCACACATTGATTTTCTATTTAACTTTTACTATTAAAAATGGGTAAAATTTTAAGTCATTGTAGAGCTGCGCAGAGTGCATTGATTCGCTCAGCCCCTCCTTGCCTCACTCACTCCCTCACTGACAACGGACTTGTCTGTGAATAGCACTGAGTGAGTGAGTGATTCGAGTCATTTGTGGGCAGGAGGAATGGGGTGTGTTCAGGACAGAAACCTGAATCAGCTGTGTATTTGCTAACATTTAGGTGCAATGATTTAACAACATTGGTGTTGGACTGCAATCCAGATATGACATTATCTATATTGATATTATGTGCGTAGGCTAACATTTAACGTTACTTCACGAAGTGCCGCTAACGTGCACACGCACCGTTACTGAGGACAGCTATAAGGCTAGACTCACTGAATGGAGCGTGTGTTGCTGCAATGTATCTTTATCCAACTAAATTCTCAGCTCACTGGCTTATCCTTCACGAATGATCGTTCTCAGTTCAGTAGTTAGCGAGCTGAACTGAACTTTCAGCCGTGTTTCTGTTCAGTGAGTGGGACTGCGTATTCAGCGCTCCGGTCAAGCCCCGAACGATTCGGTCAACGAATCATGATTCAGTACAGTGAAAACAACTACCTTGCCCATCACTGTGAAGCTGCAAGAGAGGGTTAGGAAGGGGTAGCTGTAGCTAATGAAGAGAGAGGTGTAGGAGTAGAGGACAGCAGCCAACATGCTGCTGTGGGAGCGCCAGATAGGGCAGAAGCAACAGGTGAGATTGACAGCAAACTTCCATTCCATTCTTCATTGTGTATACTTTATTTAACACAACGTGAAGCATTGTAGCTGTAGCTTTTGTATTGTTCAGTTATCTATTGCACAACGTACTTGGCAATTCAAATATTCGCAGTGGAGCACCTTTATATGGTATTATTTTGTAATTGATTTAAGACAACGTGGGTGACCCCCACCCACCCCCCCCCCCCCCACCCCACACCCACAACCACATACATCCACATAAACAAAATAAAAACTAAAA
>CM022470.1:5673295-5770399 GCA_011952105.1 Coreoperca whiteheadi | reverse complement strand
TTTTTTTAATTTTTTTAAGACAACGGGGGGGCCCCCCCCCCCCCCCCCCCTTACTTTATCGAGGTCATACTATGAGCTTCTTAAGATAATGAAATTAGTGAACCATTTTAGAAGCCTGTGAAGCCCTTATTCTTCTAACTCAACCTGCTGACGTTGCATTGATGCTGCGTTGGTCACGAGCTGAAGGAGTGACTGTACTCGCACGTTGCTGTTTCCATCATGTTGATGGACGCGCTCCTGACTCAGTAACAATGGGACAGACTTGCAACTGAATCAGATATTTAGTGAAAGGTCGGCGCCACTATTAGAAGTGTCCACTCAGTTTGTTGAAGCTCAAACTTTAATGTGTTTCATGCGGTCCGACTGCTGCTCAGATTGTGCTTGGTGGATACAAATGTGGAGATTTTCCTCTGTTGACCAGTCATAGCTGCAGTTCACTCCACTCTGGGTTAAGTAGACTTCTTATTTCCTTTCAGATCGTCCCCGGTGACCCTCTGGACAAGAGTATTGTGATCAGACCTCTTGAGCCTCAACCTGCCCCCCACCTTGCCAGAGAGTTCATGATCAAGACCCGAAGGCGCAAGGTGAGCCTTTTGTCTGCCTGCTTTTTCACAGTTGTTTGTAGATTTCCTTTTTTGCACGACTGATATCCTGCATTTGTTCTGCAGGGTCTGAGCGAGGATGTGAGCATCAGCAAGTTCTTCGACGACCCCATGTTGTTGGAGCTGGCCAAACAGGACGTGGTGCTTAACTACCCCATGTGAGACTGCAATACTGACTGCAAACCATATCTGCAGCCAACGCTGAAACCTCAACTCGTCACTCAACTGCAAATCCTACTTTTCTTAAGGATATTTGTGGTATAATCTGACCACAATAACACAGAATCTATAAAGTTTTCATAGATCCCGGTTACACAGTGGTTATTCTGGATCTTCAAAGACTCCATTGCTGTTGTATTAGCTTGTCTCCCATTTCCTAATGGAAACCCTCCAACCACCAATTTTAAAAATATCTGAAACAAGAGGAGATCACCTGGATCGATCGTTGGATCGATGGAAACTATGATAATACACATAATACAGCGCTGGCTGTCACAGGAGAGCAAGCGCCGTGTTGCCCTCTCCTTTTGGAAAGCAGCTGTATTTGTCGAACATTGCAGAAATGTTGTCTCGTCTTTCTTCTAGTATTTTTATGTACAAATTATTATTGTTTTTTTAGGATAAGATAACTTGGAAGCCTTTTTTAAAAAAAACAACAACAAAGAAATTGGATGTAATTGATTGGGTGTATTTCTGAATAAAAGAAGTCGTAATTCAAAGAAAGATGTTTCATTGTTCTGTACTTGGACCATGACTGAAACCACATCCTTACAACGATGCTACTGTTGAGGGCTTGTGTAGTTGTGATATACAGTACATGTCAGTTGGATAGCTTGAGTGTTGTGGACTAAATTCTCCTATAGACACTCCATGGTTGAGACGCGTGGTAAGTTGGAGATTTGCTGATGGTTTGAGTGATCGGTGTGTCTGTTTGGGACACTGCGTGGGCGGGGACTGATGGACAGGCTGTGGGATGGTTAGGAGACAGGCAAAGAGAAACCAAAGGTTAGAGTCACGTGACCCATTTTTAAAATGGGGGGAAAAAAGAAGGAATGATGGAGCATGTGAAAGATTCCAGATGTCACTGAAGCAACAAGACATTGACATCTGAGTTAGCTGAAAATTTGAAAAGTTTGCGCATTCTTCATCTTTTGAGTCCGTCACGAAATCTTTTGGACATCTTGAATGCCAATGAGAGAGACCCGTACCCCAGGGGGTACTCCTGCAGTGGCTAGGGAGTAAGAGATCACACCCATACTCAACACATTTGCATCAAAAAATGATGCTGCAATAGAAATGAATATTCTTATTCTCCCTAGTTATGAAAGAGTTGGTCCTGTTTGTATGAATGAAAGTACCCGTGTAGATGTTGCAGGAAATGGCAAACTGTTAGAAGGAATGCAAACAGATGGGACCTCCACAATTAGAACTCCGTCTCCAGTGGCTCTGATATCACAAACTTTGATGTCCTATCCTAGGATTCCTTTAAAAGAAACTCTTTTTTTCCCCCCAGTTTTTAGGTTTGTTGGTTAACAGGTCACGTATACAGTTGCATAATTCCGCTGGTCTGAATGTTTTAGGAGATGTAATAGTGAAAAGCATGAAAGAACTGCTTGCTACTCACCGTTTAGGAAACCTTGCTTTTTAAGCTTTCAGATTCGCACAGTGTCTCGAGTGTTTAAGTGATAGGGCTACTTTATCCCAAGCCACTGCCAGCCTCTCAAGCCTAAAGGTGATATGTATTTTAAGTATATATTGAGTGGATAATCACTCTAAAGAGCAGCATTTAACTGCACTTCAGGATGGCTTCATGTGTGAGTCTGGGCCCACCTTCAGTAGACCGTGGTGTCTGAAAAGGCTCAGTCCTTCGCCAGTCACCACTGACATTCTCCCGAACTGTCCTTGAGGTGGTGGAGATGGGGAAGGTAAGAGCGGGGACAGGACGAGTCAAAAATGGCTTGAGCTGCTTTGACATTTGGACTGAATGTCAATCCTGTGCAGTGAGACAAGATTTTTTATTTCAGCCGACGTGGGTAGATGGTGATGGGGGGGATACTGTGCCCTTTACAAATGCTTAGGGGAAGGAGAAACGAAGCGATTGAGGAATGGCTGTAAACATGAACGCACCATTAGGAACAGCTAAGTGCAGTGATGACACTCTACTCGTGAAGGTATCGACAGGCAGATGCTTTCAGGGTTTGTATCCTCTCGCCTCGGCTTTGAAGGCATCTGCTCTGGCAGAATGTGATCAACTCTGCACATGTGTTAAGTAAACGTGCGCTCAGACGACACGGCCCCATCACTCCTCCCTTGCGCTGGCATGAGCCGGGGTCGTGCCTGGCCCCGGGGCGCTGAGACGGATGGCAGCAGTTCTTGCCGGTCTGAACACAAGGCCCCGGAGCACTCTTTACAATCTGTGGTCCCTGTGCTAAATATAGACAGGAGCAAGACTCTGCCTCTGTATAGGGGCCAGCTACGGGCATCCTCCTCCTGCAAGTCAAGGCATTTTCCTTTTTCCTCTGCACCTCCATCTGCTCCCAACCACCTCATCAGTCACCTTTTCCTGCAGTGAGTCTGTCCTCTGCTCTTACCTCTCCTTCATCTTGTCCTGTCTCTCTGCACACACCTCTCTGTCATGTGTCTGTGACTCAATCACACTTGTCTCTTCCTGCTAACATCACAAGCAGACCTTTCCCTCCAGAACATCCAGCCCAGAGTAGAGCGCTACAGGCATGTAGAGTCCAGTCAGGCAATTTCACATTGACAGTCTGCTTATAGCGAAGTAGTGGCCAGTTATACAAATCATTAATAGATCTACGGGCTGAACGGAGATGATGAAGGTCGAGCAAGCCTCCAAACAATGTCACAAAACAACCAAAAAGAGGAGCAACATGACACATAAGTGATGCAAAACGGGACTTTAACTCCATTAAAAACTGTCACAAAACCACCACAAAGAGACATAAAACTACTACAAAACAACTTTTACATGTCTGTGCGCAGGGGCCCGTTGTCTCATAATTTGTCCATATCTGTAGGATGTTTGGAGTTCCAAAAAGCAGCTGTGTGTTGATATTGTTTCATATTATAATATTTAAAGTTGGCATTCATTCATTTCACTGAATAAATAATGTAGCTATAAATAATGTACAATTTATTATTACCAAGAACCAGGGCTTTAAATTAGTCTCAACACATTTTTACTCACGTAACAAAATGTGAATCTCTCTCCATTTACCAAAGAGCATCACGTTCCAAAATCTCCCTCTTGAATGGTCAAATGTATCCTATCCAAAGGAAACACAGGAGGGCAATTTGAGGTCCGGCAAGGTCTGAGCTGTGAGCAGACTCACACGCACAAAAAAAAGCACAACCACATGACTGCGTGACTCCTGCACCCTAGGGCACCTGGAGGACCCACAATACTGAATCATTCTCTAATCAAAGAGATTAGAGGATTCAGAAGTCAATCCATCTCAGAGTTTAGCTCACAGACTGATTAAGGCTGCACATGCAGGGGTGCATGAGAGGGCTGGGGGGGTGGTGGGGGGGAGATTTATGCGCAACTTTAGAACAATCAAGCTGCAAACTCAAAGTGAGTGACTAGCATGTTTAACTTGTTTCAATTTGCCAAATGAGCTATATATGTTCCCTTGCTCGAGGCCTTCCACAAACGCAGATTGAGACCAGACGCGGGCCCTCACACAGTGAGCTGGGAACAAATGGTAAAGCACCTTGAAATGATCCCCATCATTTCCATTAATTTCTCAGCAGGAAGCCCTTCTGACTGTATGGAATCACAGACGTCATCCATTGAAGGATCCTGTGTGCTTCAATCATTTCCTTGGAATATGGTTTGCGGCCTCGTGGTGCAATCTGTCACATTTGTCATGGCTCGTCAAATTGTGTCACTTTGTTTTCCATCCAATGGACTAAACTCATCAAATCTGCACTTGATCCAAGCTTTGTGTGCTCCACAAGACCAACTGAGGTCTTTGGGGGGCCACCACAAACCAAACTAGACCAGATCATACCGGACCAAAGCCAATTATGTACAGAGAAGAGACTGTTCTGTTATAATGTTCCATTTCACTGCTCTTTTGACTGCACTGTAGCTTCTAATGCTTTTTCTACCTGTATTTTTTTACGTTTAATTTTATTTCATTTTATTCTTCATTTTCTGTCCCATTTTCTTTCATGCTTTCTGTGTAAAGTGCTTTAAATTGCCAATAGCTTTGCCCAAACTTAACTATAAAAAACTGATTGTAAATTCTTAATATTGTAATGTAAACCAGCTCAACAATCTTTAACTGAGGGTTTAACATGAAGCCGTTAGGTCGTCACACATGCAAAACACATACAAAACCAAAGTAATCCTACATTTTTAAATAAGGCTATACAAAAAATAGTCTATAAAATGATATGATTATGATATTAAAATAACACCCTATCTGTTAAGATCCTATTAAGTTATGCCATTATAAACTGTAAAACAGACAAAACAGGCTTCAGTGGGAATACTCTGAGAATATAATATTGATTTCTAGGAGGCAGCACAATGTAAGCCACAAACACAAAGTGGAGGTTTTGTTTCAAATGATTGCCCTTCCTCTCAGGCAGATGTTTATGGACCCAAGATTTGTGACCTGTCGGGCGCGCGCACTGTCAAAGACGCGCGCGCGCGCGCAACATCCTGCTTTGCTGCTCCCCTGCAAAGACGGGTCGCCTTGCTTTCAGTCAGGGAATCCAGCTGTCACTCAACTAGACCCCCATTCAGCCAGTGTCAGACTGTACGTGGCACACGGCGGAAAGCCCGGTCCTGATAAATACGACACAAAGACACCGCTGGATGTACGCGGACCTCCAGTGATCAACACATCGGCAACCCCACTCCTCCTGCGAAGCAGAAAAAGATGAGAGACCCGAAAGACAATACCGGAGATAACTGGCACATGTGAGCGACTGACATATTTATTACCACATTCTAGAGCCAGTCACAGCGATATGAACAAATTAGCTCTCAAGATTTGGTTTTAATCAGCCGATGCATCTGTTCTTGGCAGCGGAGTAGGTCCAGTCCGTGCCAAAATGACCAGACTATTGTCTAGCATCGCTGTAACGGAATGGGCCCGCAGGAATTTTGGCACCGGTTTTACGCAGCAGACCACATAGTTTAATCGACGTTCCTCGACCGAAGACAGAATAGTGGCGGGGATGGACAAAGAATGCTTACACATCTCGTAGTGATGCTATGAGATAAAATAGAAAGACATCGGCGAAACACCTCGCTGGTTCCTCCCGAGAGAAGTGGAGCCGATCATCAACGTCGGGATTCAAGTTTGGACCTCACCAAGTCCAAAACGACGGTCCCCTCCCAACACAAGATCATCTTATATCTTAGAGCATCTTCACAGACTCGCATAGCGGTAAGAATTTGTCTATTAATTCCCAATATTGTACTGATATTTTTTCCAGCTTTGTTCTTAACGTGGCTCATTTCTAACGCAATGGAAGCCCCGGTGAGAGTGAACGTCGGGGCTCGTGGACGCACCATTTGGTACCGTAACGCACAGATGACGGTTGCATCTCTGTAGTTCGTTTCTGTTTTAATTTTCACCGGATTTTCTTGATTGTTTCGCACGCGTAACACGTTGGTCAGAGCCAGGCTGTGAGCAACAAGAGAGCAACTTCACTGTAGGCTACTAACGTGCTTTTGGGGAGCAGCTGCGACCGGCGCGTCTCCTGTCTAATTGACATAAGCTGCTAATTTGGAGTCAATTGGCCTGCCCATCAGTTCCAAATCAAATACAATTTCAGCCTTAAATAAGCCATGCTAATGAAGTTTTGAGACTGAGCCACAGTCAATCTTTTGTTCTCCAACCGTTTCAGTGGTGTAGATGGGCGGTGCAGGGATTCTCCTCGGGATTTGGTTAAATCCAGCAGGAGCTGTTCAAATGAGTGGAAGTACACTCAGACTTTACAATGACTTTATTGGTAAACTCTTGAGATTAATTAATAATGGATATATTTCACCAGGGATGAACATTTGGGCTTTGCAGTGATTTGTATTGAACAGTGCTGTAATACAGCAGGCTGACAGCAGGCTCACATGATCAAAAGCTATAGAGCTGAATTATTTAAAATAGGATGGCAAAAGGGCTAATTGCAGCAGTACTGCTTGTTATAATATAGCATGTTGTTTGCTTAATACATTTTCTTTAACTAAATAGTTGCCAAAAGAACATAGCAATACCACAATTCAAGGTAGAAATAATTGCACAATCAAGCATAAAATGATCTTTAATATGTATTTATGCTGTGCAGCTCTGCATATTAAAACTGTACACAAAAACACTTCCAGGATTGTATTCATCCAAGATAGTGCAGGTGCCTTTACCTTGGTGCTCTATAGCTCTAAACGCCTTTTTACGTCTCTTGCAACAGAATGTGCTGTATTGCTTTGACAGCCCCTCCATACACATATTCCCTGATTCAGTGATTATCTCATCATTTCAAAAGACCCACTCCCACCACACAGAGCGGTTAACCTGGGAGCAGCCAGCACCCGGCATTATTCACTATGATGAGAAACCGTTTCATTGTGCTGGATGCCTTTGAAATATGCCACATTGCTTTCTGTGTGGAGCATTTGTCAACGCCACAGCAGCAATGGCTCAAATATGAGCCAGTATGATAATGAGTTTCTCCCCTGTGCTTCAGAAATTTCTCACTATATGTAAAGTCATTGTGATGGATTGGGATATTGCCAACTGAAAGAGCTTAGTGCTAGTGAATGATGCTTGCTTTCTACATATGTATTTATTCAGAATTTATTCTTTGGTAAGCTGCCAGTAGAAGCATATCTGCCTCCATTTGCCCTCCATTCCTTCTTCTTTATTTCCATCCAAAGTGCAGTTTTGGCATTTCACAGCCTTGCATACTATAGATTTAATGAACATATTCTGTATGTGAAATTATTTCTGCGAGGCAGTCCATCTCTGTTGCCCGATACCCCTCCCACCTTGTTGCCCCTGTATCCCACCCAAGACCATTATTTCACTCCTTGTTGATTGGAGGAGCTTGAACTTGTACCACTGAGGGGAAGTCGAGCCCAGTGCACTCCAACATTGAGAGAGATGAGGAGCAGATTCTGTGTGGCAGCAAGGAAATGCCCCATCACTTCAGTTAGTGTCATGACCAATGTGCCCCTGTCCTTTTTTCATTTAAAATATACAGCATTTTCTGTATTATTGCACTGTTGGACACACTGCTCCCAAAAAACTCATGACTTGGCAGATATAAATGATAAATTGTGCATGGATGTTTATTAAATGATCAGAAGACGTCCTAGAAAGGTCTGAGAAATGTTGCATAGTCTCTTAGCTGGCTGGTAAGTTGATTAATAACATATCCAATAGTAAATGTAAAAACAAAACATTTTGGGGCTTCGTTTCCTCAGAAATCCAAAAAGAGTCCATTAAAGAAAAGGCACCCAAAAATTACTCTTGCAGCACTGATAAAGCTATGCAGCAATATAGTGTCTTGTCTTACAAATTGCCTGATGAAAGTATAAAATTTAGAGAACATACTGAACAATTTTACCTGTAAAGAGACGCCTAAAATGTGGAAAAAGCACCCGAGGTGCCGGAATAATTCATATCCTTTAATTAAGTAAAAGTAGCAGTACTGTAATATCAAATGCCATAGTCCAATTACAATACACCGTTATTTTCAAGTCCTGCATAGAAAATGTCTCTTAGGTACAAATACGTAAGTAGCCTACTATTAGCAACATGTAGGCTTCTTAAAGTATCCAAAGAAAAACGGCCCTTGTGTTTGTTATACTATAATATATATGATTGGAATTTTTATTGCGGATGCATTAACGTTTAGCATTTTACTGTTGTAGAGCTTATTTTACCTATTGTATATACTGTTGAGTAGTTTAATCATTTAGTGCACCTATTTTATAAATCCATCATGTGTTTTGCTTGTAAACTCTTGAACTTGAAAAGTAACTAAAGCTGTCAAAGACATGTAGTGGAGCAAAAAGTACAATATTCCCTCTGAATTGTAGCATGAAATGGAAAATGTCTGTACAGTACTTGAGTAAAAGCACTTAAATACATTCCGCCTCTGTAAAGAAGACACATTTAAAAGCTTGAAAATGTTAGTGTCAGTCAAACAAAAGCTCAAATCATGAAGGAATCATATTCATATTTTCATCAGTCAAGGCTTGATGCACACCTCAATACAAAGCTTTATGATACATTGGCTTAAATACCACACTATTGAATTCTTAATGACTTATGATACAAGGAAAATCAATATTGCTATGTATTGTAGAATTTATTATTCTGCTCCTCTTTCAGTTTTCAGTTAAAAGCTGAAATAATACTCCTGGTGGTTATAATCAATAATGGCATCATAAATTAAAAGTGCGGTAGATTTGCTTGCAACCATTAAGAGACTTTTGAGAGCGGTATGCATCAGGCATCATGGTTTCGTCTTACATTTAACTATGTACATATAAATGGAAATAAATATGATTCTTATTGCCATGCAAACACAGAATTCCGCACGTTTAATGTCATGTTGAACTGCAGTGTTTGTTCCTATCCAGTCAAGATAACATCAACGTGAAAGCTCCCCCGCTATCAGCCATATGTACATAATGCAGAAACATACAGTATTCACCAGCATCAGTCATGGATGATAGTTTGAAATCCTAAATTGCCCTATTTCCACCATAAAAAAATCCTTTAATCTCTAAATATCTTCAGAATATTATGTGTATCAAATTCTCTACCTTTATGCTTTTATTGAAATGTTTTGTTTTTTTATGTTAATCATTTGCAATTAAATCAGGCATTTACAATTATCATAATTGTCAAGTGAGATGTCTGTGGGATGTGTTTAAGTCAATTACATGCTTTATAGGCAGCTATTTTGAATAATTGGAGTAATTCACTTCCTGTTTCTCCCAATTCTTGCCTTCAGAATGTGTGATGTGGAGCCAGTACAGTAAGAGGTAAATTTTATGCTTTTAGCCACTACATACCCACTTGTATATGAGGAGCAGGTGTTTTGCAGCACAAACAGTCAAAATGTTATGCCACCAGCATCTCAAAAAGTATATATGTGAGGGATGGGTGAGTGCAGTGTTGTGGATGAGTTGGGAAATACGTGGAGATGATGGGAGGTCCTTCACCACCGCTGCCTTTCCTAACTGGCCTTGTGCAACATGAAATATCAAGGTATTATGCCTATATCTTGTTTAGCAGATGTGAGCACACTGCCAGCCTTAATCCTCAGAGTAGCACACGGAGGGAAATCTGTGTCTTTATGCCTGCCAACTAGTCTTGATTCCCTCTGCTTTACACTGTGTACTCTGCTGTGCATTTTCTGGTTGCCAGTTCGTGTAAACGACATTAAAGTAAGAGCAGAGGGAAGGTGCTTTGCGCTCTTTGTAATTACAGGTGATTAGAATTGTTAGAGGTCATCAAATGCACCCACTTTTACTCCCTAAGTGTACATTTTCCTCTTATTTAAAGTAGGAATTCTGGTTCAGCTGTACTAATGGGCCCATTTGAAAGTACTGTAGGGATGTAATTTATGGATTTTGACGATGCGGTGGAACTATTTCTGGAATGAGCAAATGGTATTTTTCTGGGTGAATAGTTTTATCAACAAGATTGAATGAACATAATGAAATTTGTTCCATAACATTGGGATGAAAATAATTGGTGAAGCTACTGAGATGTGCCCGCGTGTCTTTAGATAATTGTGAAGATTAAAACTGGATTGTAATCAGATTGTCATTAAATTCAAAAATGATGAGCTTTACAGTGTGAGCCATAAATGATAAACACGTTGACCTTCATGTATCTCCCTAATTTAGTCAGTTGTGATATTGATAAATCTGTAATGTGCTACATGATTTTAGTCTTAAGTGGGCATTTGTAGAGTACAGCTGAGCATCCTTTATGTCCAAAACACCTGATATTTTAGGGGAGACTCCAAACATTATGGCGAGCGGGGGAGGGTTGTGTCTGTGACACTTAGGATGACTCCTCGGGAAAACGAGCCCCGCGGTCGGCCCTGACCCTTCGCGAACAGGCATGTTTCCAGTTGTGTCGCAGGGCACGTGTCTCCGTGACGCCACAGCAGATCTCTGAGGCTTTAATTGCAAAAAACGAAAAGAGAAATGTCTGATTTTGTAGTGACAAAGGGAATCTTGACCATCATGATTCAGGACATGTAGTACTGCTGCAGCACGTGAATAATGCTGCAACACATGTATCCACATTGCAAAAGTCACCACAATGCAGTTGTGGTGTTGCTATAAAATAATACTTCAATTTTATAGTCTTCTATTTGCACACAATTAAGTTGAACTCAAAGTTTCTAAGAGTACGCACTCTAACTGCATTTATTTACCATAATGCTGAAACAATCAGTGTATTAATTGATTAATCATTTTAACTTATTTATTAAGCAAAAATGCTTAATTTCAGCTTCCCAAATGTAAGAATTTGCTGCTTTTTTCAATTTTTTATCAGAATAAATTACATTTTTAGGGGGGGTGGAATGTTGGAAGAAACTTTGGGCTCTGATAGTTTTTACCATTCTCTGACATTTTACATTTACATTTAGCAGACGCTTTTATCCAAAGCGACTTACCCACTCACACACCGAAGGCACAGCTTCGGGAGCAATTTGGGGTTCAGTATCTTGCTCAAGGACACTTCGACACGTGGCTGGGGGAAGCCGGGCTCGAAACGCCGACCTTCCGATTGGTGGACGACTGCTCTGCCAGCAAGCCACAGCCGCTTATTGACTAAACAACTAATAGATCAATAGAAAAAATAATAGACAAATGAACTGATAATGAAAACCATTGTTGATTGCAACCCCAGTTTTCTATTCATTCAAAGTAAATCAAGTTCACCTTGATAAATTTAAATACTTTTTCAAACTGAACTTTTCTTCCATATGGTGTGGAAGGATCACACTAGGGCTCCAACCAATGATTATTTTCATTACCATGTGATCGTTTCTCTGCATTAACCAAAATAAATGACAAAGTCTCATCATGAGTTCCCAGAGCCCAAAGTGATGTCTGTACATTTTCTCTCTTGTCTGTCAAACAAACTGAAGGGTACAAGTAATTTACAATGATGTGAAACGGAGAAAAGCAAGTAAATCTCCGCTTAGAGAAGGTGTAAGCAGCAGGGACATGAACAGTAAGAGAAAAAGATAGAGACAGACAGAGAGAACCCCACTGAGTTTGGATGAAATCAGATGTCACTTCCACGCAGCCTGCACCCATGAAGAGATATGGGCAGTCTAGCAAATGAAAACAGTCGTGAGGCTCCTTCCCA
Organism: Coreoperca whiteheadi; assembly: GCA_011952105.1. Taxonomy (NCBI): domain Eukaryota; kingdom Metazoa; phylum Chordata; class Actinopteri; order Centrarchiformes; family Sinipercidae; genus Coreoperca; species Coreoperca whiteheadi. Next base: position 5,758,413 of record CM022470.1, on the reverse strand, counting down.
CTGGGAATGTCACTATAAAATACCAGGATCAGCTCATAAATACAAACCCTGTGCCTGGAAACACACACACACACACACTCACACGCGTGCACATGCACACGTATTTACTGAGCCCTGCATGTACAGAGATGTTCACGCTCCAGTCAGTGTTGAACATGCATATTCAAACTGATATGTCCGACTCGAGAATCTGTGCATGCTGACACATTTACATATGAGCCTGGCTGTCGCGGCGCAGCCTGTGATTCGGGGTGACAGGTCTTATGCCACTTCCCTCGGGTCACCTGAGGGGCGGCGCCGCAGTCGTGACAGGACTGAGGGCAGATAGATGCCTTTCATTCACTGTCAGTCTCCAATGACACAACCTTTCTCTCTGTTTTGGTCACATTCCTGGGTTCAGTAGTGGTGACGCAACATTTGGGCTTCTACACAGCTGACTGTGTGTTCATGTGACTCATACCTGTTGTTTCACTTTTATCTGTGGTCGCTCTGCTTCATCTCGTGTAGGTTGAGTGTATTCCCAGTATATGAAATACCGGTACATTTACATATATCATACATTTGAAATACATTTCACTTGTAGATGGAGCATTAGAAGTGCATTTGCATGTTTCTCTACTAATCATTATTGAAACTGAGCACTGTAACTGCCAGTTATTTTAATGATCAACTGACCGGCTGACTATTTTCTTAGTTATAGGTTATTAATCATTTTGTCTATAAAATGTCATGAAAATATAATTATATATCATAATTTCCCAGAGCCTTATCAAGATAGTTGCTCCTGAATTTTCTGCCGATCGTGTAAATTATTATTCCACTAATCATTTCAGCTTTATTTAAAATATATAGGTCTGTTTTACTGGTGTCAACAAACATTTAGCAGCATTGGAAAACATTAACAACTCATGATTTTTTTGTCGTCTGTTGTTGGTTACATCCTGTTCAGATTTTTTATTGAGTTGAATTGCGGTGATGTGGCTACACTTTTGTTTACTTTAAAGCTCTGTGTTATAGCAGCACCCTAGAAAAATGGTCCAAATTTGCAGCTGCAGTCTGTCGCACTTTTAATGACATTAGACAGTAAACAAACTGAACAGGTCTGTTCAGTGTGAACAAAAAAACTCATAATTTCTTGTGCAGAACTACACCAAAGTACGCACCGTGTGTCAGAAGTAACTCCCATGGGTCTTTTGAACTAAATACTTCATTACATCCTGTAGGAGTCAACAACAACAAAACTTAAAATGTTAATATTATTACATTGAATGTAATCTCTTGTATGATGGAGGTTCCCTCCAAACCAATCTTTGGAAGAAGTATGCAATTATGTTACTTAAGTAAAAGTAGCAACACCATCATTTAAAAACATTGCATTACAAGCATGGGTCCTGTATTGAAAATCTTACAAAACTTCTACTAAGTATTTTCAGCATAAAGTACTTAAAGCATCAGAAAGTAAAAGTACTCATTATGTAGCAGAATAGCCTCCGTGAGTAATCTATGGTAATGAAAACACAACGATTCTTATTTTCAGGTGATTATACACTAATGAAAACATACTTATAAATATTATATTCCATTTCTGCTCCTCCTAAATGTTGCACACTGGACCTTTAAGTCCTGTAGTTGGTGAATGTACTTAGTAACATCCCACCAATCTCTAAAAGATACCCAATATACAAATAACATTTTATTTTATTTACAGGTGTTATTGATTCAGACTTTTGGAAATTGTGTCTCAATTTACAAGCTTAAGATGTAATAGTTGCACTTGCAGCAGGTCAACTTGCCGGCGCTGCTAACGCCATCAAAGGGTTTCATGGAAGAGTTTTAAAGGTTTAAATGGTGATGAACAGACTTTTCCTGCCTGGTAAGAACAACATCCTGGGGGAAGCACTTCTTACGTATGTTATTTTGAATATTTTTACGGTAACACAATAAAGATCAGCTTTAGGCCCAAAATACAATTACCGGTTTCAACTTTCAGAGAGCCATAGCAGTCAAAGGTTAAAGTGTTTAAAGTTTTCAAAAACCCTCAGTGTTCAGCCATGTGACTCTGTGTAATCCTTTGAAGCACTCTCAACATAGGCGCAGAGATTTCTTTAAACACACAGTCACCTTCATTATCTGAACAAACACACACACGAGTGATCAGGAGAGCGCCGCTGACACTGTGGAGAACATTTTAGAATCCATAAGGGGATCTGTGCCACAGCGCTGCACATGGCAGAAGGCATGCGCTGATCCGTCCACTAGCGCTCACGCCTGATTGGCCCAGCTGGGTCAGCCATGGTCGGGCAATGTCCCCCTCGCTCTCTGTCACTGGCGGAGCTAAGCAGAGCAGCCAGGTTCAGAGACCGCGGCCGAAACCCTGTCACCGCCTTGCCTGGCACACTCCGCCACACACTGAGGCAGGAACACACACACACACACACACACACATATACACTGACGCGCAAAAACATGCAGAAATGTGAGGAACCCTGGACCACAGATCAGAAAAAACCCTAAGTAGTTGTGGACACAGTCAGAGTCTGAAATGTATGGGAAAGAGTATTTTTGTTGCCCATGTAGTAATGATTCACCATAGCATTAACCAAATGCTCATATTACTCCCATTTCATCAGTGCTGTGTCAGCCACGGCACCCTCTTCCCCCCTCCCCGCCACTGCTTCAGGTCATGACCTCCATTACTGGGTCACAGAGTTAATAATTGAACTCATGATAAATGATTACGAGTGTGAGAGCATTTTTTTTTTTTTACAGTACAAAAAGGAATTGGTTGTTTTTAGGATGTTTAGCTTTACAATTTGTTCTCTCTATTAAAGCTTTTTTGCATTTTTGTATTTCCACCTTTGCTAATACAAATATTGAGTCATGTTAGCAGGTAAACCCCAGCAGCTTAGTCTCTTTCTTGAATGTGCTGTGTTTTGAAACTGTTTATGCCTTTCCTCGTGTGAACCATAGGAGTGGAGGCTCTTTAGATGTCTTAGAGAATAATTTCATTTAATTGAGCAAATACAAGAGGTGACACCCATAAAAAGCTAGCTAGCACAGGGTTATTTTTAGCCGCTGTTCCATATACAACATGTTCCTCCAGACACTAAGTTGCTCTAGGGTCATGCTCAGTTGTTTATACAGTCTCCTATGGAAACCTCGTGACTTAGACTAAGATTTAACTGGAGCTTTACTGGAGCCTTGGAAACAACTAGAGTAGGTTTTGAAGTTATGTTGCAGGCAGAGTCTGGATTAAGGTTAGATCTAATTTTTAACCATGACCATGCAGTATTGCTCTAATAAGAGATCATTTTCTGACATATTTCTGACGTGTCTAATAACGTTTTATAGACTGTGTGGCCCAGATCGTTCAGTAATTACAGAAGGTCTGTCCGTCCTTCAATATAAGTTTTATTCCAAACAAACTGGTGATTTAATAAATCTTTGGTTCATAAAATTAGAACTTTTTTTTTTAGCTGAAACAATTAATTACTTGATTTGTTAATTGTAACAAGATTAATCGGCAGCTGTATGATATTCAGTTTATTCTTTCAGTAATTTTTCAAGCAAAAATGCCAAACATTCACTGATTCCAGCTCCACAAATGTGAGGATATGATGTTTTTTTATGTGAAATTAAACAGAGTTTCTTTGGACTAATGCTCGGATAATACAAAATACATCGTTTTTTTGGACATTTTTTTAGACAAAATGAACAAAAGATTAATAAAGAAAATAACGAACAGATTGAAAACAATCTTTGCATTTCAACGTTGAAATGCGGGATTATCTTGATAAATGCATTACTCTGAAATTTTACTTCTCTGCCGTTCTCTGATTTTTGAGAAAGGTGCATGAATAGTGTGAGAAAAAGGCAGAGACAGACAAGAGAACCCCACTGAATGTGGATGAAATCAATGAATTGAAGAAAAAATCAGCAGATGATTAAATCATGGAAATAATTGTTAGTTTCACTCCAAATTTTCCATCCTAATTGGGGAGATAACGAATGTCAAGCATGACATTGATTGGATTTTTCTCTGTTAAAATTGAAATATTTACTACATATAAAGGAAATCTGCTGCTGATTTTGTTCCTGAGTTCATCTCTTGCTCTATTTACTTTTATAGTAGGGTAATTTTAATCGTGATTGATTTCCATAATTCATTGTAATTGCTGATGCTTTATTACCAGTGAATTGAGGAAAGTCCCCCACATACAACCTGTCACCTTCCGGTTGTCTCCGTATTTTTTAGGTAAAAAAATACCAAAGCGGCGACTCATATTGCTTTTTTCTTTCCTGTTACATCACCAACACGTGATGTGTCTCCCTGGACAGTCCTGTCCTGTCCTTTCCTCTCTGTCTCTTCTCCTGGAGTCATGTTTAAACAAAGTAACATTCATACATGAATGGGTTACCATGGCCACAAGGCCTCAGGATTATCTGAGCCATAGCCCACCATGGTGTGATGGGTAGGAAAAAGCCCAAAGGCGTGCACAGATGCTCTCGTGCTACTAGTGTAGCCTTGATGATAGCCTTACGGGCTAACACTTTGAGACTCTACGTCTAAACCAAACAAAAAAATGGGAAAAAAAGATTCACTTGACAGAAATGCTTCAGGCCTAACTTTAAATAGCACTGTGCTATTTCTGTATTTGTTTTCTTTTCTGTTTATTATTGGTTTGGGCCTCTGCTGCATGGGATGTCTTGAATGCGGTTAGGAGTCGAGGGAACTGAGCCTCTCTCCTAAAGAAGCCCCAAGACAGACCGTTTACATAAAGATCACATAAAGAACATGTTTGTTCTGAGAATGATAATGACTTAGTGATTGTATGCGCAGGCCGTAAGGGAGAGCAGCAGCAGCAGCAGCAGCAGCAGCAGCAGCTTCCTCGGCTGGCACAGTGCGACAGTGTCTCTGGATCTCATCACTGCTCCTGTTTCTGGTTTGGCGTTGGAGCACAGGAGCAGTCGTAACCCCTCAGCTTCAGCCCAGCTCTCTGTCCAACCCTCAAAGGAGACACACATATTTCCCCCTGAGGTCAGCAAACCTCTCTTGTGCACTAACGCTGATGATTTATTCCTTTCGGCACATATTCTTAATCGCTTTGTCTTTAAAGTTGCTATCCGTAAGATTTTAGATTTAGCGACACCCATTGTTACCGTGACAACAGCAACCATGGTTTAATACTACAGCAAACACTCGTTGAGCATCTACTTTGTCAGAAAACAACGGAAGAGCAACTGGTGTATCTGTTTACAGTGCAGCCAAACCAACTTTTGTTGTTTTAATAAAGAAGGTGGTCAAAAATACACTCATGATTTAGTTAGAGGTGTGCAGTCTGTCATCTACCAGCTCACTATGGCTGCTCCTTCTTGTTCCATTACTCCCGTGCAAAAATTAGGGAGTAATGGAAAAACAAATACAACATTTCATATTTTCGATAGCCGCAGTGACAAATGCATTGCATTTCTTGTGACTGCTTCACCATTAAAGCCACCGTGTGTTTCACTTGTTAGAATGCTTTTAATGTGAAGCAGTGGCAGTAGGATGTTCAGTTTGCATTAGCATTAGCAGTAAGGCATCTGAATCAAGAGCAGGAATGGCGGACTCCGCCACTCTAAGGGGCAGCTGTGGCTTTGTGGAAGAGCGGGTCATCCACCAATCGGAAGGTCGGCGGTTCGATCCCGGCTTCCCCCAGCCCACGTGTCAAAGTGTCCTTGAGCAAAATACTGAACCCCAGATTGCTCCCGAGGGCTGTGCCTTCGTATGTGTGAGTGTGTGTGAATGGTTAGTTTACATTGTAATGATGGGCAGTTAGCTCCTGCCATCAGTGTATGAATGGGGTGAATCTGATATGTAGCGCTTTGAGTAGTCGCAAGACTAGAAAGTACAGTCCATTAACCATTACTGTATAGAGTGAAAATCACTGAATGTAAATACACTGAATGGCTATTACAGGAAAAATAGTATCAAAAAAGGGGGCTGGATTTCATGAAAATCTTAAGGATTATATATCGACCAGATCAGACATTAGCCAGGAGCAGCCTTAAGTCCAAGCTGGGCCAGCATGGCTCCTATCCCGGCTCTCTTTCCTCTCCTCCTGGGTGATCACAGCAGCCGCCGTGGTGCCTGCCTGGTCTGGCTGATCTGGCTCAAGGTCCGCTGCGCTTTAATCCAAACCCCGGCTTCCTTTTCCGATGACGCCGATGATGTATTACTCTCATAGGTAATACGTGTTTCAGCAATAAAGCCGGAAAATTTTAAAATAACAGATGAAAAGCAAGAACGCTGCTAGCGGCGTTTGACGGAGCTACAGGCTCTTCTGATCCAGTCGATTTAAACAATTTTGGCTTAGCCCTTTTAAATCAAATCCAATCAGACATCCTTCAGTGAAGCTGTAAAAAATAACACACAAAAATGTGGTGAAGTTTGAAGGACCTACCAGCCGCTGCATCTACATGCGCAGCCGTTGCCAGAAGGAGATTTCATCAGGTTGTTGTATACACTGTGTGCCTCGGCTGTGAGGTGGCCTAAAGGATTTGCCTCTAGCAACAACTGATTTATGGATTCCATACTGTCAGCATAGAGAACGTGAGGTTTATTTCTTTAGGCAATTCTTAATCAGACTTATCTTTTTTTAGCATTTCTTTTGGTTTGTGCTGCGGTTGCATTCCAACCGCAGCAAAAACTCCTAACAATCTGATTTTATAAACATCACATTGCTAAATGTCGAAACTTGGCCTCAAAATAGCTCTAGTGCAGGTCCTGCGCCTATTTAAATATTTTCTTTTCTTTGCGTTGCTTTCCCTCTCATTGTTGCTGGACGGCATCCAGACTGTGTTGATGACAATGTGAGCCTGGTTTCTGTCATTACTGGGTTTTAGATCCAATATCAGTGTGAGCAAAATCCAATTGTTGCAAAACCAGACTTGTCAGTTGACATGGCTAGCATGATTGGATGATTAAAGTTGCATTGGAACAGTCTAACCGTAGGCGAGAACATATTGCTGCAGAAGGGCTCTTTTTGTTCTCCAGTCATTCAGTATGTTCCCTTCTTTGCTCCTCCAGCCCTCTCATGCTTTTTCAGTCTATTCTTTCCTTCCCTTTTCTGCATCCTTTGAGTGTTTTGCAGGAAATTTGATTGCTCAGTTCCGTTTACATTCACTCACCATCTGCTGAATTTGGCTGCAAATTTGAATCAATTCTTAATGTTGGCAGCTTTGCGTTGACTTTCCTCCTCTGTTTCTTTGAACCTCCATTTCATCTTTTTTCTTGTGGTCTCTGGTTTTGATCTCTAAACACTATGCAAAACACAAGTCCAATCCATGACTCTCAATTAAAAAAAAGCTCACAGAAAGGACACCTTGACTACCAATAAAAACGAAGGATCCTGGACGGGTTTCTGAATAAATAACATAGACTGAGACGCAGCACACGTGGAGAGCAAAAGACTTAAGACTACATATCCTTGGGAGTAGATGTGTTACATGAAATTAGATATTTATATGGTAACAGTTCATAAATTAGGTATGAAATAGTCTCCTCTTGAAGTAGTGCAGTGACTGTATGTGAACAAGAACAAACAGAACAAATTTTCATAAATGTCTCCGTAGACGCACACGTTGGAGAGTTTTGTCCTAACAAGGCTTCTCTCTTATGGAAGTGGAGATACATAACTTGCAGGCCGCTGCTGTAACTATGTTAGTTGGGTTTTTTTTGTGATTTAGCCACAACAAAAAATGATTAATTATTAATTGGAGTATAAGGATCAGGTAAAGACAAGGGTCTACAGCTACATGCTAGTGGCTATGTGACACTCTATTAGGTACAGCAGTGCTTTGAGCTAAATGCTAACATCAGCATGCTAACATGCTCACAATGACTGATGTTTAGCAGGTGTAATGTTTACCATGTTAATCAAATTAGTTTAGCTTGTTAGAATGCTAAGAATTGCTAATTAGCACTAAACACAGAGTGCAGCTGAGGCTGATGGGAATGTATTTAGTTTTGCAGGTATTTGGTCATAAACCAAAGTATTGGAGAAATTGAAATTTGGACCTAATGATGGTGCTTGATAGAAAAAATAAAGGGATAACCAAATTTATTACAATTCATCCTGAGGTTAACATGAATGTCTGCAGCAAATTTCATGGCAACCCATCCAGTAGTTGTTGAGACCTTTCATACAAAACCTCATGGTGGTGCTAGAGGAAAAGTCATTAGGATTACTCCTCTGGGAACCATGAATGTCTTTACCAAATGTTATGACAGTCTGTCCAGCAGGTGTAGATATTTTAGTCCAGACCAAAGTGGTCGACTGACAGACTGACCAACTGACGGACAAACATTGCCATCCCTAGACCTTACCGGTAGCATGGCTAATATCAGGGTTACCATTTACCTCTTGACTCTATTAATCTGTCATTTAAAGTGATATGTATGCCACTTATTTGTGGCTCTCTGTGAAGCATTTTAATAAATTCAGGTTGAACTCTGTATCAACTCTCCGAGTCTAGTCTCTGGGTATACTGTCATTTGATAAACCTTGGCCCTTCCTGCAGCTGGGGTCCTCATTCAGCCTGCTTTGTTCCTTAAGGCGAGTACACTGGCAGTGCAGTGATAGTGTCCATGGTGCAGTCAGATGAAAGTGAATGATGGCTGATGAAAGCTATGCACCAGCACTGACTTATTACCCAGATATTAAAGTATAATAGCATGGGAGATCCTTGTCCCCTGTCATGAATGTGCCAGCCATGGCCGGATATAAGTATGAATGATGTCCTGTGGAGTTGTCAAAAGAAAAAGGGTCAGGGTCAGTGTCTGCCGGCACATTTGTATGTTTATTTTTATTTGGTGTCCCACAACTGGAAGGATCTGCTAAGGCATCCTTAAGCAAGATGCTTAACCCCTACCAGCTCCCAGCAGAGGGTTAATCATCCCCTCAAGGAAACGAACAAACTGCTGTTATAAACAGACAAAATGTTGAATGGAGATGTACATAATATACATTTCAGGGATTTTCAACCTGATTTTGACTAATTACACGTTACAGTTTAAACCCATATATTATGAGAAAATGAGAAAACATTTCACTTCTTTCATTTTTTGACCAACTGCACAAACTCATATATAAAGTATATATATAAACTCTTATCTATATGATAATAGATGCCTTTCAACAAAAAATATTGCATAGGTTATCTCCCATATAAGACTTGCAACACTGTGAAATTCTGCCTTTATTATATCTTATATATGTATTTTATGGCTCTTTGTTTGTACCTGAAGAGCCAGTTTGCTCTTAAAATGTTGTATTTCTTTCTTTTGAGTCTTTTGAGAGATATAAATAATTATTGGACTATTATTGGATAATTTCTTTACCACGTGTTAATGCAAAGAATTTGAATATGAGAAACAAATGATCCAAGTTCAAAAATGGTAACATTTATCAAAGAGCGAGGGAGTCAAAGAGGGAGGGGGCAGCTGGCAGCACACTGCTCAATCTGCAGACCAGACACCACAGGTGGACAAGAATATTGGTATTAAGTGAATCATTCACGTCAACAGGGAGACTCAGTTACAGATTATCAAAGGGTCATGTCAACAGCTTAACCCGCGTGAAACCTTAATTAGAATATGGAGTTACTTTGTGCATCGTAAGGGTGCATGTATGTGTGTTAATTCACATGCTTTCATGCCAACATGAGCCCTGAGCGCACAGACATCCCCCCTCTTCCTCCACACAAGCTCAGCCAAAATCATCTTCTCAGCGTTCAGTCACTGTGATGGCAAGGATGTCTGTACTTATCTGGAGTAAACAAATTCAACTGCAGTTGGCAGTGGCATTTGGCCTCTGTGTGCGCTCCTTCCTGGCAGCATGTGTGTGCGGAGCTGCTGCCATCGGACGCAGCAACGCGGAGCTTGGATCCTGAAGTCAATGGCGGCTCCTCTAAGATGTCTAATTTAAACAGCCCGCTGCCGCAGGGCGAGAGCCACATTTCATTACACAATGCTAATTAATTTCAGCAGGAAGTCATGCGTGTTCCTAACTGATTGACTCATTGTCACACTCTAAATAGATGTCCACGACTCACGATGCTCTAAGTGCCAATTTCACACTAGCTACAGGGGAGGAAGTTAAGCTATTAACTTGTTTAAAGAGAAATGTCAGGTGCTAAGAAAGGGACGACTTTAATAGGACAGCTGTTAATCAGTCACTCATTAGTGTTGTATCATTGAATTACATCCTCAGGGACATGTTTGTGATTTACATTCTATTAATACCTCGCTTTCAGTCTGTTTGTCATCTGTATGGTGAGCGTTCGCAGAGTCAGCCCTGACAAAGCAGAGGGGGATGAGCGCTGTTGGCAGGTCTCAGGTCTGCTTTGGCCCGAGACAGTGAGCTTCACATTAAAGCCAGGCTTCTGCACAGGAGCAGCCTAATGCTCTAATGCCCCCCTTCATCTTGTTCCCTCTACCTTGCTTAACCCATTTGTCTTTTCGCCATGCATCCCCAGCGTCTCTCCTCTCAGGTCAATCTAGCTGAACTCAAAGAGCCATTATTCATGGTGAGTCATAAATCACCACTCTCAGTTTGCACCACAAGAAATCAATCTCATCAATAAGTGAAGAAATTGTGCATTTTTGTGTATGTGTGTGCGTGTAGTAATTGACCCTGGTGTTGAAGTCTGTAAATCTTTTGCTCTGTGGGGGGTTGTTACTGCCTTGCCACTGCTTGTTAGCAGTTTGCTTCAAATCACTGCTGCGTTTCACTGAAAGCATACAAAATCCTGTGATAACATGGACAAGATAAGATATATTTAATACTATTCCTATTCTTTTTAAACTCTTTTTATTGCACAAATTGAAGAAACTGGCAGGATTACATTTCACTGTACACTGTACCTTATATGATTACATGTGACAAATATACTTGATTGCTTGATCGATCGATTGATTGATAAGAGCAAGATGGTACATGTGCACTGGGTGCAGCAGCCACACAAACAAAACATGGGATTTTTAAACTTCGCACATTTATATTCTTACCATGGTTAAAGTTAAATTAAATAACATAATTTCTCTCTCATTAGAAAACCATGATTTGTTCCCAAAAAATCTACAGATTGTCTGCAAAATATTAACACCAAATAGAGATTAATTACTACTTCTTTGTTAACCCTTTCGAGTTGCCCTTGGATTGGAGTGCCCCTACAAAATGAGAACTACTGGTCAACTTTTGTTCTTCTACAAGTGATGTTTAACAGAAGGCCGTAATCATTTAAATGTTGCTGTGTCACCCTCCTTTATTTGGATCTGAGTTATTCCTAAAGTGTTGGATAGCCCTTGATTACAAGTACAGTGAAAAAAAAAAAAAAAACTTGGTTCAAAGAAAGAGTTGTCACCTCTGAAAAGAAGGTTTACATTTTGGACACGGCATGGAGCGTGCAGGCACATGGGTGAGAGTTTTAAAAAAGTGAAAGCGAACAAATACACACCTTCGTCCACACACTCGAACTTCTCTCACTTTGGCAACCGTTATCTCTTCGCTTCTCAGTGGCTGCCGTGGACTCTCAAAACAGAGCTATGCACATAAACACCATTCCCAGTGCAGGGCTCCACCTTCTGGGCTGTGAGACAGCACAAGGTACAAGTGCTACTTGAGTTATATGTATACAGTTTCAGGGGGCATCTGGAGTTGAACTAGGAGGCGTCTGCCCTGCTGTTAGATGTGCTTCTCTACACCACACACTGTTTGAAATTCGGCTTCAGCTTGCAGCACAGAACAACAAATGTTAATGCAACCGTAGTGGAGCAGGGGGCACACAGAGTTGAACTGGGGCCCTCTTGATCTGCTGTCAAATGCGCTACTACTGAGCTATACCCCCTTCCATAGATGACATTTATGTTCATTAAACACATACCTTATAAAGGGTTTAAGTTGTAACGAATTGCTTTTGGTTAGTAAGTCATTTATTAATAATTTAAACATCTGTAACAAAAGGAACTGTTTGGTTGCCAAGTTTAAAAAAAATCCTCTAGGCTTGTGTATATCTGCCTCTACTATGACTTTGTCTTTTTAGCTAACTGATGGCTTATTAAAAAGTGAGAAACCCACCAACCTTTACTATTGACTTAGTAGCATTTACAACTGCAGAATTGATGGCTGTTACAGTGGTGAGAACACAAAAGGGGGTGTCGGGACCCCCAAGGGGGGAACACAACATCTCTGTGCAACATTTTCTCTTTATAACAGTAGTTTGTTTGTTGCCTTGAGGGGATAATTCATCCTCTGGGGTCGCCATGCAATTAACAGATAACCTTTTTAGATGTTTGTTTTAATCATTGCCTTGCTAAGATTTTTTACCTGACTAAAAATGTATTAAAATAAAAAAAGAGAAAAAAGCTGTTCCCAACCTGGGGGTTGGGACGTGGGTCTTGAGGTAAATCTGAGAGGTCACAAGTAAAGTGATTTGGAAAGCAGAATATAAAATATATATTTCTGATTTCCAGATGGTTAGTAATCGAACTGTTTATTGGAGGGGTCTTGCTGTTGAATTAAAGAGCTTTAACAGAGCTTATACAGAGCTTTTACAACATGGCAACCCAAACTATGCACTTACTTGGCACTTACTTTGATAATCAGTTAATCATTAATGGGATTTGTTTTCAAGTGAAAAAATAGAACCTTCATTGTTTCTAGCTTCTCAGTTGTGTAGATTTTCTGATTTTGCTGCTCTTCTTGGCTTGAGAAAATTGTGACGGTCATTTTGAACTATTTTAAGAACGATTAAATCTAGATTATTTGATATTGAAAAGAATTGTTGCAGTTGCTGCAGTATTTAGTATTCATGCTCAGATCTGTACCCCAATATTGTTAAAAAAAGCTTTCAGCAGATGTTATACGTTGTATAGGTGGTTACTGGCCCACAGGCACCGTACTGTATATATGTGACCTCCAAGTCTACATGGAGTGAACCATTACTCTCATCCAGTGGCATGCCGTGTATGTGAAGTGTAAAGAGCGTATGTGTGTCCTTATGGATGATGATGAGGACAAGGAAGGAAATGGAGGTTTTGAAGAGGGGGATGGGGATGGAGAACAGTAGTGAGAGCAGAGGGAGGGAGGTTAGTGGAAGGGTGAGAGTGTGTTGGGATTTGTGGGGGCGGGTAGCGAGGACCCACAGGGAGGAAGGTGGGGGATGGTGAGGAACGAGGGGATACTAGTGTGCCGAGTCCCCCCCCCCTTCATATATTATAATACCTCTATACTATGAGCTGGCTTGTGAGCGAGCTCCATTTTCTGCCCTCAGTGACCGACTATGAATGGGGATGATGCATGAGAGCTTTGTCTCTGCTCAGCGCTCGGTGCCATGTGCTGAAACAGGGCATTCATACACTCTCTCCGATTTAGTCTCATTAGACTATGGGCGCCATGCATGTTGAGCTGCCTTTGTGCATTTATGTGTACATGCATGCCTGTTTGTTTCTGTAGAGTGTGAGGATTGATTGCTCCGCTTGCAGGGGTTTCCTCTGTAACATATGTGTGCATCAGGCGTAGGTCAGCAGTTGTATCCATGGAGGTTTTTTGTGGGGTTTTTTCCCGTGTCGCGGACACAGGATGACAAAGGATAAGTCATCATATCAGGGAAGGAGGGAGGGGGTGGAGTACTCTCTCCAAATTCAGTCAAGATTTTCCCGTCCTCAGGCCAGTTGTGGAATTGACACACGGCTTGATGACCGCGTCACCCTCTGGGTCTACTCATCCAAAAACAGCTCCTAACGGTGCCACCCTTATTTTAGAACCCACTTTGAATCCTAGACCCATTAGCTCGGTTTTTTGTTTTCACTTCATACACATGTTGAATTGAAACATGCAGAGGGCGAATGAGTGTGTTTGAAACGCACCATCAGCACTATCCTCTGAGTCATCGCTCATCACCATTCTACTCTTTGTATCTATCAGTCTTTCAGACAGCAGAATGGCCCCTACAGTGCAGACCGAGGTTGAAAGCTGCAGCTGCTGCACACACTGAGCCGAGGCAAGGGACAGCACTCCCCCAGCTCCTCTACACACACACACACACACACACACACACACACACACAGAGAGAGAGAGAGGGAGAGAGAGAGAGAGCTGCTCCTCCCTGTTTGTCTGATGTTTTGTTTTGCTTTAATAGCAAGACTGATTCCATTTAAATCTTTCGCTTCAATTCACTCAATGCAAATCCAGCTGCATAAGTGGGTTACCAAAGTCCTTTACTGACACATAACCAAGTGAATGCAGCGGGCCTATACAGCCAGTTCAACTACATATATTCCAATGTCAGATTATCTAACTGATACATTAACCAAACATGAAAGATCAGCAAAAAGATGCAGCCATGTTTTTTTATTTATTTTTTTATTTGGCATGCTGGTAAAATCATTCAAACTCCAAATTAGCATTTCAAAATGAATGTGCACCCATTTTCACTTCCAGAATTTCAATGAACAGATTAACCTTTAATATCTCACACAGCCTTGATAAAGGAGCGTCAACTGGGTTGTGTTGTAATTTTGACTCCACTACATTTATTTGACTGTGGTTGTTTATATTTACTTTGCAGATTAGTATTTTCCACACGAAACTCATAGTCACCTTATAAAATATGATGCATTGTCAAAGACTAAATGACACAACAGTATAAAGAAGAGATCTGTATGTGACTATGTTCCCAGATCCTGTACTTTATGTTTGACTGGAGCTCAAGGTGATGAGTATCATTACATATTAGTTTGTCCGACCTTTGACGATGAGAGAATCAGATTAGTTAATAATATCTTAAATAATCAATTGTAGTTCATTTGTAAAATGTAATACTGATAATATCAATGCGTTAAATATTAATGGAAACTTTTAAATAATTTCTGAATGTTTACCAGAGTCTGCTTGTATGTTCATTTGTATATTTTTGTATTTATTCATGTATTTACTTTTTATATTTTTCTTACATGTGTAATTGTGTACATATTATTTTGGGGTGAAGTTAGACTTAGCTCCACCTAGACATTACTACAACACTGAAATAATGCACAAATGTTAAATACATTATTAATAATGATCCAATAATATAATATAGAGTATATACAATAAATTAAAATACATCGTTCCGTTCTGCATTAAATGTACTTTTATTTTTCGACTTTTGTCCGGTAAAAATTCTCTACTTTTACTTAAAATTGTGCAGACTTGTATTTAAGTATTTATTTATTTTATTTATCTATTTTACAAAGATCTGAATACTTCTTTTGCCACTGATGATTGTAATCATGTAACATAATTTTTTATAATTTCACATCATATATATGTATAAATCAGAAGTATCATAAGATACTAACCACTTGTAAATGCTTTCTTGCGCTTTAATCATCACGTTTCGTGACATATAAGTCAAAACATGCACCCAAACATGCTACCACTTCTCATGTGCACATACACATGAGGCAAAAGCATACTAAATCCAGCTTATACTCCTTCATTCCCATTTCACAGCACAAATAGATACAGTAGATGATGATAATTTTGGAACCAGCTGTGGTATTTATATATATTCAGGATGTTATTTAACGAAACCTTCCTCTCCTTCATCCGTCTTCCCTCTGCCCGGCTTTTCAGCTCCTGCGGTATTAAAGATACGCTGCGGTAAATGAAGTCATCCCTAATCCCGTATGTGCTGTATGGGCCCCTCTGATGAAGACTCATCAAGGTGAAAGTGCTGTGTGATTTGTTGGATATTATTAGCATGGTAATAGGGTCTTAGAAGACACGGAATGAGAGGGAGCGGCACACGCTGTGCATCCAGGTGTGTGATATTTAGCAGCAGCAGTTGCCTCAGGAACAGATCTGTCAGACAAGTGAACACACACTGTAATGAAGGACTGGCCACTTCCCTGGAGAATGTGAATAATATGAATAAGAATAACACACATGTACAGTAGTTTGCGAGTACACACATTCAAAAGTTTAAACAAACATAAACACACACACACACATTCCCTTTGCCCTCTAAACCTGTCACCAAAGGCAAAGGTGCTCTGCACATGCACCTACACATGTAGACACACACATACACACGCATCCACACGTCGAATACGCTCCATCCCAGCCTGAAGTCACAACAAGAAACATCTCATTGTGAGTCACTCTGAGCCTGACTCACACTCACACACACACACGCACACACACACACACACACACACACACATACACACATATATATATATATATATATATATATATATATATATATACACACACACACACAGACACAACCACAGAGCATCTTTTTCCCTCAGGAGCACTTGATTTACCAATGCCCTTTAACGTGGTTACTGGGACAGATTTGATCAGTAATTCGTCATATATTGTATACTCTTACTAAGTCAATACATTACACACACAAAGACTGCCTTCATTCACACACAGGCGCTCAGACCCGTCCTCTTTCAGCCCTCCCTCAGCTCCTTCCCCTGTCCTATTCTTCCTCCTTCCTTCTCTAATGAGTCTCTGAGTGTGCAGGTGAGCCTGAGGAGGTGATAGCTGTGTGCTTCCACGTGTGTGCATGTGTGTCCTGGCATGCGTGATTATGGTTGATAACGTACACATGCTCACAGAGACGCCCGAGCATCCGTTCATCTCAGGTTAACCAGTCTCCTCCCTGCTAATTAGAGATGAGAATCTAAAGGCTGATGAGTTCAAGCCTTTTTTTGGCCAAGTATGAAATGAAGTGTGGCTCAGTCCCGCTGCTGTACATGTAATGGAGATAGTCCACAGCTTTGCCAACTTATGTAGAACTACAAAGAACTTATGTAGTCATCGGTTATGTGATTCAAAAGAAAAGGTTAGTGAGATAAATTGAATGCACAAACTAATGCTGAAAGGGGCATCCAGAATTCAACTGGAGACCTCTTGATCTACAGTCAAGTGCTCTGCCACTGAGTTATACCCCCTTGGTCCAGCTTTAAATTTAATAGCACTACTAAACAACAAATGTACTGTATCATGCAACACATTTGTGAGGGTTGCTTTGTTGTGATCCAGTTGTAGATGATATTCAACGGTCACTACCACAAAAAATATTGTTGGGTTTGCAAGATTTCCATCATTATGTCTTCTGACCACTGACCACTAGTGCCTATGTGCAATTGCAGTTTTAACGGGGGTTTATCAAAACCGGGGTTTGGAGTCTAGGTTCATTTAGGTTAATTTTTGCAGATCTCTGTGTATTCATTTTTGCCTTTGTTTAGCACCTTTTATACTGTCCTCACCCCACATACATTGTATCCTGTATTTATTCTGCACAAACTCAGCTACAAGTCGGACTTATCATTTTGTCAATTTAACAATTTAAGTATGAAGCTGCCAGAAACCCCAAAAATACAAAACAAATGACACAGGCACCTATACAAATGTATAAATAGTTAGTGATAAACACAACAATATTACAATGGAACAGAAGATCATTTTTAGAAGATTAAAAAAATATATTGTTTCACTTTTTACACACACAAATGTAGCAAATGTAAGAAATAAAACTATAATACAGTCTATTTACATGTAGAGGGATTCATTGTTTCATTGAAAGCCTAATTTAAGTCATTGTAAATATTGTCATTGAAACTATTATTAATTTAAAGTTTTAAAAATGTCTTTCAAAAATGTTTTTATGGTCCACAGACATTAATGTATACTGTGTGAAAGCCGCACATCAACACATTTGTTGATGTTTTTCTTCATAAAGTTATGTTACTATAAATAAAACATGCTCAGCGTGTTCACCAACAAATAGATTAAAGCAATACATTTTAGGGTAGATAAATAAAATCGCAGATAGCATTCCACATAATGGAGTCACAGCTATGATTGTAACAGAGGTGGTGGACAGAGTTCAAAAAGGTACGTCTTTATCTGCCGTCTCATGTTCCAACACTGAGCTATAAATACCGCATGAGCGTGACAGTAACAATATAAGATAATGTCAGTTTATTGTAAGGTGGTGGGATGCAGGGCAAGGCCTTTGGGCAAAAAATTGAACCTAAAAGACCGAGTTATATTAAAAAAGCATTGATCAAATGAACATTGCACCAACATGGCCAGGATACAGCATGTTTCTTATAACTCTTATGAGGTTTAATACGCAAAGCTTGCACGCTTTAAATGAGAGAGCTGTAAGCGCCTCTACTGTTTGCTTTAACATGCTGCAAAGTTGGGTCACGTATGCACAGCCTAATGTTCATATTAGGTATGAATAGAGGGGGCACCCAGAGTTGAACTGGGGACCTGTTGATCTGCAGTCAAACGCTCTACCACTGAGCTATACCCCCTCATAGATGGTGGGCATTCCTTTTGTCACTTTAGCTTTGTTTTAAACGCTGAACTTCACCCACAGAACCTCAACTCAGAGCTAAAAGAGTCAAGGAGCCATCTTATATCTAGTATATCAAATATGTTCACTCATGAGCCTCTGAATGTCTTAGCAGTCATGTTTGTGTTTGATAATGAACATGTGCTTGCATTCACCCCGTGTTAATTTGTTAATTTGCTCCACAATAATTACAGACAAAACTCAACAAGCTTCCCTAGGACTGTATTTGCGGTCAAGAGTGAAATAAAGTGTTTAAACACTGGTGTACATGAGATGGAGGTACGTGAACCTTAAAGTGAACTCACATCTTTCAAATTGTGCTCTTTTTCATTGTCTTGCCATTGGTCAGTCAATCAAATCTAATATTTGTGAAGAAGGGACTACAGGGACAACATTTTAAAAAACTTACTGCATTTTAGAAAATATCTACATCAGAGTTCTTACTATAGATGTGAGCTTGATCAAAATAGCATGAACAAAAATGAATTTATTGTGACTTATTACCAAAGGCTCGAGTAAACAGATAAGACAAAATTGTTTGTCGTTTTCCTCCGGTGTGGATTAAAAGATTCTCAGCCGGACGATTTCCATAAACTACATAATTTGTTTGTTCATTATTGTGCAACACTGTTTATAGTGTGCATTGTTCAGGAATGCTATCTATCTATCTATATCGTTCCATCCATCACCCTATATCTTAAGCCAGATGTACACATGCATGTGTCTGTTCATATACTGTCCTCCGCATGCTGAAGGGGTCACCGCATGGAGCACACAAAACCAAGACACCTCCACAGCAGTAGCCTTTAGAGGGGGTATAGCTCAGTGGTAGAGCATTTAACTGCAGCTCAACAGGTCCCCAGTTCAAATCTGGGTACCCCCTGTAGACCTATAAGTCCACGTACAGTGTGTTGTTCCTTTTATGCTGTTGATTGCAGCCTAAGTGCGCTGATGATGATTTTCTCTCGTCCCTTATGTGGAGGCTGGAATGGCTCAAACAAAACTATGAGGAATCTGAGTCCTGACATCAAGCCTGAGAACCACTGGCATATAACACAGAACCTTATGTAACATCTCAGGCACAGGTGTCAAACTGTGTGCTAGTGAGTTCTGAAAGCCTACAGGTTTCCGTTCCTGCCAGACATCACACATTACACTGCAGGTAATTGTACTAATAAATTCCTCCTCTCTGGCTAAAGCACTAATCAGTGGCTGCAGTTACAGTGCACTAAATTAAATGATCGGAAACTTGCTGTGTCACCAATATTGATTCACTGAAGTGGTTTTGTTTGAGCAGATACTCCAACGATAGCATTTAAGGTACGTGATTGCAACTCTTGATCTGAAGCCAAATGTTATATCACTGAGCTATGCCCCTTGACTCTCATATTTGACTTGAAATGACATGACTACAAAGGCAACTTTAGACTTGACTTGAGATAAAGGAACATTTTAAGCACTTGACCTCAATCCTTCCACTTTAAACAAATGTAAGTTGTTTTCTATTGTTCAGTGAATGAACCTATTGACCTGCAGTGCTTTCTCACTGAGTCGGCTGTGCCGAATCACACTTTGGTTTTGGATGCACTGAAACAAACACATGCATACTGTCACTGTGTAAACAGCAGAGGTAGCCAGAGTTTAACAGGAGACCTCCTGACATGCTGTCAGATATTTGGCCAATGAGTTATACCAGTGGCTGTATTGAGGCTAAATGGTATTCAAACATTTATTCCAATGGAAGCTGTTCACCCAAACCAAACACCACGAAGGTTTCTTGCTCCCTGGTTGCGTCCTCCATGATGGGAAGTTGGCCCATATTCTCTGGCTTCATAAACAACACAAACATAATATTTTGAAGCAGTTCTTGGTGACTTTTTAATGAATATTGAACTTAGACAGTGGTGGAAATTAAGTACATTTCCTCAAGTACTGAACCTCAGTACAATTTTGAGGTACTACATTTCAGAGGGAAATATTATACTTGTTACTTCACTACATTCAACTGCTATAGTTACTTTGATTTTACATACAAAACATATGATAAACTATAAAATATGATGCATCACAGGTGTTTTCAGTTATGTTGCTGATTAGACCTACTCAGGTTGAAGTTGAGCAAACTAAATAAGAATGATGAAGTTATAAATTGCCCTGCAACAAAACTAACAGGAGTACTAACTTGTGAGTACAAATTATAATGCATAAGATAAAAAATTATTTTCTTTTGGGATATCGAAGCCTGCCTTTTCTTTTGATTCTTTGAGTACACTTTGCTGGTAGTACTTATGTACTTTTACTTAAGAGGAATTTAAAATACAGGACTTTTAATTGTAACAATTGAGTATTCTTCCACCTCTGAACTGAAATAACTCAAAGAGTTGTTTGTGAAAATGTATTATGCTCAGCATTGGTTCTGGGGTTTGTGCTATACCCAGTTACAAAAACTGTAAGATGATTTGTTTTCTTCTTACAGCTTATCCTGAACTGCCTCTGGGTCTTAAATCTACAGCAACATAGAGAGATCAGGAGGCTCCACCCAACGTGTTGTCTATGTAACACTGACATTTTATGTCTATTGCCACTTTAATATTTACACCACAAATGTAGTTTACAGTAACAGCTTCTCCCGAGAATCTGTATATGAAATATGCAGACAGCGTCAAGAGGTTCAGTAACTGACTAAACATTAGAACTGGTAGGAGATGTGACTTACAGTAAAGACCCCATTAAATTGTATTTTTGCTCTGGCGATGTGATGTACTTCCTACTGAAACTAGAGGTGGAAATAATGAATCTTTTTGCTGATTCGAATAATTTCATCGAGTGAAGTTAAAAGATTCATAGTCACTGACTATGTAGTTTGTCTGACAATAGTGTTCTCAGTCACCAGTGAGTGGAGCGCTACTGCTAAAAGCTACTGATTTGGTCAGTGACTATGGTGATTCAGTATTGGGCTGTTCACTTTGAACTGACTATGAGGATGGTGAAGATTTGTTCGTACGTGTACTGAACACCTCTAGTTGAAATGGGATGTTGGGGTGGGAAACGACACTGAGTGGGTTGCGTCAACTTGATAGCAGGGGAGGTAGTGTTTAAAAAATTGTGGTAGTTTTATTGGTTGGCGTTAAGTCAGTCCTCGGAAAGTTCACCATCAGGAAGTTGCCATTCAAATTCAACTTTCTGATGGTAAAATTCCTGACTTCACAAGGAGGACCACTCCAGTATACTTTGTTGTCATCTTTACAGATGCACTATTTCCCAGGAAGTTAAACTTTTCCATGAAATCTCCATTTCATGATGACACTGCTGCCTCGGGCTTAATGCACATTAATAGCAACCCATCAGTCTACAACTCAGAAATAGAGAAATTGCGGTAATGGCTTGAGTGGAACCATATTGTGAAAACACTGACAGGAAGATGTCTGACGAATCTGTCACTCAAACCTCTTCTTAAAAGTGCTTTGATGTTTACATGGACGGATACGCTGTCAAATGAGCCAAATTAGTTTGGTTTATGCAGACAGGCTGAAGGATTATGGGAGTTAAGCAACCCCAATCTCCCCAATCCATCTATGAGCAGTCAGTTTAATGACATGCTGATATATACATACAGTATGTTTTGAAGGCTGCCTATATGCACTCAGAATATAAAGATTTCCGGAAGAAGATTTACAAGACCCCAGTGATGATAAGTTCGTTCAAATATCAAAACGTGAAACTGTTGCTGTTATGCTGTGGAGTGGTATGAGAAATGAAAGGCTAAAGTTTCTTTGCAATATGATATGATATGATCATCGTGGCGTCAAACTGCATGTATCACTATACATGTATGTATTTATATATATTCTGTATGTCTGTCTAATGATACATGCCTTTATGCAATCATTTTAATAATGTTTCATGTATTTCTATGTATATATAATGTACAGAATGATTTAGGCCCATACTCACGCGCTGAGGGCCAGTAAAGTCGTACCTACAAAGGGTGCTTTTTTCATAGAACATTATTTTGAACATTGTTCTGTGGAAAACGCGCATTTGAGCCAAAATCAGATGAGCACTGTATCCAAGTAAGTATAATTGTCATTTTTTAACAAGATTTTTATACCTGTAATGGGAACTTTTCAGTCGCCACCAGGATACCCAAACTGACCAGCATAATAGTTTGTCTTTCTTACATTGTCATCTCTACTGGTTGGGAATATTTCAATGAGATCGATCAGTCTTAGCTACATTTGAGGAAAGATACAGAGTTTATATTACAGTGCCAGTCAGAGTCAACAGATTGGCACTGCATTGTTAACTCTGTCAAATATACAGCTTACAGACATATAGTATTGATAGTCTTTCTAATGCTGTACTGAAGACTAAAGAGATGATTATAAGTTGGTCCTGCTCTGAAATGCCTCTTAAGAACTACTGAAGACCACTGTGACAGCAGGAGTAGCTGCAACACTATTGGTTATATGGTTATATACAGTAGTTATGCTAATCATAAATGTTAACACTGACGGTCTGGTTAATTAGCAATAATACACTCAAAGGCACGCTGTACCATGTGATATTGACACTGCTGAACTGTGGTTGTACTATAGATCAGCACAAATGTTGCTTCGCACTCGTTTTCCTGTATTACTCATCAATCGATCCAGATGGTTCCAAAAATATGACTGGTTACTTTATTTGCTTCTGTAATGCAACCGCAGGGGGGCGAATGCAACCGCAGGGGGGCACAAGCCAGTGTCTTCATGTGCCAGTCCCAAGTCTGGATAAATGCAGAGGGTTGTGTCAGGAAGGGCATCCGACGTAAAACACATGCCAAACTAAAAATGCGAATCATGACAATGACTTCCATACCGGATCGGTCGGGGCCCGGGTTAACAACGACCGCCACCGGTGCTGTTGACCTACAGGGTACCGGTGGAAATTGGATTACTGTTGGTCGAAGACGAAGAAGGAGAGGAGGAAGGTGTGTTCGTAGGCAGAGAGAGAAGAGGAACGCTAAGAATGTAGGACTGACAGTAGGGACTTTGAATGTTGGAACTATGACAGGGAAGGCTAGAGAGCTGATTGACATGATGCAGAGAAGGAAGGTGGACATACTGTGTGTCCAGGAGACCAGGTGGAAAGGTAGCAAGGCTAGAAGCTTAGGAGCAGGGTTCAAGTTGTTCTACCATGGGTCGGATAGGAAGAGAAACGGAGTAGGAGTTATCCTGAAAGAGGAGTTTGTGAGGAATGTTCTTGAGGTGAAAAGAGTGTCAGACAGGTTGATGAGCCTGAAGCTGGAAATTGAAGGGGTGATGTTCAATGTTGTGAGTGGTTATGCCCCACAGGTAGGATGTGAGTTAGAAGAGAAGGAGAAATTCTGGAGTGAGTTAGATGAAGTGATGCAGAGCATCCCCAGAGGTGAGAGAGTGGTGATTGGTGCAGATTTCAACGGGCATGTAGGTGAAGGGAACAGAGGTGATGAGAATGTGATGGGCAGGTTTGGTCTTCAGGACAGGAACGCAGAAGGACAGATGGTGGTAGACTTTGCAAAGAGGATGGAAATGGCTGTCGTGAACACTTTCTTCCAGAAGAGGCAGGAACATAGGGTGACCTATAAGAGCGGAGGGAGAAGCACTCAGGTGGACTACATCTTGTGTAGACGTTGTAATCTGAAAGAGACCAGTGACTGTAAAGTAGTGGTAGGTGAGAGTGTAGCCAGACAACACAGGATGCTAGTGTGTAAAATGACTCTGGTGGTGAGGAAGATGAAGAGGACAAAGGCAGAGCAGAGGACGAAGTGGTGGAAGTTGAAAAAGGAAGAATGTTGTTTAGTTTCCAGGGAGGAGCTGAGACAGACTCTGGGTGGTCAGGAAGTGCTCCCAGATGACTGGACCACTACAGCTAATGTGATCAGGGAGACAGGTAGGAGGGTACTCGGTGTGTCATCTGGAAAGAGGAAAGTGGACAAGGAGACTTGGTGGTGGAACCAGGAAGTTCAGGAGTGTATACAGAGAAAGAGGTTAGCAAAGAAGAAGTGGGACACTGAGAGGACTGAAGAGAGTAGACAGGAGTACAGGGAGATGCAGCGTAAGGTGAAGGTAGAGGTGGCAAAGGCCAAACAAAGAGCATATGAGGACTTGTATGCTAGGTTGGACACTAAAGAGGGAGAGGTGGATTTGTACAGGTTGGCCAGACAAAGAGATAGAGATGGGAAGGATGTGCAGCAGGTTAGGGTGATTAAAGATAAGGATGGAAATGTATTGACAGGTGCCAGGAGTGTGATGGGAAGATGGAAGGAGTACTTTGAAGAGTTGATGAATGAGGAAAATGAAAGGGAACGAAGAGTAGAAGAGGTGACTGGTGTGGAGCAGGAAGTGGCAAAGATTAGCAAGAGTGAAGTGAGGAGGACGTTGAAGAGGATGAAGAGTGGAAAGGCAGTTGGTCCTGATGACATACCTGTGGAGGTATGGAAGTGTCTAGGAGAGGTGGCAGTAGAGTTTCTGACTAGTTTGTTTAACAAGATCTTGGAGAGTGAGAGGATGCCCGAGGAATGGAGGAGAAGTGTACTGGTGCCAATTTTCAAGAACAAGGGAGATGTGCAGAGCTGTGGCAACTACAGAGGAATAAAGCTGATGAGTCATACAATGAAGTTGTGGGAAAGAGTAGTGGAAGCTAGGCTAAGGGCAGAGGTGAGCATTTGTGAGCAGCAATATGGTTTCATGCCTAGAAAGAGCACAACAGATGCAGTGTTTGCTTTGAGGATGCTGATGGAGAAGTACAGAGAAGGTCATAAGGAGTTGCATTGTGTCTTTGTAGATTTAGAGAAAGCGTATGACAGGGTGCCGAGAGAGGAGCTGTGGTATTGCATGAGGAAGTCTGGAGTGGCAGAGAAGTATGTTAGAATGGTGCAGGACATGTATGAGAGCTGTAAGACCGTGGTGAGGTGTGCTGTAGGTGTGACAGAGGAGTTCAAGGTGGAGGTGGGTCTGCATCAAGGATCGGCTCTGAGCCCCTTCTTGTTTGCTCTGGTGATGGACAGGCTGACGGATGAGGTTAGACAGGAATCTCCATGGACTATGATGTTTGCGGATGACATTGTGATTTGTAGTGAGAGCAGGGAGCAGGTGGAGGAGAATCTAGAGAGATGGAGGTCTGCTTTGGAAAACAGAGGAATGAAGCTTAGCCGCAGTAAGACAGAATACATGTGTGTCAATGAGAGGGACCCAGGTGGAACGGTGAGGTTACAGGGAGCAGAGGTGAAGAAGGTGCAGGACTTTAAGTACTTAGGGTCAACGGTCCAGAGCAACGGAGACTGTGGAAAAGAGGTGAAGAGGCGAGTGCAAGCAGGTTGGAACGGGTGGAGAAAAGTGTCAGGGGTGTTGTGTGATAAAAGAGTATCAGCAAGAATGAAAGGAAAGGTGTTCAAGACGGTGGTGAGACCAGCGATGTTGTACAGCTTAGAGACAGTGGCACTGAAGAAAAGACAAGAGGCAGAGCTGGAGGTGGCAGAGCTTAAGATGTTGAGGTTCTCTTTGGGAGTGACGAGGGCGGACAGGATCAGGAACGAGTACATCAGAGGGACAGCTCATGTTAGATGTTTCGGAGATAAAGCCAGAGAGGCCAGATTGAGGTGGTTTGGACACGTTCAGAGGAGAGACTGTGAATATATTGGTAGAAGGATGCTGAGGTTGGAGCTGCCAGGCAGGAGGTCTAGAGGAAGACCAAAGAGGAGATTTATGGATGTAGTGAGAGAGGACATGAAGTTAATTGGTGTGAGTGAAGAGGATGCAGAGGACAGGGTTAGATGGAGGCGCATGATTCGCTGTGGCGACCCCTGAAAGGGAACAGCCGAAAGGAAAAGAAGACTTTATTTGCTTCTGTGCTCAGTAGATATGTCCCTAATCCACACTACATACTAATCCCACACAGTATATACTACATACTTATTGTTGTGGTTTGATGTTTTAGCAGTTATAATATACATAAAATCAATATACCTAACCACTTTATACTGACAGGAAGTTATCCAATATGTTTGATGCCAGATGTCCATCACACTGCAATTTTATAATGTCACTGCCACTTAAACTTCACAAACATAAAAAACAACATGTCCTTCTCAAGATTTTAAACTTTTTTTGATTTCAAACTGTTTTTTTAGAGCTCTTTTACCATCACCCAGCTGTGAGCTGCTCCTCCAATTCCTTTGTACATTGTGGGAGGGTAGTATCCATCAACAGCACACTTGAAAATCTAGTATGCAAAATGTGTGGTTTTCGTATACTTCTTTTTGTTACTTTTCCAGTGTGAACACACCACTACACATGCTAAAAAAAGGGATTTGGGGATGAAGTGACAATCAGCAAAAGAGAGATGGTTTGGCTGAGGTGGAACTGCATCAAGCATCTGCTGCCTGAACAACATGATGCTGTGATGAGTTCAAGCAAGGAAGATAATTTGTATTCGAGTGGCCACCAAGTCAAAGTGCTCATGTATTGTATATTGTAAATCTGGCTATACTTCAAACGGGGGCAACCAGAGTTGAACTGGAGACCTCTTGATCTGCAGTCAAATGCTTTACCACTGAGCTATACTCCCTCATGGTAAGGCCAAGCAGTGACAGTAACAAGTTGTTCCACTTTATGTCTTTATGTTAAAGTTAAGTCAAGAGTTTGAACACACTAAACTAGGGACGTTTTATTCTGCTGTCAAACACTAATATTGCTCCTTAGCACTTATATCATAAATATGTGTGTGTGCTCACAAGGCCAACACAACTTTGATGTCCCATTGGTTAATGATTTTTTTATGTGAGGGGTTTTGGATAATCATTATCATCATCGTTGACGCCAGCATCAAAATCATCATCACATCTGCAGTTGTCTATAAAAATCTGTATGACTGGAGAAAGTGCTCCATAAAACTACTCACATCAAAAGGAGATGAGGGCATCCAATTATTCAGTGTCATTACCAAAAAGATATGTCCAAAAAATACATTTCAGTACTTATCAACGTCCCATTTATGAAAGAAATGGCAAAATTGCTGTCCATTAAAGAAAAACATATTTAACAGAAGCTGTGGACTTTGAGCGACGTGATATGAATTTAAAGAGGATTTATACCCTCTAGTTTCTCAGCACATGATCTGTGAAATTTGGTGATAGTGATTGGTTCGCGCAGAAGACAGATAAGAAAAGAGGCTGAGATAGCGTGCAGTCCTAATTTGAGCAACCACCGCTGGTGAGTGGATTTGGACAATATCAAACGAACATCTTTTATTGTTTGTAGCATTGCATGATTATGACTCTATGAGAGGGCATTAGGGAGGGCGCAGAGTGATGGAGTGAGAAGGGCATGCAGAGGCTGAAAGTGATGGGGAGGATTATGACCAAGTGTCCATATTTCTATAAGCAGAATCTACAGTATATGTGGTTGACATAAATTGTTTAGCACCAGAATGGCCAGGGTCAACTGATTATTTGGATATTTCCCAACTTTTATCTGAGTTCACAGTGTCCTCTTATGACTTTTCAAACAACCCTCTTGACAAACTAGTATTGTTAGATATTTTATTAGCAGCTCATTGGCAGCTCATTGCCCAAATCTGCTGACATTCATAACATGCAGCATGTTGGGCATCAATTATTTGTTATAGAGTGACACATTGGACTTGGGTAAGTATAGCACTGATACTGGATTTTTTAGGCAAAATACTGAAAATTAAGTTTTTATAAATCCAATATTAATATATTGTCCAATTAAATTTTTCCCACATGAACACATAACTGATCCTGAAGGATCCCAGAAAATTTGTTTATAGTTAGAAATTATGACCAAGATGTGGACTGAGTGCGATTCTATAATTGAACAAGATTAGTCTACCACCACGCTAGGCTGCATGCTAACATCAGTATGCTAGAATCAGAATCAGTTTTATTGTTTTCACAGGCAAGGAATTTGCCTTTGTATATTGTTGCTGCTGATTTTAGAGTGTGAGCATGCTAATATTTTCTAATTAGCACTGAACACAAAGTACAGTTGAGGATGATGGTGAGTCAGTCAATTTAGTCATAAACCAAAGTATTGCACGAATTAAAATTTTGACCTGATGAGTGATGAAAAAGATTACAATTCATCCTGAGGGGGACATGAATGTGTTTACGCAATTTTATGGCAATCCATCCAATAATCGTTGAGACATTTTACTCAAAACCGCAAATGTCAACCTCATGGGGCCGCTAGCGGAAAAGCCAGAGGATCACCAGAGTCATCAGGATGCATTGTCTAGGAACCATGAATGTCTGTAGAAAATTGAAAGGCAATCCAATAGTTGTTGCGATATTTCAGACTGGACCAAAGTGATGGAACAACAACATACGTACCTACATTGCCATCCATAGAGCCACGCCTCTAGCTTGGCTAAAATACATTTGTAAGTGCTCCCTGAGCAAACTGCGTAATAACATCACTATTTCTAAACTATTGCAAACATAGTATCTTTGGCATTTCTGAATGTTTTGTTACTCATTGTCTGACAAACTGTATATACCAAAACTGATATATCTCCAATAAGAAAATATCAGCAAAGATATATGCCACTAAGAAATTTTAAAACATCATTTCCCACAAACCCAATTGCTTCATGTTGTAAGGGGTCGCAAAGGGTAAGCATTTTCGAAAGCATTATGTTTGTTTGGGCTGGAAGAACAACTCCTTCTGTTTTATGGAGACGGAAAATCGTCTCAGTGATGCTCTTGTGAGTATTTTCCACTAAAATGTTGTTCTACAAACAAATCCGAGCTCGGTTACTTCAATTCAACATGCATCATTGTTTTTCTTTTTACTGTGTTGAGAAAATACTCCAAGAAATAAAAAATAAGCTTCAAGTTATTGATTTTGGACCTCCTGGTCTCAAAAGGCTACATATAGCACCTTTAAAATTTGCCATCTAAGATGCACTTTAGCAGTGTTATGGAAGCACAAAGGCCAGATTTCTAATACCCTCACCCTTTCCTGAAAGCCTCGTTCTGCCGTGCCTCTCTCTCCGGTGGCCAGAGGTCTCACGAAGTCAATGAGCGGAATATCATTTACCTCCCAAACCATACACTTCCCCTATATCACTGTCTGTCAGTCCCAGACTTCCCCTCCCTTCTCCCCTCCAAGGGGTATTAAAACCCCACCACCTCCTCCTCATCCTCATCATCACCACACATAAAAACACACCCCCACCCCCAACCATGACCCAGTTTGGATGGGATAAGGGGGTAAGTGAGGACCATTGTGAGTACCACAGGGAGAGAGGCAAGATGCTCTGCCTCCCTCATTCCTCGCCCTTTCAGAAAGAGCTCACACTTGGTTAAGCACACACACAGAGGCTCTTCACAAGAGAGTGGCCACGGAGGCGTGTGTTTTGTTTTGAGTTTTTGTTGTCGGATGCCGTTGTTGATTTTGGGTCAGGGCTGTTTGATGTCAGCCAAGGTTAAGGGGTATGTAAAGGAGGCTAAGAGATGAGGGGCCTCAGGTTGAGAGACAAAGGACACAGTACCTGGCATCTGGGACAGAAGGAGTAGAGTGAGTATGCTGCTTCGTCACTTTGCTGCTTGTTTGTTGTCTGTATGTGCTTGTTTGATTTTGTTTAGTATTTCTTCATTTGAAATTGACTTAAATGAAATAATTTTTCATTTGTGACTGATCAGGTCTATCAGGAAGCAAAACCCCAGACCTCTTGACCAAAGGACAGATATTTACAAGGTCTGGCGACAGTGCAATGTCTTCCGGAACTTGTTCATACCGTTTTGGATAACTTAATATCGCTAACACTAAAAAGATCATTTACACGTATCCTTTCCCTGTATGAAGCTGAATAAAAGGCACAGATGCACAAAGAGAGGCTGCTCCTGCCTCAGAGATTCATCCTGTAACATATGGAACCAGTTTACCGTTGCGTTTCTTCCCTTCGGACACTGTTAATGAGGGAATTTTTAGTTTCCCACGAATACAGAGAGAGAAATGCTCCTTCAGAACCCACCTCCCTCCTGCAAAATGAAGAAGAATAGTTCATTCATCCATCTCAGCAAAGACTTCCTCGTCTCAAGATTCTCTCACAGGCCGGGGTTCATGTTTGACCACGCGACAAAATGTTCAGCACTTTCTATTTTTATCCCTGACTGGTGAGGTTTTCTGATTTGAATTCCTGTATGGTGGAAGACACAGTTTATGAGCCAGAGGCCCAAATTGGGGTGTACTGTCTACTCAACCCTTTGGAATTTATAGTTTGTTTGTGTTTCCTGGCCGCGTGCATTGATCACTCTGCAAGTAAGTTTCATGTCTGTGTTTGTGTGTGTGCCTGCGTAAATACATGTAGCATACAATCTGGTAGAGATTAGTCAATGAAATGGATGTGATTAACAGCTCTGATAACCTTCTGTGTGGGTGAACTTAAAGCAAAGTCACTCTTGGCATGCATGTATTTAATCACTTCAAGGACTTTTTTTGAACAAAGTTGCAGCTCAGAAAAAAAATAAGCAGACAACCAGAGAGTGATAAGAAATCCATTTTTAGCTATGCTGGATTTGGTTAGTGATTTGAATATCTCTGAGTGCCTAACAAAGGAGCTTATCCAGCGTCTTCAGAGTAGGAGAAGGGGAACCACAATATAAGAAACCCCCTGTGCTTTTTTAAGCCGAGCATTTGACGGTGGTTGGTCTTCCACACAGCGCTGTTATAGTGGTTATCTCTACTCATATTGTGAAATCACAGGCAAAGGATGGTGACCTTTTTCAAAAAAAAATTGTTGGTTTTATGTGGACCAAACAGCCACGATTTAACCCACATATGATGATCCAGGGGGTTATCGTGGACAGATGTCTGGCCAGCCACTGTGCGAGCAGATTAGTTTGATCCGTGCAGTGTGTGCGGGACAAGGTGGAGGCTCGGAAGGGCATCAGTGAAGCCTGAGGATGTCGCTGGCAGAACAGAGGGAGAGGGCACTGTGGCAATGACCCTCAAAGAAGGACAGTCAGAGGAACATCGGCCCCAACAGAACACGCTCAGAGGTCCCAGTCTCATAGCTCTCTAATGCTTTCATTGTATTTTTGTGTTCAAAGGAAGCATTTGTGTTTCTGGTGACCGGCTAAAATTGAATGAGATTATATTATAGATACCAAAATCATCCATGTATCTCTCATTTGGCTTGGGGTTATCAGAATCCTTTAATGAATTAATTTATTTTTTGATGGCTGTGGTTTAAAAGAGGCTCACAAAATATTGACTACATAAGTCACTTAAACAAAAGGTCTCATTGTGCCAGAACTTTCATCTCATCCCAATTAATTATTAGCTACACTGTCCATTTTTCAGAATAAAGGTGTCTCTTTTTTTAAGTTTTACAAAGCCAGCATCTTCACACCCGCTGCAGCACTTAATTGTCTGCGGATGAAGACGCTATCGGTTTGGGACTGGCTTTGGTTTGGATCGTCACCGATTACATTTTCACGAAGGATTTCTGTTGCACCGCTTTTTCTTTTTGTTAACATAAAATGTAAAAATATGGTTTCCTCACACAGGTAGAAAGGTGTTTTGGAAGTAGGCAGCGTAACTAACCTTTCTCTCTTTTTCCTGCCACCTCCCCATTCCGACATTGCCACGCTGTTGGCCACAAAATGCTACTTTACTGCATAGACTGCTGAATAAGTTCAGTTTGAGCAATAAATTATCTAAACCCTTTTCTGTATGGATAGAGAAGGTTTGAGTTAACAGGTGTGAAGCTTTTTTTGAAGTGGATAAATAACCCTCTGAACCCTATCTGGGACTCTAGATCTGTTTTTACTTTTGAGCCCAAAATATGCAAAACAGTTTTACATGATTTACATGAGATTGACATCCCTCAATTTTGCACATTTGACAAAAATTACCATATTTATCCTGGTAATAGCACTGAAGAGTGACCATTATAAGGTTATTGTTGCTTTCTAGTGTTGTGCTTTATGATACTGTTTTAATAATACTCAAGAAAGTCCCTTGCACAACATTCATTGAATCACTTGAGATGCTATGCCAAGAGATAACTTGTTGCAGCACTGAAGCAAAACAGTAAATAAACTTAATATTGTGATATGTGGCCATTAGGCACTAATGCATACAAGACTGATAAACGGACACAAATAATAGCTTTCTATTTTCAGCAACCAGACACAATTATTCCTGTTTCCGTTAAAAAATAAATAAAGTGTAGGTATAGCAAACACAGCTAAAAATCACCTGATGTGCCTAAACATGGGCACATTAGCCACACAGATTTTAAAAATATTTAGTTTTTTTTTTTTATTAAATGTAGATGGAAATTTAATCTACTGGAAATGTAATAAGGACATATATATTAAAAACACAAACTCTGCTTATTACTTGAAGCACTCACTTTGGATAGTGCTACTGTAGTTGCCCGATTTTTATTACTGAATGCTGAAGGGCTTAATATAACATTCTTTGGTCATAAAAGGGGATGCATTTTGCCATCATGATGATGGAAACAATCTTTTTCAAGTGAGAGACTGCAGGGGAATCATGTGAGTCATTAAAAGTGCCCAGAAAGCAGCACTGTACAGAAGCAAAGATGCAATCAATCACATAAAGTCAAAATGAGGAGTGTTTAAAAGGCAGCAGATCAGCAGGATCAGGGCTACATCAATCTTGGCTAAAGAAAGTGCTGACAGTGTATTTTACTGGATCTGCCTTCTATATCATTTACAATCACTTTAAAAACACTAAGAGAAATTTAACTGATAATTAGCATGATGATGAAGCAGACTGAGGAAATGTTTATCCCAAGCCCCTCATGCTCCGCAGGGGGGAAAGTTCATCTGTGCTCTGAGATGACTGATGGATAGCGGCTGCTGCATCTGTTTGTGTATGAATGAGTTCTGTGTGAGGTCAGCAGAAAAGCAGAGACAAAAAAACTAGGAAATTATCCAATAACTTAACACTACCTGCATCTGCTTTACATTCAGCAACCACACGATGCAGTCATTAATATTATGTGCAATAATAGTTTTACTTAGCAGTTTAATATGTTTCATTTGTCTATAGATATACATGTTATAGTTTGCTTCACTTGATAAAAGTTCATCCAGAGGCTAATAATTCTGTAAAATGTAGACAAACATTTAAGAGGCAGACAGAGAAGATACAGAAAGGGGGAGAGATTTTTAAATTTTATTTTAAACTCCCTTTTATTAACAGTCCAGTCCAACCTGGAGAGACTACACAACAGGCTTACATGACATATATTTATATTTTTTTCTGCTTGAATTTCTATCTTTTTTTATAATTCTTATTTTAACTCTTATTCTAATTATTATTCTATATTGCACACAAGCCTTTTAAACATAGCCTCTAGAGTACATGTACACCCTACATTTCATTTTACATTTTGCATGTGCATGTGACAAATAAAACCTTTAAATTTTGAATCTTGCATTAATAAGCATCAAGAAACGTCAATGAAAAAGGTTTTCAAAATTAAGCAGCAAAATGGTGCTTTGAACAGATTATAAAACTAGCTATTTTCGTTCTTAATTGTTTTGTATTCCCTGGGTCATGCACAACATTTCACCCATACCACCACCACTAAACGTCAAAAATATAACAAACGTCTGGTGACACAAAACTAAAAGAAGAAAATTGACCATAACTTAATACATCATGTTTTCATTTGCACAGTTTTAAATATGTTGCGCATTAAATAGCATAAGAAAGAAAATAAGTGCTACAATCCTAAAGTTTGTCCTGATATTCTCATCTCAAAGGTTTTCTCCAATTAACTGTCTGACAAACATGTTATGTTTCACATTTAAATACACCACTTGTGCGTAAAAGAGCCCAAGTTAATATTTGACAAGTCAAGGGAGGTCACCGATGGTATTGCTGAAAAACGAAAACCAACACCTGGCACACCTGTTATGTACCTTCACCTGTTGCTGCAGAACTCCCATAGATGATGCTTGCAGTTACAGCACATCTTCCTGTTACACAATTACAACTCTTGTCCACCTGCAGTTGTCCCTTATTCCTCTGGTGTCCCTCCCAAGCCCAGGGCACTCCAGCTGGAGCACTGTGTCCCCATGATGAGTCACTGTGAATAAGGAGCACCTCAGCTAACCCCAATGCAGTGTTCCTCATAGTCATGGTGTGTTTGTGTACAGGGACATTGTGGCTCCACTCTGCATGCTTTTTGAGGCTGTTGCACGTGTGTGTGTGTGTGTGTGTCTCTGTCTGCCCGTGTGCGAGTCCTTCTATGGTTCCCGAGGGATGAAAGCCAGTGACTGAGGGGATCCCTCCAGTAACGCTAACAGTAATTGTAGCTGTCTATTTGAATTGGTGCGTGAGGTCGGGATGTGGAGAGCTCACCCCTTAGGAACTGATCTTGTTGACCTTTGACCTTGTACTGTTCTGGTAGGGCTATGAGCTATGTCATGGGCTCAGCTGTATCAGAGAGAATGATAGTTTGAGGACCCATGATTACACATGGGCTGGTGGCTATAGAGCCATTGATCCTGAAAGTTATTCCCTTTCATTAGTAGTCTCCTATTATATAAAATCATTGTGGGAGTTTTACTTGCGTTTCTTTTCTTTTCTGACTTTAGAACCAAAGTCTGGTGTGCTTTTTGATGTTTTCACATGTGACATGACTTTCACCAATTTGCTGTTCATCGTTTATGAGAGTAACAGACAGAACGCCTGCCTGCTGTGTCTGTCCAGTGCACTTCGGGAGGCTGACTCACCCCAGTAACTTAATGCACAGAGTCAGCTTCTTACCCCTAACTGCCCCACTAGCTCCCACAGAAGTAAATTGGATGAGAAGGAAAAATGCCAGGTTATATGTGGCTGAGGTAGCAGAGGTAGCGCAAGAGTATTAATCCTAAGCAGTCAGGTACATGAGCTGGAGCGTCTTCTCCTGGTCAGGAGGGAGTGTGACAGTTCCTGGTGCACAAACTACTTAGGAACTCTAAAAAGTAAAAACAAGGCTTCATCAAAGGACACATTGACGTTCCTCTGTCAAGACAGAGTCACTCATTACAAATTCTTGCTGTGCAGCAAAACCTGCACCAAACCACTTCTAAATTCTAATGGAGATGCCAAAGTTTCCAAAAATACAAATATGTATTTAATTAGATTTTGAGAAAATGTGTATAAAATCATGCACAAGACATTTAAAATATCACTATTTAAGCCAATGTGGCAGCCACAAAAACATGAACATTTTACTCATTGTAAACATTAAGTGATGGAACATGTAGACAGATCATACAGAGAACCATATGATAAGGGGTTAAGAATTGCCCTTAATTTGAATACAGCCAGAGTAAAAAACTTGAACAGGTGCCAGATCAAATACTCTGACTAAAGGCAAAACTCTGACAAAATATTCACAAACTAATAGCAGCTAATAAATTTAAAAGACCAATGTTTCATATGAGGGAAATGTAACAGAGCAGGCAATATATACGCAAACACACTCATTACTCAAGTGGTTGTGATTTGCAAAATTCAAAATGAATCTGCTCCGAGGTTAAACGAGTCAGAATGGTGCTGAACAAAAAATGTGCCTCTATTAAAGGACCAAATAAAAAAAAATTCCACTACATCACAACTATTCAATAAACTACATAAGTCCCATTAATTACCCCCAAAAGTTGCAATTAAAATAGAAAGTACAACACTGAAAAGACAAATAACGTAAATAGGAAAATTAGAACAAAAAACAGAAGATACAGTAATAATGATACATTTGTTGCCCCAAAACACTGAACAGCAGAATAGCCTTACCAGTATATTAAATCAAAGCAGTTTAACCTTTGCAGCCAGATGTTTGTCTGTGAGTGAATCTGGATATTATTATCTAAAGGACAACTGTGCAGCACAGTAAGACTTATGTAAAGAAATGCAATGATGTAATACGGGAAAAGTCAGACAGAGCTCAACCATGGAAGAACACTGCTATGACTCTGTGTG
This sequence comes from Coreoperca whiteheadi, assembly GCA_011952105.1. Lineage (NCBI taxonomy): Eukaryota > Metazoa > Chordata > Actinopteri > Centrarchiformes > Sinipercidae > Coreoperca > Coreoperca whiteheadi. The sequence goes on along the minus strand of CM022470.1, from coordinate 5,722,003 downwards.
CTTGTGGCAACCTTTCGCTCTGCTCCGGCCATTTGCTGCTTACTCATACATGTCGGTCACAGACGCTCACAGTTAGCATTCTCACATGGACTTCGCTGCTTAGTGTGATATAGTGGAGTGATATACCGTACTGGAGTGTGTATGTACACACAAAGGATTCCTCATCCTGTGTCCCAGGCATGTCCTTATGTGGTCAAATTGGTCAATACAACAAGTTTCTTTGCAAGCCTTCTTTTAAACATTCCCGCCCTCTCTGCTCCCACTGGAGACACAAAGCAGAGGGCTGGGATCTCCAGCTCATCTCCTCCATCTTAATTGTCCCTCTTGCTGCATCTCCAGCTCGCAACCTGCTTGGTAAGGATATCGTCCCTGGAAGCCCTTTAAACCCAAAACTAAGCTGGTATTCATGGTTGGATTTTCCTCTCAGTCTAGCTGACAAAAAGCCAAGCACTATTGCGGCTTCATAAGGGGGAAAGTTCTGTGGAGGTGTCATACTCATCCCCCAAAGCCGCCCTGAGGGACAGCAGTGTTTGGGTTCAGCTCCACTGCCTGAGATAATGTGGGTCTGCTGTCTGACTCCCCGCTCCAATGGTTTGTACCCGGCCACCTGCTGATTTTGCTGGTTTGGGTAGACTGCCTGGAGCCCAGACCTAACCTACATAGGCAACATGTCGCTCTTCCTAAACTGAGCTCAAATACACACACACACACACACACACACATAAGCGCAGCACAATGCCATTTACCTCTCAACCAGAACAAACCAGTCAAGTTAATACAATCCTGAAAACTGCACCTCACACAGACGAAGGCTCACTAAGAGGATTTATTTCTTCAAAAAGAGATAGGGTGTTAAATAAAGTGTGTGTTTTGATGATAGCAAATTCCCTATTTGGATTATTTCGCCTCCTTCTCAGTGCTGCTTGATGGTATTTTTTAATACCGATATCCTCTTTCCACCCTGTTTGGTCTTCTAATACCCTAAAAAGCCTGAACTTGAAAGCAACCTCACTGTGACACTGAGCTCCAAATTCAGTGTGTTTGAGTGTGTGTGTGTGTATTTGTGCTGCAAGACGCAATCGATCAAATTGAGGATATATTGATTGCCTGAGCTCCGAGAGGAACACTTATTTTAATTAAGGCAATTATTATGTCACCCCTTTTCACATTTTGCCACTGAATTTGCAGAACTAATACTATATCCACAGGGATAAAAGTCTTACTAGAAATATACGCACAAATTGTACTATTTGCTTTGATCACATCTTAAAACTTGCAGCTATTGTGAACTCATACTGTCTTCCTTTTTGTCCCTCTTGTATTCCCCTTCCTCCTCCTTTACTTCCTCCAGAGTCTGTGAGCAGGTGAGAGAGGGACACTGTCTGCCCCACTGTCCAGCGACACCATGAGCTGGAGCTTCCTCACGCGGCTGCTGGAGGAGATCCACAACCACTCCACCTTCGTGGGGAAGCTGTGGCTCACTGTGCTCATCGTCTTCCGCATCGTTCTCACTGCTGTTGGGGGAGAGTCCATCTACTACGACGAACAGAGCAAGTTTGTGTGCAACTCGGGCCAGCCAGGCTGCGAGAATGTCTGCTACGACGCCTTTGCCCCTCTATCTCACGTCCGCTTCTGGGTCTTCCAGATAATCTTGGTGGCGATGCCTTCTCTCATGTACATGGGCTATGCTGTCAACAAGATCGCACGATTAGATGAGGCCAAAGGAGGAGGTGGTTCTGCTGCAGTTAGAACAGGAGGAGGGGGCTACACACACAGGAAGCCCAGGAAAATCTGCTTTGGAGCACGGCAGCACCGGGGCATCGAGGAGGCCGAGGAGGACCAGGAGGACGATCCCATGATCTACGAGGTGCCAGAAATCGAGCCCCCAAAAAGGCCGCGAGATCCACTGCAGCCGACACCCAGACCCAAAGTCCGGCATGATGGGCGCAAGCGTATTCAAGATGAGGGGCTGATGCGGGTCTATGTTTTGCAACTGGTGACTCGGACAGTGCTAGAAGCAGGCTTCCTTGCAGGCCAGTATTTGCTGTACGGGTTCCGTGTGATGCCCGTGTTTGTGTGCTCGGGGAAACCTTGTCCCCACAGCGTTGACTGCTTTGTGTCACGGCCTACAGAGAAGACCATCTTCCTGCGTATCATGTATGGTGTTACTGTCCTTTGCCTCACGCTCAATGTTTGGGAGATGCTCCATTTGGGGATTGGTTCAATCTGTGACATTCTTCGCCGTCGGCGCTGCCCACCCCAGGAGGATGAGTATCAGTTGGGTTTGCTGGGCACCAACGGGGGTGTGGAGAGCTCAGTAGGGGGGACAGGGCCTGAGGCAGGTTCTGAGGGAGGGGTGGGTGGAGATGGGGCTGCTGATTACGTGGGCTACCCCTTCTCATGGAACACCCCATCAGCTCCACCTGGCTACAACATTGTGGTAAAACCAGAACAGATGCCCTACACGGACCTTAGCAACGCTAAGATGGCATGCAAGCAGAACCGGGCCAACATTGCCCAAGAGGAGCAGCAGCAATTTGGTAGCAATGAGGATAACTTTCCCACTGGAGGGGAGGCCCGTGTGGCTTTGAACAAAGACATGATCCAACAAGCTCATGAGCAACTGGAGGCGGCCATCCAGGCCTACAGTCAGCAGCACCGGGCAGAGGAGCAGCTTGGGGACAACCAAGACGACAAGCCCCAAAGTAACATCACCCAGGCCCAACCTCAGCCACAGCCTCAGCCTCAGAAAGAGCGCAAGCATAGATTCAAGCATGGGAAAGGAGGCAGCAGTGGAGGAGGCAGCAGCAGCAACAGCAGCAGCAGCAAATCAGGAGAGGGAAAGCCCTCTGTATGGATTTAACCCCAGAAACAGTGACATTGAAACCATGTGTATATTATAGATTGGATGATGAGTTGTTGCAGTCTTCCTTGGATATTTAAACACCACTGTGCCTTAAAGAATCCTGCAAGCTGGAGAAGATGTGTGTTTGTGTACTATGGTGTGTAAAAAAAAGGTGATGTTGCAGCTGACAATTTGTTTTGTCTGGGCTATCACTGTCTAACTTGAAACATCACACCAACACAAACTGTATAGGCTACAGTCTGTCGTTTACATGTCTCTTTCTCCTCAAGCTCTGAAGCAGATTATTGACTTCAGTTGTCTTCTCGTTTATCCTTTCTTAGGGATTTGAACTTTGGAAAATTACTGAATGATAATGAGTTCTGTTGCAAATCAGATTGATCCTAGATTTGGCTTTGCTCATTTTCTGGCTGCTCCTCCACAAAGACACCATCTCCATTAATACATTGGCATCCTAATTCTTGGGACATCAAAATACAATGACATCAAAATGAAGTATCATCATAATTCAAAGGCAAAGGGAGGCCATGTCATTACTATGGCCTGGCAAGCTAAAGCTATGACTTCTTGCTGTAATGATGTTATCAAGTTACGTCAAGTTACATCAAGGAATGTCATAACAACATAAATGCAATAAAATGAAACATAATTCAGCGACAGCGCCTAAAGCAGTGGCTTTGTAAGAGAACATCACCTTCCTGAAGGCTGTGTCCTGTCAGTCATGTCCTGCGTCTACTTTCTCTCCAGTCGATCAGTGTTATGTTGCTGTGACTTTGCATTTGACAGTGTGTTTGCATACGTTTCCGGTGGTTTTGTAGTTGTTTTAAAAAAAAATGTTTATGACTGTGCTACACCAGCTGCTGCTCAGAAACCGTGGAGTACAGCGGTTGGCTTTTTATCCAGTCGACATCTGAAATTTCCTGAGAAAAAGATTTTCTTTTTAACAAGGTGCATAAGCAATCTAATTTTTATACCTTACTCTTCAACTTTAAAGTTTCTTTCTCTGGCTCTTCATGGCTTTTGTACAAGGCTGCTCAGCACTCCACTGGTGTTCCATCTGCCTTGTAGATGACTGCCCCCTGGTGGTATCTTCTATGGGGCTTCCTTTATTGGAAGGTAGTTACCAGTTGCCAGTGCAACCTGCATCCAGCAACACCTAAAACAGCTGTAGTGTTCCTTTTCTATTGACAAGCCTTGTGTCAATTAAGTCTTCCCAGTGCTACACATTCAGTGTTAGATGCACAAGGCTGCAATATCACCACGTTGTAATGGAAAAGGTTTAAAGCCATTACAATAATATAGTGAGACCAAACACTGTCTGTGTGATGCAAGTGTCAGTGCCAAGATTTTATGCTAGGCTGCTATGAAGCCTAGTTGTTTGTAGCTTTGGAATACTGTGGCCATGCTACTCCAGTTGTGGAAAAATGCCTACATGAGACCAACCCTTTTCTAAAAGTCACTTGTTTTTTGTATAAAATTATCAGTATTGCTTTTTGGAATGGAATTTAAAACAGCAAACTCCATAATGGAGCACATTTTTATGTTCGAGCCAGTGTTTTATATGAAAACACTCTTTTTTTCAATAACGTTTTTTGTAAAATAAAGAAAAACAAAGCAAGTTCTTTTAACAATGAATTAGTGGTATGGATATTTATGGTTATTGTGTTTTAAATTGCCTTCCAATTGTAAAAAATGTGAAATATGACATAGTATATTTTTTATAATATGTCGACTTCAGTGACTTAATGATGTAATGAAAAAAGCCAGACTTTTCCCTGTATGTTAAAGTATCAGTGTTTAATGTATGTATCAACCCTCTAGGCTGTGTTTGTAATAAACAGTGTTACTCATTTTCCAACATTGTTCTGAGATCTGCTGAACAGCTGTGTGGGGAGACAAACTGGCTGATGGAATCTGTTGAGGAAAACACATAAAGTGCCAAATTATTCAAACCCGTTCAAGCTTTCCCCCACAGTAGCTTTCCAAACAAGCAGCAGTTCTGATTGCTTACTCATTTCATGAGCAAATTTGAAAATCTGGCTCATTATGTTCTTGATTTAATAAATCTCAACCGAAAGATCTGAGCCTTTCCCTGCAAATAGTGAACTAACATGTGCAGGTGTGAGGCTGTACATTGTGACGTGGCTTCCTTCACATAAACACGGTGTACAAAACAAGTAGAAACTAGAAAGAGTCTTTCTGATTGGTTTACTCACCACTGGGCTCCACATATCTGTTCAATAAGCCAGCCAGCAGCAGATAGTCATAAATCACCAAACATACTTCAGTCAGTTGAGAGTGGTTGACCCAATAAGCCACAGATTACTGGGAGTTTCCCAGTCAGTGTCAGTCTCCTCCCCTTGAAGTCAATCAGCCCTCATTAAATTCTTCCCCAGAGAGCAAAGTTTCTCAACTAAAGTATTTATTATTTTTTGGAGCGGTGAAAAAACTTTAGTATAAATGGATAACCAGTATAAATGGATAACAGGTGATGCTTTGCAGTTAGAGCCAGCTGGGGCCACTAGAGGGCGACTTTCTGTCAAAGGAAGGAGCACTTCAGAGAGTGAGGAAGGGCAGGTTTCAGGAGATGCCATGGGGGTACTCAAAGACCTCATTTGCTCAGAGTCTGCATGACTGGCAGCTTGGCCTTACATCTCCAAAACTATTCTAGGTTTTAAGGTTCAGACTTGTCTGTTTTTAGGGGAAAGGAAGGAATTCAGGCAGCTATCCCAAGAATAAACTAGTGGCACAGTTATGTATTTGTTTAGCCCTGGTTGCTTTTGTCTATTGAGAGCCTGGGAAAGAAAGATACTAATGTTGAAAGAAAGTGTGTTCAATGGACAGAAATGCCTTTTACAGCTTCTTTTATTAGAGTTTATTCTTTTCTGCATATTGTCACTGTCCTGTGTATAATCATGTCTCCAGATTGTCACATGGGCTTTTTAAAGAAACACTGAAAGCAAACACATGATAAACCAACAGTAAAGGTGCCCTTTCTTATTTGGGAAGGATAGTCTTACAGTCTAAAATAAATTTGCCAATGATCATACTTGTCCAATACACTCTATTCTGTTTTAATTCTTTAAGATTTTCATTTAAAACATATCGCTAATAAACGCAGTACAAAGAATATGTGGGAATTAAAACATTTTCCCTTTGCAACATAGCAATAATAATACATTTGAGAGTTAAATTTGAGACACTTTTCACTTGACAGTGACAATATGAATATGAGAATCCACACACCTCAGGGTGGAGAAATACTTCGTAACTGAAAGCCATTTGATTATCACTCATATCTGGCAGCTGAAGGAATTATAAGTAAAAGAGAAAGTTATTCTTCAAAACTGAAGGTTTGATGAAGCTGTTCACAGGTATAGCATGATTGGTGTAATCACCATTTATGAGATTGATGCTGTTGGAACAATGCCCACATAGACAATATTTCTTTCATACAGTATGTACAGTATGATTTACTGTACTGATTAACACAGACAGAGAATCAAACCATTGTATCAAAGGTCTTTTGTGGGTCTATTCATCAGGGATACACCACATTGTCCACCCTCAGCATCGGTCTGTCTATGTAAAACAATGTCTATGTTCAGAAGGATGACTATAGTGAGGCCGTTTTGTTTCCCTATATGTTTCTTATAGTCACCCATGTGGGAATTGACAAACCAGTGGTATTACCAGTACAAACTCTGATGCATACATGCAATTGTGTGTTTGAGTGTTTTTCTATGACTTTTGTAAAATGGACATTTCTTTGAGTGCCATTCTAGTATCCCCTGGCAAAGATTTTTTTTTTTTCATATACTCTAATGGATACATTTCATTTGCATGTGAAAAGACCTATTTTCCTAAAAATAAATAAATCAGAAATGCATTTTGAATAAAGTCTCTTCATCTTCTGTCTGGGCTCCACAGCATAAAAATAAAACATCAGGAGATAAAAAAGCTTCCCACTCTTGAAACACTGAGTATTGTCTTGTTCTTGTTGTCAGTATGAGAACTGTGTTTAAATTTTGATTGGTGGAGAGCAGGGGGTCTCTGCAGTCCTATCAGGAGAATTACAGTCACACGGGCTGATGTTGTGTCACTGGCAGGAACAACGCAGGAGACCGAAGAGATGTCACTTCAGCTCATGTCAGCCGCGTCATTTTGTTTGTCACTTTGGCAGCTAATTTGGTGACAGTTGAACTTCATCTTGTGATGCGAGAACATCTGAGTCTGTGAGGCTTTAAGTTGCATTAATGCATTACGAGCTCAATGTTTGTTAATGTTGGCCACTGATTTTAACACCTGAAATGCCCTTGATAATACAATCACTTCTTCAATCAACCTGAACCATCAGAAATGTTCAGAAATCATTCGGTGCTTCTTATTAATTTAAAATATGAATATAAGTCCTATATGAATATGTGTCCTCACTCTCTTTTTTCCACTGAGCTTTCCACTTTGTTTCTGTTGTCATTAACGAGTTCACAGCAAAACTGCCTGGAGGACAGACATCAAAAATGGAAATGGAAAGTATGTTTTGTGATTCTCTGAAATAAAAAACTTTCCCTGGAGAAACTGGCCAGTGGGAATGAGCAGAGTGTTGCAGCTGGATGTACAACGAGGTCACTGAGAGGAATCCCATGAGCAATGTCTCAGATGGCAACTTGTGGCAGCAGGCTATTTTCTCTAAAAAAGACACAAACATTGCATCCCATTAATGGCCTAATTGGCTGGATGGACTAACCCTACAAAGATGTCATTTTAGAGACAGTGTACACAGGCTACCATTATGAATTTGGGGACAGGGAAAGAGGAATAGGACTAAACTACTCCAGTACTCGCCAAGGCTTCCCTGGGTAGTTCACAGAGTCTCTCTGTGAAAGTATCAACCAGATGTTTGCATGTCCGGTCCACCCGGTACCTGTGGGATGCTGTGCAGCAGGACACGAAGGAGAAAATTAGTAAAGTGGAAGGTACAGTAATGTATAGGCTACTTATATCACAGCTATATCGAATATGGAAAAATAAAGGCCAACTAATTAACCCAATGAACTCCTCCAACCCACCTGCTGATTCCACCTGTCCTACATCCACCTCTTAATCTCCTACTCTGGCCTACTTTTCACCGCTCTCTCACAATGACGTACTAACCCTGGTTACCTCCCACTGCCCAACCACCTGCTCTCTTGACCCTATTACCTCTCACTTTTTCCAGTCTACTGCTCCTGACCTCCTTCCATTCCTCACCCACCTCATTGACAACTGGTCATTTTCCTAACACAGCAACAAGAGTGAGCCCTTTTTTAAAGAAACCCACACTCAACCCTTCTGATGTAAAGGACAGACCTATCTCTCTTCTTGCATTTTATTCTAAAACACTTGTGTGTGCTTGACATCACAGAGGAACTCTACACTGCCAGAGCAGCCTCTGTCTCCTCTGTCATCATCCTGCTGGACCTTTCAGCAGTCTGACACAGTGAACCACCAGATCCTCCTCTCTACCTTCATGCTCTCTGTTAACATACCTCAAAGACCACACTTAAAGGCTAACTTCTAAATAATCTGTATCTGAACCTTGTAGCCTCATTACTGGGGTCCCACAGGTTTCTGTTCTGGGTCTCCTTCTATTTTCTCTTTACCAAATCACTTGGCTCTGTTATTCACTTACATGGCTTTTCCTGTCACAGCTATGCAGATGACACTCAACTTTTTTTAAGTGGCTGGCACCACCTTATCTGGCAGAACTCTGACATCATCATACTCCAGGTAGAGCACTGAGGTCATTAACCAGATGCTCATGGATGTTCAGAGATCCAGGAACAAAAACAAAGGTTACTGAGCCTTTGCTTTTACTTTTACATTAATTTATTTGTGTTCAGCACTTTGGTCAACTGTGGTTATTTTTAATGTGCTATGTACAAACATGTTACAATGACAACTAATTCTGTCTTTTCCCAGTCTGAAACCCAGGTGGCAGCAGGAATCTCTACGTGTCTGGCTGACATCTCTCAGTGAATGTCTGCACACCAAGTAAACCGAACAAGACTGAGCTGCTCTTCCTTCCATGACCTCTCCCTTACCATTTAAAATTGTGTGGTGTCCCCTTCTTGGATTGCAAGGATCCTGGGTGCGACAATGGACAACCCGCTCCTACAAATTCATCCTCCACAACATCAGGAGGATACGTCCATTCCTCACCCAGCACAGGTTCTGGTCCAGGCTCTTGTCATCTCGCGCCTAGACTACTGTAACTCACTCCTGGCTGGTCTGCCATCCGACCGCAACAGCTCATCCAGAATATGGCAGCCCGTCTGATCAACCTATACAAAGTTCCCACACTACACCGCTCCAGCTTGTTAGTGTTTTAGGGAAAGCCTTAAACCTTTCTGAAACCCACTTTCAAATTTGTAAAACCCTATTGTATTTGTGAAAAGGGGCAGCTGTGGCTTGGTGGCAGAACAGTCGCCTGCCAATCGGAAGGTCGGAGGTTCAATCCCCCAGCCATGTGTTGAAGTATCCTTGAGCAAGATACTGAACCCCAAAAAATGCTCCCGAAGCTGTGCCTTGGGTTTGTGAATGTTCCGATATGTAAGTCGCTTTGAATAAGAGCATCTGCTAAATGTAAATGTGAAAAGGGCGACTTTGCCCCCCCCCCCCCAGGTCCGAAAACCACTATACCTACACTTGTCAAATCTGAACTAAATACATTCCAGGTTTGATCTGGTTACATCACAGCTTTAACACATGCATACTGAGACATCTGGGAAAAAGCTTTTGCCTCCTGGTTAGACAAGTGAATTCCACACCAGCCAATGATTACATACAACAATCTTTCTGATAAATATTTATTTACCAATTCACTTTACCTTAATTTTCCCTCTAACCTTTTGCGGTTCACACACACAAAAAAACAAACAAAAAACACTATATCCTAAATAGTCCCAAAATAGGCTCCCTGAGAGTTCTCTGGTTGGTCATCTACAGCTTGTACATTACTTCTCTGGATGACACAAATCATTCTTAAGGCTTTATAAGTATCAGCATGAAAGGCAATAATCCCAGTTGCACAAGATCCACCCAAGTCATGATGCAAATGTTACTGATTTAAAGCTCACCCAAAGGCTACAGTCTTCAACAAAAGTGCACAACAATATCACGTTATATTAGAGTCAGTTAAATCTGCATGGATTTAGCATTTACATCAACATAAAAATGTACTTGTTTCCTAACTATTGTACCAATATGTGTATGTTGCCACTTTGTGACAGTACCTCTCCCTGTCTGGTCAATGTGGTGAGGAAGGGCAGCACATTGTAACACCATAGCAACCTTTGTGAGGAGGGACCTCCTTTGTTTACTGGTTTTATAATTCCTGTGGTGACTTTGTTTAGTCCTTGGATCAGAGCCTGACTTAATAGGGTCCTCTGATGATCACAGCCCACATAAGGCAGCCACTACAAATTGTGGTTAATGCTTTTTGGACATGAAACCTGCAGGCACCCTGAGATCTGAGGCTTGCCTTATGTCTGTATAACATCCACCAGGGTCAGTGACGTGGAGTAAGAAACAAGAGTGCAGAAATCCCCTTCCGCAACCAGCACTAGCCTTTTATACCATTTGTGATTAAAGTGTGTGAATACCATACATTTCCCCTCAACAGAATATCTTCAAAGTGGTTAAATGTGTGATGTGCTTTTGAACAAAAATGTCAAACAATTCTTCACATTCAGTGTGCTGTGGTTTTCATTAACCATTAAGTCATGGACAGGAGCGATTTGAGTTTCTTCTAAATACATTCAGTTTTATCCGAATGTATTTAAACTGTCATTAGAACTTGATTAACATAAGGCTCTACAATGTAGACCCGCACAAAGGAATTCCCATTTAAATCAGAATAACTCACTCTAGACTACAGCTGGAATTTGTGGTAATAAATACCATTTCAGATACACTAATGTTGCATTTTGATTTCAGTGCAAATGTTTTGGTTGCTGATGGGCCAACTCAGCAGTCACTGTAAGTCCAAGCATAAAAAGAGGCACTTTGCTCCTGTCCTGTCAGCTGCCCTTGGGTCTGGGAACTACTTTTCACCTGGTCGACAATCTCCCAGGTGAAGCTTGAGCACCCCCTGACTGTGCAGCTGCAACAAGAGGTCAAACTCAGCCGGCATGGCGTGGAACTGCGTTTTAGATTGTCTGTCATCGTAGTAGTGGTGAGTCAGGGAATAAAGTCCATGTGGGTGATTACTGAAGGGCCAGAACCCGTACAGATGCACATTGGCACAGAGTTCAAGCGCCAGGCTAGTCATGATTATGCCGGTGCTGAGCCGCACTGCTCGGAGACCTTTAGAACGCCAGAAGCTATCCAGATTCTGGAGGTAGTTGGGGTTAAAAAAGATGGGCCGGGTGGGGCTTTCAAAGTCCTCAATGGTGTAGAAGGCCCGCAGGCACACAGGAGTGTTGAGGCCGAAGGAGAAGGCAGGAAGAAGCAACAGAGAGTTGCCGTAGCTACGCAGACTCTCTGCAAATGGACGGCGACGCCCATTTAGTGCCCCATACCTGAAAATAAACAGTAGACGTGAGGCAACAAGACAACTGGGATGTTTTAAGATGACAGTGCAGTGAAATTCACCCTCTTGCTCACTTCTCTAGGAGGATGCTTGGGTTTGCTGTCACAAGGTCAGTCTTGATGCCCACGTGTTTCTCATAGCCGTTTTCCAACGGAGGAAGGTTGCACCTGAACAAGCAACAAAGATTGAGAATTGAGAGGAGTTTAATTCTGTTGGTTAACATTGCCATCAGCCTTTCAGTCCACTACACTGGACAGTGGTGGGATGTAACTAAGTCTATTTAGTCAAGTACAAGTTTGAGGTAGCCAATGAATCCATTATCAAAATAATAATTAGCTGCAGTCCAATACAAAATAGCTCCACCTCAACAATAGTAAAATGCTGCTTTTACATTAATGCATGAGTAGTAATAATCTAATGGTATACTATATACTAGTATAAAAGTCACAGGGGCCATTTTTCTGTGTTGAATACTTCCTCTACCACTGAACCAGAACACCTTTCTCACCTGATAACAAACTGAGCTGAATCGATCGCTTTTCCACAGTTGCTGTCGGTCAGGATCCCTCCGTTCCCAACAACAGCACACGTGTCCCATGTTTTATTTGGGAAAGGATGCTCCTGGAATCAACACCAACAGAAAATGCATTACAAAACAACGCCATTTATACTGACGATAATATAAGAGTCATGTTAAGGGAGGGGAATCTATGGTCGGATCTCGATCACAAATGTCTCCTCTTCTATAATGTTTTGCAATTTAAAAAAAAAGAAAGTATGAAAACAGCCTAAAATTCTAAATAGTTTGACTGTTGGCAAATATGGAGACAACTATTCATCTTTTTTCCAGATTTCAGCCTAAACTCTGCACATCAGTGAAACGTTGGTGGTATACAGAGGTTTTATTCACATCATGGTGATGTCACTGGTTTGTATTTTATGGGTTTTTAAATCAATGTGTAATGCAAGTTGCGGTCTAAATCAAATACAATAAAGTTTATATACACCAGCTGTGCACGGCAGATAACCTCTCAGTACACTAACAGGGATGTAGCTCAGAGGTTCAATGTTTCTCTGCAAATGTTATTGTTCAAGTAAAAAAAAAGTAAGTAAGGTTAACCCATCAGTATCAAAACAAAGCGGGGACCCTGAGTGAGTCTCATGTTTGAAAAGCAGCTGAGAACTGTACAGCAGTGGAACCAAGAGCAGGGGCACATGATTTAGTGATATGGCAGAAGAGAGAGATCTCAAAAAAAAAAACTGGCATGTGATCAGAAAACAATGCACAACACATTTCAATGTTAAAAAACAGATAGACCACATGATAAAACCAGATTTAATGTGTGCCCATGCTCTTGTGTAGGACCGGTCACAGACTGTGCAAGATTTAAAGAATCCGTAAGATTTAGCAAGCTGCTAAAGTGAGATGGTGAACATTATTACTTTGCAGGGCCACTAGCATGGCTGTAGACTCTTCACATGGCTGTTTCATTGTATGTTGTGTTGTGTTTATGGTAGTCGTTATTTTTATTGCATTGTTATGCTGCTTTGTTTCAACTGAGGTCAAAGTCAAGATGAACTCATTCTGGAGTGAAGCCAATTTCAAATAAGTGGCAGAAAAAAAAACAATGAAATCTAGTTATATTAAATCAGCCATATCTTGTATTTGCACAGTTAGTTTTCTTTATTATGAAATGCCCTAGGCCTACATTGATTCAGGATATTACTTTACAGTGAGTTATTTCAATAAATGATATGACTGTAATCATCCTGATGTGTATTCCATTTGCCACAGGGGACATCCAGATTTGAAAATTATGTTTAATTATGTGAGATTTTCATAAAGAAAGCAAGTTCATACACCCTGCTGTGCAGTCATGTGTATTAAAGAGCCAACATTGTGAGTAGACACATGACTTATGGCAGAACATGGAGCAAAGCAGCAAAATTACCTCTGTGGTAAACATTTGAGGAACAATCAAGACACCCAACAAGCAGCAGATGTTGTGGTAATAGTTAGGAATGGCAAACACCATACCTTTGCAAAGGTTTTGAAAATGTCCCTGGTCACCTGGAGGGTCCTTTTCTTTTCCCCGTCGTACACAACATTTGATCCCAGTGGAGTGTTGGCCTGGGTAATGATGGCCTTTTCGAAACCATGGCACTTGCTGCTCAGCTGAGATCTGGGGACATACAGGACGGTCAGGAGTGTTGACACTGACTGACAGGTCAGTTAAGGTGCAGAACAGAAAGCTTCATAATTTGCAAGATACAGCAGAACAAAGAGTTCACTTGAACAGGCAGTTTGTTCAGGTTATAAATAAAATGCTTCTTCTTTCATTATAAAAGGATATTAATTACATAAGAAGACCCAGGTGAGTGAAAGCAGTCTTGGGTCCTTCAGGTGAAGTCGCTTTGTTTTACCATAACTCATGACTTTAAGATGTGTTATATTTAGACCATGTGGTTAATATTTGCATGCAAGTTCCTCTGCTTTAATCCACATTTCTATTTCTTCTTCCATGTCGTTACATGTTCATCTTTCAATCCATATAAAAAGCACACAAATCCTACATAGATTTTGGTATTTGTTGAAACCCGTTCTGAGCGCTCCCTAGTTATCACTAAAACGGTTATTTTGAGAGAATGGAAATCTACCTCCCCTCCTTCTTTTAACAAGTGGGACAGTGATATGGTGTCATTATTTGGAGGATATTAGGTGTTCCTCATCTGATTCATTCTGTAAGGTTGTTAAGATTTGGGATCCCTACTGATTATATCAGAAAGCAAATCAACTCTGTTGCAACTAGTTTTTGTTGATTTATGTGCCCCTCTTCAGCAATGCTTAACATACATGTATGTAGCAATTTTGGCAATCTTTTTTTGAAGTGTTTGAAAAATTCTAAATAAAATTCAAAAAGCAAACAGAGAACGTCATCTTTTTTTAACCTGAGTTTTTGGTAATTGTCCTCCTGCTTCTTCCAGGTTTGAGAGTAACGCTCTTTCACTTTGTCGATGACCTCCCTGTGACACACACACACACACACACACACACGGTCAAGAGTGTAATCTCTGTAGTGCTGACATGGCTTGGTCTGATGAAAGCAGAAACGAAAAGTTCACTTAAGGACATGCAGTGACGGTGTTGGCTGTCACTTGCAGCCTTTACAGAGGTCAGAGGGCCGAGGGGCGCTTTTCTTTTGAAGAGGCGGTTTGTGAGGTTCCACATTGCTGTTGAGAGACACACACACACACACACAGGGGACAGGTGAATAAAATGCCAATTCTAGGGGAAAAAAAAAAAAAAAAAAAAGATCAATTTGGCTCTTAGACCTCAGTTTTCTGGGCTTCATATTCTGTTTACATCAAATCCTGTTCTAAAAAAGTGCAATCACAATTTAGTCAGCATCTAACCAGTGAGTCCTTTTATGCAGTCAACTATGTTCTGCATTAAGGGATCTCCCACTGAACCAGTGGGGCAGAGCAGTGGTAATGGCGGCTTCATACACCATAAATGAACAACCAGTGTACAAACTCAGTGATGTACTGTGTGTGGTCTGCGTACATGTTGCTAATACACAGTTATGTGTTCTTTTCTTGTTTTTAAGTTTCCAAAAAGATTTATTTATTTTAAATAGAGTACATTTAGGCCCAGATCGGGAAGAAAGCGTTTTCAATATCTCCTAAAAACTGCTGTTGTTTCAGTACTCCTTTCTCAATCCCAGTTATATTCAGACTGAACAGACCAAACTGGAATCAATGAATATGTTGGCATGAAAACATTCTAGTCTAAATGATTCCAGTCTGTGTGTGTGTTAACGCTCCAAATTTGTTATATTTTGCCAGACTGCCCGCCTCGCCATTATTGGAGGGACTATCCTAGACACAAGGGTTCGCCGTATGATGGGACACATCCTAAAGAATGAACTGGCTTTAGGACTTAACTGGGCCGGAACAAAGCCCAGGGAGCCATCCAAACAAAAACGGCCCTTTAAAGAGTGGAATCTTAGCACGACGTTAACACGATTATCCAACAGAAACCTCAGCATTCAGTGACTCATAATAGCTATCAATAATTGTTAACGTTCACAACATTAGAAGAATACATGTTGCTACATTGCTACGCTAAATTTGCTCAATGTTTTTTTCTGAAAAGAGTTTGAATATTGAATCCTCAAAGTTTCAATCAGCCCACCTGTGACAGACCTCTCACGTGGTCGGCTCACATCAGTAGCTGGAATAGCTATCTTCGCATGCATTTATAGTTATCCTACATGATCCTAGCCTACATTAGGGGATTAATTCGCACAGACATGCAGGATTCGTATTTAAATAGTATTTTTGATTTTTCACAGACCCTAGTCTATAATCACTACATGCTTTGAATAAACCCATTTTGAAAAGTGCTTTGAATGTAGGGACAACGTGACAGGCTAGTCTATAACACTGGACAAACTGGCTTATCCGATTATTGAAATATCCTATTTTTGCCGTCAAGCAGGATATTCATTATAGGCTAATTTATGGCATTACATTTTGGTATGCCTAGCAATTATTTTCTATGGCTTTCCATTGAAATCACATTGATCCTTAGCTCAGTTGAAATTTCAACATTGTTTCAATATTCCTGATAATTGAAATACCATTGAAACTATGTTGATCTTTGGACAGGATTTCAATGTAAAACAGGATGCAAAATGATGTTGAATCAACAGCAGATTTCGATGTTGATTCAATGACTTAAAGTTCACAACAGAACGTTGATTTAACATAGTTCCAATGATTGTTTGCTATCTAGGTTGTGTCTTGAAATGTGTGAACCTGCCTGCGTCTAAACACACACAATGGTTGCACCTGTAAAAGTAATAACGCACATCCTATGAGAGATTGTTATTAAATGTCAGAGTCCATCCAGCTTAACATCCTTTCACTTCAGCTGGGTATTGGTGTGGTTGCTCCTGTTGAGCTGAAACAGCCTCTCGCCTGTCACTTTCAATGACTCTTTTGGTTTCAGTGTGAGGATTTCTGCCATTGCTGTTTGCAAAAAAATAAAAAATAAAAAATTCTGCTACTTTTCATTTTCCTCACATAGCAACTTATATTGGCAATATCATGACATCTTTTTAACACCATTAAAAGAGCATTAAGTTTATAACAACTGAGCTAAAAAACTAAATCATTCGCTTATTTCGTATTGAATAAGTGATGCATTCCAAATAAATATTCCTAATTTCTCTATTATCTTTACTCTTGGAGTGCTTAGTATTGTGAGACGAACCATGATATTGAAGCACAGATACTCATGGTGTCTTATGAGATGTATTCAAATACCTGGGCAAAAAAACCCCACAAAACATCTAAATCAGCTGCTTTCCTTTCACACAAAACACAACACAGTGTGACCTTTGGCAAAGAGGGTGACATAAGTGGAAGAGAAGCGGGGGGAAAGACTGCCAAAGCGTGCTATATCAGCAGCTTCTACCCCTTTTCTCTTGTAGTCTTGTCAAACCCCACCATGCCCCACTAACACACCTCGAGCAAACCAAAATACAAACATTTTCCCGACAGGGTTGAGGAGACAGAGAGGAAAGGTAGTAACACACTTACATGTCGTCATACATGTGCCAGATGACAATGGTCAGCAGGCTCCCCAAACAGAGAAGAGTGATCACCGAAGAGAAGAGTGACTTCAGGAACTGTCCACTCATTCCTGTCAGGTAAGAAGGTCAGGCAACTGCCGGGCTGATGAGAGAAAGCGGGAACAAATGAGGAGGTGGGCCGGGGAGGTCAGGTGACTGGAACCGGAGGGAATGGTGCTATTGCAGGGCAGACGAGGGAAAGTCCAAGGGCAACTGGTGGAATGGCAATGGTGTGCACGGTGCATAGCGGCAGAGTGTGACATTGCTTTTCGGGAATTGGACTCAAAATAGCAAACTCCACGTTTTAATGTTCCTGCAAATGTTTTATATGAAAATAACTTCTCTCTTTTTTTCGATAAAGTTTTTTTGGAGTAAAAAAAAAAAAAAAAGACAAGAAAAAGAAAGTTCTTTTTTGTTTAGTTTGTTTTATTGAGTCCGCCTCAAGTGGCCACTCGATGAGTTGCTCTTTGTTCTACGGACACAGGACGTCCGAGGGTGGAGCTCGATTAATTGGTGGTGGTGTCAGAGAGGAGCTGCGCAAACTGCGGACCGTCCTGTATGTGCTGGACGGTTAGTCGCACCATCTCCACGGTGTACGTGTCGCGCACGGGGACGGGACTGTTACCACCACGATGCCCCGCAGAACGCCACGGGAAATCCTTTCTTCCCAAGCAGTCAAACTTTACAACTCATCCAACAACTCGTGTCTAGAGATGGACAGCAGAGGCACGAGGTGGGAGTTACGGCTCTTTGAAGGGACCCGGATCGTATGGCTCTGTTCCTCTACCGAGAGCCGGCTCTTCATGTACCACTTCTGCTGGTCACTGCCTGAGCTACGTTCTTATTTCGTGCAAGAATCAAATATGCAAGATTTTTCATCTGCAATGCAATGAGATATTCTGTCATATTGATGGTCAAAAAGTGGCATATGTCAAGAATAACCTACTTGTACAACAAAACTAACAAGCTACCATTAAAATAATATGGTTAATAAATAATTACACAACATTGTGTATATTTTGGATTGGTAGATTTTTGGGTGTTTATTGATATTTTTATACTGTACCCTTATTGATATTTTATATTTGTGCACTTTATACTTGAATACTTTCCTTCTTTGTACCGCAACTGCTGCACAACAATTTCGCTCGGGATAAATACATTTCTATCTTGTCTTATCATATGTAGCAACTCACTGGGCTGTCTATCCATCCATCCATCGTCTTCCGCTTATCCGGGTCGCGGGGGCAGCAGTCTAAGCAGAGACGCCCACACTTCCCTCTCCCCAGACGCTTCCTCCAGCTCTTCCGGGGGAATCCCAAGGCGTTCCCAGGCCAGCCGAGAGACATAGTCCCTCCAGCGTGTCCTAGGTCTTCCCCGGGGCCTCTTCCCGGTTGGACATGCCCGGAACACCTCCCCAGGGAGGCGTCCAGGAGGCATCCGGGACAGATGCCCGAGCCACCTCAGCTGACTCCTCTCGATGTGGAGGAGCAGCGGCTCTACACTGAGCTCCTCCCGAGTGACCGAGCTCCTCACCCTATCTCTAAGGGAGCGCCCAGCCACCCTGCGGAGGAAACTCATTTCGGCCGCCTGTATCCGAAATCTTGTCCTTTCGGTCATGACCCAAAGCTCATGACCATAGGTGAGAGTAGGAACGTAGATCGACTGGTAAACAGAGAGCTTCGTCTCGCAACTCAGCTCCTTCTTTACCACAACAGACCGGTATATCGACCGCATCACGACAGATCCGCCTGTTGATCTCCTGTTCCATCCTTCCCTCACTCGTGAACAAGACCCCAAGATACTTAAACTCCTCCGCTTGAGGCAGGAGCTCTCCACCAACCTGAAGGGGACAAGCCAGAGATGGTGGTCCTGTGGTCCCCAAACTGGACTCCCTCCGGCCCTCGACTGCGCCTAGAAACGCTGTCTATATAAATAATGAGTAGTACCGGTGACACAGGGCAGCCCTGCCTGAGTCCAACACGCACCGGGAACAAGTCTGACTGGGCTGTGTTTTTGATAAACAGTGTTGGAAAGACTCCTTTTCCAACAGTGGTCTGAGATCTGCTGAACTGCTGTGTGCGGAGACACTGGTTGATGGAATCTATTGGGGGAGAGGACACAAAGTGCCAAATTATTCAAACCCTTCAAAGCTTAGCCCCACAAACAAGCAACAGTTCTGATTGCTTAATCATTACATGAAGGTAAATTGGGAGGAGGAGAAAATTTGAAGATCTAGCACATTATGTTCTTCATTTAATAAATCTCAACTGAAAGATCTGAGTCTTCCCCACCAAACAGTGAACTAACTGTAGGTACAAAACCATCCCCATGTGTAGGTGTGAGGCTGTACATTGTGACGTGGCTTCCTTCACATAAACACGGTGTACAAAACAAGTAGAAACTAGAAAGAGTCTTTCTGATTGGTTTACTCACCACTGGGCTCCACATATCTGTTCAATAAGCCAGCCAGCAGCAGATAGTCATAAATCACCAAACATACTTCAGTCAGTTGAGAGTGGTTGACCCAATAAGCCACAGATTACTGGGAGTTTCCCAGTCAGTGTCAGTCTCTTCCCCTTGAAGTCAATCAGCCCTCATTAAATTCTTCCCCAGTGAGCAAAGTTTTGTCAACTAAAGTATTTATTATTTTTTGGAGCGGTAAACAAACTTTAGTATGAATGGATAACAGGTATAAATGGATAACAGGCAGCTGGTGATGCTTTGCAGTTAGAGCCAGCTGGGGCCACTAGAGGGCGACTTTCTGTCAAAGGAAGGAGCACTTCAGAGAGTGAGGAAGGGCAGGTTTCAGGAGATGCCATGGGGGTACTCAAAGGCCTCATCTGCTCAGAGTCTGCGTGAATTGCTGTTTTTAGGGGAAAGTAAGGCATTCAGACAGCTATCCAGGTCAAAAGAATTAACTAGTGGCACAGTTATGTATTTGTCTCGCCCTGTTCTCTTGTCTATTGAGTGACAGAGAAAGAAAGAGAATAAGGTAGAAAGAAAGTGTGCTCACTGTACAGAAATGGCTTTTACAACTACTTTCATTAGGGTTTCTTAGGGTTTTTTCTTCTGCATATTGTCGCTGTCCCGTGAAAACCATGTGTCTCCAAAATGTCACCAGGGAATTTTTGAAAACAATCACAGAACAAACCAAGTGTAGAGATGCCCTGTCTGACTTGGTACTGAAAGTCTTACAGTCTTAAATAAATGTGCCAATGTGTGTTTTGATAACTTGGCCAGTTAAACCCATAATGAGCATGTAATCCTTTTAGTTTAGCACTGATCTGCACTGTTTGTAATACAGGCACAGAATCAAAATCAGTTGTATCAAATGAAGTCATTTGTGGGTCTATTCATCAAGGATAAACCACAATGTCCACCCTCAGCATCGGTCTGTCTGTTTAGGTCGTCTGTGTTCAGAAGAATGACTGTAGTGAGGATGTTTTTTTCCCTACATGTTTTGTTTCTTATAATATGTGGGATGTGACAATGAAACCAGTACAAACTGATTCATACACACAATTGTGTGTTCTTCTATGACTTTTGTAAAATGGACATTTCTTTGAGTGCCATTCTAGTATCCCCTGGCAAAGATTTTTTATTTTTATGTTCTTTGATGAATACATTTTCATTTCAGAAATATAGTCACACGGGCTGACATTGTGTCACTGGCAGGAACAACGCAGGAGACCGAAGAGATGTCACTTCAGCTCATGTCAGCCGCGTAATTTTGTTTGTCACTTTGGCAGCTAATTTGGTGACAGTTGAACTTCAGCTTGTGATGCGAGAACATCTGAGTCTGTGAGGCTTTAAATTACATTAATGCATTACGAGCTCAATGTTTGTTAATGTTAGCCACTGATTTTAACACCTGAAATGTCCTTAATAATACAATCACTTCTTCAATCAACCTGAACCGTCAGAAATATTCAGAAATCATTCAGTGCTTCTTATTAATTTAAAATATGAATATAAGGATTTAATATGTGTCCTCACTCTATTTTTTCCACTTTGTGTCTGTTGTCATTAGTGAGTTCACAGCAAAACTGCCTGTAGTATAGACATAAAAAAATGGAAATGGAAAGTATGTGCTTTTGTGATTCTCTCAAATAAAAAACTTCCTGGAGAGACCCGCCTGTGCTGCAGCACAACAAGGTCACTGCCAGTATGAGAGGAATTCCATGAGCAATGTCTGGGATGGAAACTTGTGGCAGCAGGCTATTTTCTCTAAAAAGAAACAAACATCCCATCCCATTAATGGCCTAATTGGCCGGATGTAGTAACCCTACACAGATGTTGTTTTAGAGACAGTGTACACAGGCTACCATTGTGAATTTGGGGACAGGGAAAGAGGAATAGGACAAAAACTGCTTCAGTACTCATCAATGCTTCCTCTGGTTAAGTTTTTCACAGAGTTCCTCTGTGAAAGCATCAACCAGATGTTTGCATGTCCGGTCCACCCGGTACCTGTGGGATGCTGTGGAGCAGGACACGAAGGAGTAACTTAGTGAAGTGGAAGGTGCAGTAATGTATAGGCCACTCACTGTAGAACACAATTATATTGTGGAAAAATAAGGCCAAATAATGAACACAAATATTACTATGGATTCATGCATTTGCAAATACAACAGAATGTGGCCTATATCAGTTCAAAAAATACTATACGAGGTGTAACCAAAAAGAAGAGATCAATAGAAGAATGCATATAAAAGGGTTGTGCGAAACTATGCCAATAAATCACTGGATCATATTGTGTTCCAGCCATGAAATGAACACTAAGCGCAAACTGTGCCCCAAAACTGGCCAAATGTGCTGTTTGTAAGTAGAAATGCTGCATACTAATGGCAAATCTTGGCAGGTTTTGGGCACTTAAAGGCTCACAGACACTATATCATTCAAGCATGGAGATATCTGGGAAAAAGCTTTCGCCTCCTGTTTGGACAAGTGAATTCCACTTCAGCCAATGATTACATACAAATAACATTTTCTGATAAATATTTATTCACTGATTCACTTTACCTTCATTTTCCCTCTCAGCCTGTGCTGTCAAAGAAAAAAATAAACTATATCACAAACAGTCACATGATTCTAAAATTGGCTCACAGAGAGTTCTCTGGTTTGACAGCTTGTACATTACTTCTCTGGATGACAAAAATCATTATTAAGACTTTATAAGTATCAGCATGAAAGGCAATATTGCCAGTGCACAATTCACAATTATATCATGTTATATTAGGAGTCAGTTAAATCTGCATGGATTTAGCATTTACATCAACTTAAAAAAGTACTTGTTTCCAAACTATTGTACCAATATGTATATGTTGCCACTTTGTGACAGTACCTATCCCTGTCTGGTCACTGTGGTGAGGAAGGGCAGCACATTGTAACACCATAGCAACCTTTGTGAGGAGGGACCTCCTGTGTTTACTGGTTTTATAATTCCTGTTTCATTCTGGGGTGTCTTTGTTTAGCTCTTGGCAGAGAGCATGACTTAATAGGGTCCTCTGAGGACCACAGCCCACAGAGGGCAACCATGATGGTCTGTAGTTGGAGCAGTTTGTACACGACCCCTGAGATCTGAGGCTTGCCTTATGTCTGTATAACATCCACCAGGGTCAATGACGTGGAGTGAGAAGTGCCGAAAGCATCTTCCGCAACCAGCACCAGCCTTTTATAACATTTTTGTGAATAAAGTGTATGAGTAGGCTACCATATTTCCCCTCAACACAACTGTATTCTCAACAGAATGTTTTTCAAAGTGGTCAAATGCGTGACGTGCTTTTTAACAAAAATGTCGAACAATTCTTCACATTCAGTGTGCTGCTGTTTTCATTAACTGTTATAGTGTTTTAGGCAGACAATCTTCATGGACAGGAGGTATTTGATTTTCTTCAAAATACATTCAGTTTTATCCAAAATGCCCCCATGTCAGTTATATAACTGTCATTAGAACTTGATTAACATAAGGCACTACAATGTAGACCCACACAAAGGCTTCACAAAGGAATTCCCATCTAAAATTAAAATAACTCCCTCCAGACTCGAGCTGGAATATTTGTGGTAATAAATACCGTTTCAGATACACTAATGTTGCATTTCGATATCAGTGCAAATGTTTTGGTTTTGGTTTTCTGTCCAAGCATCCATCATGCCTTGACACATTTCATCTGTTTTATTAATGAAAATAGATCTGTCCATTCACTCAAAAGTATATGAAAGACTTTATGAGTGACTGGCTTCATTCTGAGGCTACAAAGAAGGCACTTTGCTCCTGTCCTGTCAGCTGCCCCTGCGTCTGGGAACTACTTTTCACCAGGTCAACAATCTCCCAGATGAAGCTTGAGCACCCCCTGACTGTGCAGCTGCAACAAGAGGTCAAACTCAGCCGGCATGGCGTGGAATTTCGTTTTAGCTTGTCTGTCATCGTAGTAGTGGTTAGTCAGGGCATGGAGTCCATGTGGGTGATTACTGAAGGGCCAGAACCCATACAGATGCACGTTGGCACAGAGTTCCAGCGCCAGGCTAGTCATGATTATGCCGGTGCTGAGCCGCACTGCTCGGAGACCTTTAGAGCGCCAAAAGATGGTCAGACTCTGGAGGTAGTTGGGGTTGAAGAAGACGGGCCGGGTGGGGCTTTCAAAGTCCTCAATGGTGTAGAAGGCCCGCAGGCACACAGGAGTGTTGTGGCCGAAGGAGAAGGCAGGAAGAAGCAACAGAGAGTTGCCGTAGCTACGCAGACTCTCCGCAAATGGACGGCGACGCCCATTTAGAGCCCCATACCTGAAAATAAACAGTATACGTGAGGCAACAAGACAACTGGGATGTTTTAAGATGACAGTGCAGTGAAATTCACCCTCTTGCTCACTTCTCTAGGAGGATGCTTGGGTTTGCTGTCACAAGGTCAGTCTTGATGCCCACGTGTTTCTCATAGCCGTTTTCCAACGGAGGAAGGTTGCACCTGAACAAGCAACAAAGATTGAGAATTGAGAGGAGTTTAATTCTGTTGGTTAAGTCTATTTACTCAAGTACAAGTTTGAGGTAGCCAATGAATCCATTATCAAAATAATCATTAGTTGCAGTCCAATACAAAATAGCTCCACCTCAACAATAGTAAAATGCTGCTTTTACATTAATGCATGAGTAGTAATAATCTAATGGTATAATATATACTAGTATAAAAGTCACAGGGGCCATTTTTCTGTGATGAATACTTCCTCTACCACTGAACCAGAACACCTTTCTCACCTGATAACAAACTGAGCTGAATCGATCGCTTTTCCACAGTTGCTGTCGGTCAGGATCCCTCCGTTCCCAACAACAGCACACGTGTCCCATGTTTTATTTGGGAAAGGATGCTCCTGGAATCAACACCAACAGAAAATGCATTACAAAACAATGACATTTATACTGAGGATAATATATTGTGTGTAAAAGACAAAGAAGTGTTACTCACATCTGGGTGGGGTCAGTGGTTCATAGTTTATGGATTGTTATCAATATGTTGTGTTATCATCAACATTATGTTGACAAGGCGTGGTCAAAATCAAAAAATGTTCCACGTTGGACAGTAAAGTTGTATTTTATTGTTACTATGGTTGATACACCAGTTGTTTCATCTACATTAAGGCAAAAGAGGGATGCATTTTTCATCCACATTCTGCAAAGCCTGACATTTAGTCTAGAAATGTAGACTTCCGAGCCTGTGTCTAGGGACTCAGAACTTAACTTGAACGCACACCTGAAATAAGATTTTGCATCTTTTCCTCAGATGTTAGACCATTTAACATCAGTTATATCAGTTTCATTGCAGGTCAAAAGAACAAAGATAACACCTCCTATTACAGTTTCCACAACTGCATTACCATGAAAGTGGGAGTTGATGTTTTAGCAACATGTCAATGTGGGCTAAAAAATTCTGATTACAGATAACATGGTTCCAAGTTTAACCACAACATTTACTGGCCAAGTCTGTGTGCACCATGAGAATATACATTTTGTTGAATCTGTTGTGTTTCACACTTGTTTATGTGTGCGTACAAGTACAAGGGGGTATCTCATTGGTAGAGCATCAGACTGCAGACCAAGAGGTCCCCAGTTCAATCCTGGGTTCCCCCTGGAATTTTTCTGTCAGGGTTTTGAGTTTGCTCTACTGTGGAGTGCTTGTTTTATTTTGAAATTGTCTGTTCATTTGGCTTTGTTGGGTTTTGGTTGATTTTTTCCTGTTTTAGTTTTGTAAGTGGTCGGTTCCCTCATGTGTTTAGTAGTTTTGTTTGCCTACCTGTCTGCCTGCCTTGAACCTGCAATAAAGACTCCACTCATCAACCAAGTAGGTCTGCGTTTGGGTTTGTTTTCCCTGTTGCCAACACCTAACCATGACATTTTCAGGGTTGTTTGTAATGTTAAATTACAACCTCTAATTAAGTATGATATTTTATGACATCACAATGCACAAAATGTCTCAGATTCAAGGTAAATTCAGCAGCAGATTATAGCTGTCAGTCGGCTTTGTGAAAATGAGTCTTCACAAACTGTAACCCTGTGGTCAGTGAGTCTGTGTGGTGGTGAGATCATCACGTCCTGAGACTGAACATTCAAAAGTACCTCGCTTCCACTTTACCAGATCATTGTAAAATTAGCGGAGTTGTGAGTACCACATACTGGTGCAGTTTATTGACGTGAAATGTCTTCACAAACATTAAGGGGATTGGTGTAACATTTGTGGTAACTCATTCTGTGAAATATCTCAACATGTACTTAAAGGACTGGTACATAATTTGTCATTCATGGTTCCTAGATGCTGAATTCTACTCTATCCCCAGACCTTTTCTTAAATGCCATCATGAGGTTGACATATGAGGTTTTGAGTGAACTGTCTCCTCAACATTCATGTCCCCCTCAGAGTGAAATGTAATACTTTAGTTATCCCTTAATGTTTCCTCTAGTGCCAGCATCTGGAATTTCAATTTGTCCAATACTTTGTTTTATGATCAAACACCTTTGAACATCTTTATTTTTTTTCACATGGCTGCTTGGTTGTACTTTGTAGTGTGTGTATGTGTAGGGTAGTTGCTGTTTTTATGCTGCTTGCTTTCCTTATGTGTGACAGAGGCATGTACATAGCTGAGATCAAAGTCAAGATAGGAACTTGATGGTTACAAATAAGAGGAAGTAAGGAAAAATGAAATCCTGTGGCTCATAATTAATCATTCATAAGTTTGTTTTTTTTGTTGTTTTTTGCACAACTGCTTTTTATTAAATTCACTACATGATATTATTTCACATCGAGTTATGACTGTAATCATCCTAATGTGTATATTCAGTGGTGGGGGGGAGAAAAGAACTAAAACTAAAAATGATTTCACAGGTTTAATGAGTCTTATTTTGGATTTTTATAATTCAATGTAAAATGTGTCCTTAAAAGTAGATTATGGTGCAATATTAGTCATATAATATTGTATGAAATACATATAACTTAGTGGGGGGGTATAGCTTAGTGGAAGAGCATTTGACTGCAGATCGTTAGTCTCATTACTGCTTTTGTGGGTGTTTTTGTGTGTAAAGAGCCAACATGTGAGTAGACACATGACGTCTTGCAAGAGCAAAGCAGTAGCTCTGTGAAAAAACATTTTAGGAACAATCAAAGTGCCAACAAGCAGCCGACATTGTGGTAATAATGACCAACATCATACCTTTGCAAAGGTTTTGAAAATCTCTGGGGTCACCTGGAGGGTCCTTTTCTTTTCCCCGTCATACACAACCTTTGATCCCACTGGCGTGTTGGCCTGGGTAATGATGGCCTTGTCAAAACCATGGCACATGCTGCTCAGCTGAGATCTGGGGAACCACAAGGACTTCGTTAAATAGCATACAAGACAGTCAGTGCTGACACTGACAGGTGCAGAACAGAAAGCAAAATAATTTGCAAAGGCAGTTTGTTCAGGTCATAAATATGTTTCTTATAAGGATTTTAATTCCATTAACAGACCCAGGTGAGTGAAAGCAGTCTTTGTTTTTTTTGGGTGAAGTCCCTATGTTTTACCATAACTCATATGACTTTAAGATGTGTTCTATTCAGACCATGCAGGGTTAAAACAGTGCCTTTTATAGAAAGGGAATAAAGGAACTGGTGAAAAGAAATGTACATAAGTATTTACTTAAAATAGAGACAAGATTAAAAAAGTACACTGAGGTTGCTAGCCTGAGATTCTCAGGTTGTCTCATCAACTTTTGTGACTTAGGAACCAACAGGAGGGTCCCAGCTGAGTATCCCAGGTTAGGTACAGACTCATAGTAGGGGGCCAAAACCCTGTAGAGCTTTAAAAGTCAGCAAAAAACATCTTTAGTCTACTCCAAAACCTACAGGCAACCAGTGTAGTTTGGATGGGAGAAATTTGGTTTGCGTTTTTGGAGTTGCTTAAAAGCCTAGCAGCTGCAGTTTGGAAAAAGTTAGCGGTGAGAGATCGCTTTCTGACTAAGTCCAGAATAAAGGGCGTTGCAATAATACAGGCAGGCGTAATTAAAAGTGTGATCTTTTCAAGGATCGCTCGAGATAGAAATGACTTAATATTTGAGATAGTCCTTAGCTGAAGGAAGAAACTTGTAATTTCTCAAAAGGTAAATTAGAATAAAAAGTCACACCTAGGTTATGGGCAGAGATTATAATATGACCCAAGGGAAGCATGTAAATTGGGAACAGTAAGGGGCCCAGAATTGACCCTTGGGGGAGACCACAGGATAGTGGGGCCAAGGGGGGGAAAGGTTTTGCCAACTGATATTGAGAAGCTTCTATGAGTGAGGTAGGAACAGAACCATTCTAATGCTGAGTTCTTAATGCCAACCCATTCTCCTAGACGATTGAGTGGTCAACTGTATCAAAGACCAAGCTAAGATCGAGGAGGATTCAAACTGAGCAGCCTCCGGCAGTGAACAGAAAGTCATTTATAACCTTGACCAGAGCGGTTTGCGTTGTGAAGACCCTGAAAATTCTTCAAAGATGTTTTTGCTACTCATTAATTGAGAGAGGACAGCCTTTTCTAAAAATTGTAGTTTTGAAATTGGTCTAAAATTATCTAAAACAAGGAAATCAAGAGATTTCTTCTTTAGAACTGGTTAGACTATTGCATGTGGACTGTTCTCCAGGCATCAGAAAAATCTGCTGCCTTCAATTTTCCTTATAAAAATTGGAGAAATTCCTCACACTTTTCAGGGGACTCAAATGGCTGTCTGGGAGGGGGGCTGATTAACTTATTGATTTTTCTGGAAAAGGACCGTGGGATTGTGAGTCGCTGGTAGTAAGATTAGAGAAGAATGACTTTATAGCGTTCCTGTATGCTGGTAGGTGGTCATCAGGCTTTTGATGATGCCAAGGGAGATATGGGGAATCTTTTATCCACTCAGCTTTCCTGCATTGTCTTTTAATAATTTTGTTTCTAAAAAAGGAGCAATAGTGTTAATAATTCTTGTGCATGCATTATTAAAATAAGAGACTAGGTCCTCAACGGTTGAGCCATTAACTGACAGTAAGAGATTAAAGTACTCAGAGCTTTAGTCGATCAAAAGTGAACGATGAAGGAGTGGAACTGCAGATATGAATGTTACAATCACCAGCAATACAATGACTGATAAAACCAGAAATTAGTTTTGGCGGTCTGTAGATTAAAACAGAGTAAAAGGAACCTTTCCATTAAGAACAAAAATAAAAAACCCAAGGTTGTAAAAAGGACTTTGGGGTACACTTAAGAGTTTCTAAAAAAAAAAAAAGGGCCTCATCCACAGCCAGTCAAAACTGTTGGAGGTAGGAGAATTAGCGGGGGGGGGGGGGCACAGGTTTCATGGACACTATCAGTTAGACTCAGCCATGACAGTCACAGAGGCTGAGCAGGTCAAGTACAGTGATTTAATTGCATGTATATTGATGGTCAGGCTGGCAAAGGTCAAAACTAGGGGATCAGTCCAAACAGGCAAACGTAATCCAGTAGGAAATATGCAAATAATCCAAAATCCGAACAAGAGTCCAAAAAACATTAAACGCTGGGGAAAATAGCCACAACACTATGCTAAGAGACAAAGACAAACTGACAATGAGGGAATGAAACCACAGAGTAAAAATATTCAGGTGAGGGGAGATAACAAGTCACAGGTGGAACTAATTGAGGCGGGGCAAGCAATCAAAACTGGAGGTAACTACACAATGACAGGAAGTGAAGTTACTGGCAGGAGAGAAGAGGAGAAATACAAAATAAAACAGGAAAACAAACTAGGGAGCAGAGCAGGTCATGACAATATCTGTGCATGGAAGGACAATTATTTGCAGTTCTGGCAAAATCTTTAATAGGATGTCATCTTTTTTTTTTACCTGAATTTTTGGTAATTGTCCTCTTGCCTCTTCCAGGTTTGAGAGTAATGCTTTTTTACTTTGTCGATGACCTCCCTGTGACACACACACATGCACACATATCCAAATGCACAGTCAAGTGTGTAATCCCTGTAGCAATGACATGACTTGATCTGATGAAGGCGTAAACAAAAAGGCCACTTAAGGACAGTTTCTGCTCTCACCTGCAGCCTTTACAGAGGTCAGAGGGCCGAGGGGTGCTTTTCTTTTTTTGAGGAGGTGTTTTTTGAGGTTCCACATTCCTTTTAAAGGAACAAGAGAGAAACAGGACGGATGAGTAAAATGCAGAGGCCAGAGAATAAAGTTATGAATCTTCTTTCTGTTTTTAAGTTTCTAAAAAGGGCGACAATTAGACTCCAGTTGGAGTCATCACACATAGTCTTACCTGTAGGACTACAAAGCCAGCAACCAATGATTGATTGTTATTCAATGTCAGAGTGCATCCAGCTTAATATCATTTAATTTCAGGTGGGTATTGGTGTGGTTGCTCTGCATGTCACTTTCAAAACCTCTTTAGGTTCCAGTGTAAGGGGTTTTGCCATTGCTGTTTGCAAGAAACCTTCTGCTACTGAGCATCAGGTTTGTAACAATCGAGTTGAAAAATAAATTGACCTGTCAGTTATTTCGTATTGAAGAAGTGATGCATTCCAAATGTATTCCAAATATATTATAATTACTCTTGGAGTGCTTAGTATTGTGAGATGTATTCACGCATATCTGGGCAAAATCAGCCTCCTTTTTCTCAACACCAAAAGTAATTTCACACAAAAGACACCTTCCACAGCTACTTGACTTTTGGCAAAGAGGATGACATAAGTGGAAAAGAAGCGGGGGAAAGACTGCCAAAATATGCAGGAAAAACAAAACTCACAATGCTTCTTATTTCTCCCCTATATTTATCAACTGCTTTAACAGCATCTTCTACCACTTTTGTCTTGTAGTCTTGTCAAATCCCAGCTAACACACCTCCAGCATCCAAAATACAAAAACCTTCCCGACTATATTGATGAGATTGTGTGTGTGTGTTCTATAGGTGGTTGGGAAAGGTAGTAACACACTTACTTGTTGTCATACGTGTACCAGATGACAGCGGTCAGCAGGCTCCCCGCACAGAAGAGAGTGATCATTAAATAGAAGAGTGACTTCAAGAGCTGTCCCTTCATACCGCTCCCCTCCTGCTAACCTCACCCGCTAGCCCCCTCACCGCTTCACCTTGCTCAAGACTCACCCGTTATCTGCTTTCTGTCACCCTCCCTCTTTAATCTTCCTCCCTCCTTGGCTCGTTCTCCCAGGCTGAGCCTCTCTCTCCCACACACACACACACACACACACACTTTCTCTCTCTATCAACAGTGTTAATCTTATGCCTCTCTGCTTTCTTAGGTTTGCTTTGACTGCAATCCCCCCCCCCCCACCCTTCTCTTCCTCTTCCTTCTTACACTCTTCCTGTCTGTCTCTGTGGTTTGACTGAGAGTTTCTCTCCCTCCTTGGGTGAGTAAGAGAACGCCTCCTCAGTTAGAAGCCTTCTTTTTCTGCCTCTTGTTCAGGCAAGTTCTGTGCACCTCTGCTTTGTCTTTCTTCTCTTCCTGTTTGAGTCCAGATTAGCTGAGACAAAACCGATGGTTTGTTGCTCCACATCTTACTTTAATCCTTGTCATGTCTCTTTGAGTCACTCATCTTGTTTCCTCTTTCTCTCCCTCTTTTTCTCGTGTTCGCACAGACAAACTCACAATCCAACTTTCCACCGCAGTCTCAAAGCTAGAGTCCTTTCAGTTGTCCGTCCCCACCCGAGCCCCAGCCTTCCCTCTTTGCTTTCCCCTCCCTCCCCCAGCTATCCTCCACCCACATCCCTTAAGCCCCTCTCCCCTTGCACAAAAAGGAGGCAGTAACATGAGTGCCCAGTGTACTGAATTAGCCCACAGTTTGCCTCTTGACTAGTGTGTGTGTGTGTGTGTGTGTGTGTGTGTGTGTGTGTGTGTGTGTGTGTGTGAGTCAGGAAACACGTTTCAAACCGGTGAGGGGCAGTGCAGGCGAGGGGCAGAGGCTCGCAGAGTCCAATACCCCTCAAACTCTTCCCAACACACACACACAAGCTCCTTTCATAACAATGTCAAACTTTGCCAGCTGTATCAACTCATATCATTAGACAGTGATAGTGAGTGTTTCTGAGTTTGAGAGTTGGGGGTTAGGGGTTGGGGCCTGACAAAAGGAAGCCTCCACTCAGCTGAGATGGGAACCTGCCTCTAACATGGCTGCACTGCTGGCTGGATCAACAGGATAACTGACCAACGTAACAGCCGGCAGAAACGAGAGAAGCAAAGAGTCAAAGGAAGCCAGACAGAGACAAAAAGCAGAGAGAGGTGGGGAGTTGATACCCAGGAGAGCCATAACTCATCTGTTGTTCCACTGGGTTGCTCTGCGTTGCCAGCTGTGTGATGGAAGGGGAATAAAATCAAGGATGTTAAGCTAAAGGGGGATTATGGGAAATATGCTGCTAATATGGTATACATTTCACAATAAACACAGACAAACAGACGGCCACACCCAGTTCTCCTAATCTCCTAATGTGTCTCATGATTGGAGTTTTCAGTGGAAAACTCCATGCTGAGCTTCCCGCAATAAAGCAAGTATGCCTAGTTACTACACGCTGAGTAAGCCGAGCTGTGCCACAGCAACCCCACCACCCTACACACAGAAATCCAAAACAAAGGAGCTCTTGGAAAGTTTTTATCTTGGCAGACGTCGGGGTTTGCAGAAAACTTGGTCTGGGGTTGTTTGAGGCTGCTTTGCTGCGACCAGACAGCAGACGGGGGCATAATCAATAAAGAAGGATGTGCAACTAATAACAATCAGGCTAATGGTACCACCAGAGGGTTGTTAAGTGAAAGTAAAAGCTACACTTAACCTGCTTTTTACCTCAAACACACATTCATGTAATGATTCCTTGATTTATGATGGTGGTGACTACAGTGAGCAGCTATGCCTCTCATGGGGGATGTGTGCTCTGTGTTAACAGGTGCCACTTGTCATATTATGCAATACTCATGTCCAAAATAACTGTACCATCTGGGTTTTAGATATTTTCTGACCTCAAGGATGATTATAATGTTTGATGTCAAATTCAGTCTTTCAGTCCATGCACACAAATATCGATCTAAAAAAAACTAAACGATATCCCTTCCTAAAAGCCAAAGCCCTCTTCTCCGCCGCACCAGCATTTCCTGGCTGTACCCTGGTCAGAAGAGAGATAACGAACTCACCCCTGAGAGCCAGGCCTCTGGGACAAATTACACATATGCATGACCTTTCATGCATCATGAGACACTAAGAGGAATGTGGAGAGAAATGTTGGAAAAAAAATTGTTTTCTCCTGCATGGACACACCATGATAATAACAAGGCTGTGTGCATGAAAAAGGGAGCCACTGCCCCAGAATAATTGTAGTGTATCATGGAAGAGCTACAGCAACAATCACCTTGCTGCTCTGCCGGCCTGTTTAATCAAATATCTAGACCTCTCATCTGGTTTCCATCCTGGCCATCCTGCTGCCTCCCACGTGCAACAGTCATTAGCTTATTACAGACAATGTCATTTCCATCCAAAGACTCCAGAAGCTATTTAACCACATTAAAGCTAGAGAAATGATTTTTCAAAAAGACATTCATAATCTTGTAACAGAGGAGATTTCTCAGCATTGTGCAGCTCTTGTGTGCCTGTAGGTGGCCCTCAGTCTCATTTGCTCAGCATGGATGAATCATGCAGGAATTATCATCTCATTGATGGATGATTTTGTAATTAGGTGCTAACTTTTTGTGATTAATCTGTTATTCAGCAGAGGGAAGTGTCAGCTTGTGTCAGCAGTTGACAGGTTTCTGCACAATTTCGCAATTTATTTCAAATTCTTCATGTGTCCACGTGCACTAATAGCTGGCAGAGGATGTCTATATGCTCCACAATAAGTCGTCAAAGTGTGTGAAGTGGCAAAACTGTTTAGATTTCCGTGTCATGTTTGCATAGCTCTGGGCAAGTGTGTGAATGAGTGGACATGTATTACTCAAGTTGTGGGGACATTCATCTATTTACACAGTCCCATTGTGGGGACTTGGTTTAGGGTTAAGGTTAGGCAAGTTATGGTTAGGGTAATGAATGTAAGTCAATGTCATTTCAATGACATTTCATTTCACACACGTGTGTGTGTGTGTGTGTGTGTGTGTGTGTGTTTCCCCTGCTGCTCTTGACAGGATGTGTGAACGCAGAAAGCTTCACAGTGACATGCAGAGGTGGAGTGGGTGAGCGGCTGCAGGAGGAACAAAGTACTTCCTCTAAAGAGCCCATGTAGGGACTGCAGGTGAAAAATAGCCTTTTGGCTAACTCTGGAATATTGACAGAAATGTTCATTAATATGCACTGTCCCGGTAATAAATAAATAAATAAATCATCACAGGGTCCTTTTGTCACTGAAACAGCAAACAATAAACCTGTCTTTCCCCTCATCAAAACCGGTCATACAGACCCAGCTTCAGCAGTGATGTGGCTGCTGCTCTGCCGCTGCTGTAACACAGGTTTTAGATTCACCAACAAGGTAAGTCACATGAGAGACAGGATGTTCAGCATCTAAAAAGAATGGGAGTTCCCCTGAAAGCACAGTGAGCTTCCTGTCAGGCTTTGTGGGGTTGTTTTTTTTTTAATAGCAGTACATAAAAAGGGCAGGTATGCTGCCAACAACAATGGACAAAACACATTTATTTCTGACTCAGGCCTGTGGCTTGTAACACTTGTTCCTGTTGCGTGACCTTGCAGGAACTACAGCAACAAAGTGTTGAGACCTGTCGGAGGCAGACCGCACTGAACTGAACTGAAGTGGGACAGAGCTGTTATCCACCGTACTGTCAGACGATATGAATCAGCACAGCCAGCAGTATTTGTGTGACTGTGTGTTAACGACTGGTGAAAACAGATGATGCAAGAGGATCCAAAGTGTATGTGGTGATGTTTTTGACCTGGCAAGAGGCTGAGGAGTAAAAATAACTCAAGGTCTGGAAATAGGTTTTCATGAGGTGACAGCTATGTGCACTTTAAGACTGAAAATCTTGTTCAGTCAACAAAATTGTAACTCAAAATGGGAAAAGACTCAATCTATTTACAAACTGCCATCTTCACTCACGCCACTTCCTTATCACACAAGAATGGAAACAAGTCAGTCAGTAGCTGAGTCAGTCCAAGTACATCAAAGTGGTCCTCTTAGGAAGAACCAAAAATGCTAAACAATGAAAAAGTACAATGGCATAAAACTAGAATGTAAATCAATGTCATCAATGTAAATTCACCTCACCTGTTCATCTGGTGAGCAACACACATATTGTTCTGCCTTATTACACATTCTGTGCACAATTTGGCCTTTTAAACAACATACAAGATGATTACCTGTGACATCCACAACATTCTTGAATCTGCAAATGTTGCAAAACAGTGCATGCACTGGAGCAGTGGTTACCAACCTGGGGGTCTGAACCATTCAAGGGGTCCCAAGATAAATCTGGGGGGGTCACCAGATGATTAAAGAGATAAAGAAAAATGTCTGTCGGGTAAAATTGCTTTCTTTGTTTCCTCTAATGTCTGCTTTTTTTTCTTGTAAAACACTGGACATTTTCACCTCTTCAGGCCTCTAACAATCCTTAAAATAATGAAATGGTGAAATGTGGATGCATTCACATTGAGCCGAAATGATTAGCCAATGAATCGATCTGTCATCAGTTAATAAATGAAAATAATTGCTAGGTGACACATTCACATTCAGATCTTTAGGCTGCTTACAACCTGTGACCGCTGTATGTGGCTTAACCTTAAACCTAACATTATATGTTTGAGCTTTTTTCTCTCATTAGCCCATCCGATGAGGCTTGACGGAAAAGCCTCTGGTTCCAGGAGATGTAATCCCGAGCTCTGGGACCTCTGAGTTACCTGACGGAAGATTTGTGTAGACTGTCTCCAGCTGTGGACCCTGAAACTGTCATCACCTTGCAAGACGCTTGAGATGGCTGTGACTGGTGAACGGCTCCACAGGGAGCTGTGCTCAAAGGCAGGGGGCCTGGTGGGGGCAGTAATGGGGTCATGTGGTCGAGGAACAGCTGATCGTGGTGCATTCCTCGGCTGCTTAGCGTGAGGCCTGGTGCCCTTGTGCCTGATTGAACTATTACATGCATGTCTCGTAAGCACTCACGCAACCAAAACACATAACTGACGAATGACGTCAGCACACAAACACTGTGCACAAACCTGCAGACCACACTAAGATATACTGGTTATATAGCACACATAGAATCACTTAGAGGGGCACGTGCATAATTTACATATCCTGCAATGGCTGTAATGGACATGAGAGACCCTCCATTCCAACATAATACTAATCAATGCTTAATAGCCTGAATGGTTGATTGTGTGCAACATACAGAAAGAATAAACACTTTTTATGGCTTTTTTTCAATGTGTGTCTGTTTGCATCAGGACATGAGACAAGGAACCTCAGAATATTTCCACTAGCCAAGAACACAGAGATTTCTTTTCTCTGTTGACAGTGCTTCCAAGTTCGGCTGCATAACTTAGAAATTCAGCACTTCCGTTTTCACCTTTCTTCTTTTTTTTTTTTAATTGCAGAGCGAGTCAGAGCAGAGCTAGCACTCCATCACGAGAGTGAAATATGGGGTCATCACTGAGAAATTTGGGATCCCGACAAGACCAAGACACCACTGCTGTCACAATACAATTTGCCGAAGAGACCTTAAGAATGTGAATGAACAGATATTTCACTCTTTTTTTTTTACTTTCTGTAATATCACAGGTTTTGAAAAGTTTTTACAAATCACACATTTTTAGACTAATATGCAAAACACTAAGGACACACTTGGCCGACCTTTGGACATTTGGATTTCTCATACCAGCTACAACCACTGGATGGCAACAAACCTGTAAAATGACAAACTTTATTAACACAGTGTGGTGCACCTCCAAATCATTTGCAGATTGAACATTTCAAATAAAAAACTGGGCTCTGGATTCAGGCCATGAGTCACTGGAGGTCATCACAAAGTCCAGAGAGAAGGTCAATAGAAGGATTTTCATTCCTCAGAGAGAAGGAAATACAATTAATGGCTTGAAGTCAGAGGTCTGAAGATCATTTTGCATGGTCTGATAGAAAATGTCTTTGGTGACAAACAAGACTAAACAGGTTACCAGAGGCCACGGGGTCATGATAGAAAGACAGCCTATTACACATCACAGGAACATTGATACTTAAATCACAACTGACAAACATCCATCTCATTCCACCACATTTTTGTGAAAGAATTACCCGTCCAGAGACATCAGAGGGAACTTTACACAGGAATGTAGTGAAATAAAACATTTTGTCCTAAATTCAGTTTGCACAGGTTTTGGTTACCCTCACGCTCACTTTCAAACGTTTTCAAAGATTAAGCATGGCCATTTTTTCTTCACTTTAAAAGTAATAGTCTGAAGTCTCAACTCAAGCGCCACTTACCAGCGTTCTTGTCTGTTTACTGAATAACCACGACATGGCAGCTAAGTGGCCCTTATGAGCTCATCCAGAGCATGTTCAGGACTTCTTGTCAGGGTTCACTTAAAAGAAAAGGACCCTGGGATCGGTAGTTCGACAAAACAATCACAGCTCAAGTTGCACTTTTGCTGGCTTTTCCCAGAGCTTTCATGTTTTTCCACACGGCCATCATCAGCAGAAGAAAATGGTAAGTGGACCTTGAGTTGGGATTGTTTTGTCAAAGATTGCCTAAGATGTTCAAAGTGGTTAAAAAGTGTGATGTGTAAAACCAAATAAATTGCAACTAGTTGTTCTTTGGACTCCACGTACGCTTGGCTCCTTCTGCTAGAAATAAATTTTCTGTCACATAACTTTGCAGCCATGGGGGGCTTGTGCTCCACTGAATCAATACTGGTCTTTGAATGATTTGATCAGCTATTACCAATATTTTGGCTTTGTAAAATCCTCATTTGTAGAGAAAAAGTAAAAAAAAGGTCTAAAAACTATTTGTCCAATACCTGCACAGCACCAAGCAGCAGACATGTTCGCTGGTGAATATAGCAGAGCATTTAGCAGTTAAGAGTTGGAACAGACCAAAACAGAGCTACAAGAGTGAATGTTGGACTGGCATCCGGGTGGCCAAAACATGACTCCATGACTCCAAACATTGCTTGCTCTTGTCAATGATTAGTATTAGCCATTATATAACAATACATTCTACAAGCAAACAACTTAAGATTCATACAAGCATTTCTCAATGCCCTAAGAAAATGTATTAGATGTAAACAATGTGTTCTTAAATAATATTAAGGAAAACATTGCATTCATTGAACAAAGTTAAAAAATAAAGTTCTAGGTAACAGACATTTGGACCCCACTGTACAGCCAACTGGAGAATGTCAAACTAATGAAAAATACATGAGCGTAAGCACAAATGTGTCTAGAACGCATTAATATTGTGTAAACCCTCCAGATTCTAAGAACAAACCCATTATTCCCTGCTAATCAGGTATTTGCTTCATGAGGAAAGAAAGTACAGGAGACCATCAGTGTCTTTATGTACACTTTTATTGTCAGCACTTGTCAGCTGGCAGAGTCGGGCAGGATGACGAAGCCAGATTACTTCTTGGTCGTCTCCTCCTCCTTGG
Organism: Coreoperca whiteheadi; assembly: GCA_011952105.1. Taxonomy (NCBI): domain Eukaryota; kingdom Metazoa; phylum Chordata; class Actinopteri; order Centrarchiformes; family Sinipercidae; genus Coreoperca; species Coreoperca whiteheadi. The sequence continues at coordinate 5,683,832 of CM022470.1, read as the reverse complement.
ACAAGGTCTTGATGATCTCCTCCTTCTTGGCCTGGAGACGCTCCTCTCTGCGCTTGCGGGCCTCCTTTGTCTTGGAGCGACGAGCCTCCGCCTGATCACTGTAGCACCGGCAGAGAGAGAGAGACAGGTGTTCATAAAGTGTGGAATCACAATCTTCTACAACGTTTTGTACCAACGGACAGAAACCATCCAATACTTGGGAACTGGTTTTAAATGTATGTCTGGCTGGTTGTTTGTTTTGTTTGGTGAGCCAGGGGAAACCTAACCATCTGACAAGCCCAAGTACTATCTGCTGCACAACAGAACACTGTAGAGAATTTAAATAGGACTTTTTCCTTTACTTTAGTAGTCTGCAAAGGCTTTCACAATGCTTCAGACACAATTTGGCCAGAGCAAAAGTGAATGAATATTCAAGTATTGTGATTACTGGATATACATTTACCTCCTCTTCTACGCACAATCATGTTATGGGACCGCATTGCCACTAATGAAGGATAAATACAGCTCAAACTGCCTTTCTGTGAACCTGAAAACACAACTTAGGTTTGGTTAGAGACTTACGCCAGGAGCTTCTTGCGAGCCTTGTCTGCCTTCAGCTTGTGAATGTGCTCCATAAGGATGCGCTTATTCTTGAACACGTTACCCTTGGCCCTCAGGTAGAGGCTGTGGTACCTGCAGGACAGCAGAAGGGCATCAGAATACACAAACTGCTTGCAATTCAGAGGCACCAGATCCTTCAAGTGTGCCTGTGTGTAATGTCAGCGTTGCAGACAAGCTTCACTGAGCTCAATTTAAGATTCGCAAACGCCTTCAGAGGTCTGGTCATTGTAAAATCAACCGGGTTCCAAAACTAGAAATGAACTAGTATTTAAAACTATGTTAGGCACTTCATTTTACTTAGGCACTGTGCCTATGAGAATGTAGGTTTGTGTGGCCAAATATCGTCACCAGGAAACCAGCTACATTAAAAACTTAAGCTTTAGTATAAAAAGCAATTTTAGAAGCTTTCAGCACCAAAACACTGGGAAAATCTCCCTTTCAAAAAAATAAGATATGGCTTTGAGTGCATAACAAAAGATGCCAAGAGACTGGCGTCAAGAAGATCAGAAATAACCAGTGATGGTGTCCTGAACCTACATGTGCCTGTCGATCTTCTTGGACTCCCTGTAGCGACGCAGCAGACGACGCAGGATCCTCATGCGGCGCATCCAGGACAACTTCTCAGGCATACGGGCATTGGCTGTGCCCTTTCTCTTACCTGGGAGGAGGGATTAGGAACGTCAACTTTACTGAAAACATTGATCTCCATCACTCAGCTAGTAAGATGTTTCACTTCTCGACCTTAAAATCCAACGTCAGGTCAATTACTTTCCTCAAAGAAGGCGAACGTGACCGTTTGAACGTACCGACTCCCATGTGTCTTCCCTTGCGACGTGCCAGCGTGTTCTTGCGGCAGCGGGCCCGGGAGTGGACCGTAACAGGTTTGCGGATGATAAGACCATCCTTCACCAGTTTACGGATCTGCTGGCCTGAAGACAGAGGGAAACAAGTAAGCTACAGGGACGCACTGATTCATCAGCCACACATACGCACTCGCAAGAAAACCTTGATCAACCGCAACGTGGACATTACTGAGCATGCAGTTTATAAAATGTATTTTTTATTAACCCGTCTGTGCAGACCAGGAATAAAGAGCATTTACACCCTCTCATGATAACTGAGAAACGATCCATGCGTCTCTCATTACACTAGCAAGTTATGTGGGTATGTTGACTCGTTTATCGGGCAGAAACACAAATTTAAAGATGCTATTTAGTTGCACTATGGAAAGTGTAATTATTAAATCAGGTCTTTATACACCTTCCTCTCACAAGAACCCCATATTTGGGAAGGTATCGTTACAACACTTAACAGTTTCTATAGTCATGAATAGGCTTCATCATTGATGTTAGATGGGCAGACCTGTTAAAACTTAGTCTATATGTTTCTCAGCATCACGTCTAGTTGACTGGGGTGTCGCAAACCAGCCTTCACACACGCCACTAAGAGCTGTCACATCAGTTATCTGCGAGGACGTAATGCCAACTAACAGACTATAGGAGGACGTGTTGCTCTACGTACGAGAGTTGGCGTTGGCGATCTCGTTGGTCTCGTTGGGATCCAGCCAGACCTTCTTCTTGCCGCAGCGCAGGACGCTGGAGGCCAGCCTCTTCTGGAGCCTGAGCATGCTACAGGACACAGACACCCCAGGTTACACACCCGACAACAGTTAAAGCACCGGCGTCCACGGGTGTATCACACTTAATGCCGCAGAACAGACACGTTTCATTGCGGCCTCATTGTGTTTAAGTTGCCGCTAGCCGCAAAGTTAACATTAAACTGCCAGCCGGGTTGACAACATGGCCTCTCCGTCCGCTACAGCGTGATCCGCACAGACACGTCAAAGTACGAAGTTCTGGCTTTAGAATTAGGTGTAAACTTTATGTATCGACAAGGCAAATGCTTAAGTGTCTTAGTGAAGTGAAATGAGGTTAACAATTGTGCATTTTAACAGTAAAATCATTACGTTTATTGTGCTACGATGGCGAGCCTACCTCATGGCCGTTACTTCAATAGGAAAAGGAAGGTTTGCGAGACGGACAGGAAGCTACCATTATAGAGGAGAGTCCATCTCTGAACACGAAGCAGCTCGTCGTCAGCCCAGACCACCGCGGACATCAGCGATGCCATGCGTATTTTGCAGGGCAAACATGTAGGCTTATTTAAAAGCTCAAACTGGTGGAAGTTGATACAGACAAGGGCAGGCTTGAGTGTAATTTAAAATTGAAATCGCCGCACCCCCTTTGCTAAACAATGGTACAGACCTGTGTTTTCGCGAAGCATTATGGGTGAGGTAACCAGTTGGCTGCATTCTGCTGTTTCGACACAGGAGGGCGGTGCTGAGACCAGAAACGCCGCTGGTAGCAGACTCCTGCCAAACCACTAACAACATATTTTTATTGTTTTTAAAATCTCGCATTTGCACACTGATGTCCACATGTTTCAAACACTAATCTAAAAGGTTTAATTTTGCCAGTTTTGCTTGTCGTGAAGCCTTCAAAACCTTCAATTCAGCCTCCCCTGCAATATACCTACAGAAGGGGTTCACATTATGTTACGTACCAGGATTAAAAGGAAATTAAAATACCATGGTGAAATTAGGTCTTATAAAACGTACTAAACAATAACAGTAAAGGGTTATTGTTATAGCTTATCTTATGTGTGTTTGCGTTCTTAAATCAGTAGTCTGGTTAAATATAGTTAATGTTTTTCTATTATTCTAATGTTTGTGTGACCTATATTCTGCATCAGAGCCTATGAGTGCTATACTGACCACACACAGAAAATACTTCACTGTATCTCCTGCGATGCCAAAAGTATTTTGGGTTTTTCATTTATTTCATGTAGGCTAGCCTACTGTATTGGGGTTTTTTTTTCTATTTTATCGTCATGACCTTTAAAGGACATAGAAAGTGGTGACACTGTGTACTGCGCTGCTGTCTCTGACAAGAAAGAGGAGGCAAGACAGAAGAAAGGATTGAGTTCCCAAAATATTGCACAAAACCAAAGTATCTTCGTACATGCTAAACTGTAAGGGATTAACTGTGAAATTCAGCCTATTAAGGGTGTGAAAGACACCCATAATAAATAATTAACAGTATAACATGAAGTAACAAGTCTAGCGACAAGTTGATGTTTAAAATATGCAGCTTCAGGAGGGTCTGAAAATGACAACAGAACCTTTTTGACTATTGAGAACATATCAAGAGATTAGAAAAATGCTATTTTAGGCGGTCAAGTAGCTTCTATTAAAAACAACAAGTGATTAGAGTGAGTGGTTCAGTGAGTGGACACTTGTGAAGACGCCTGTAAAAATAGCCAGCCGACTGGCTTTTTATTGAGGTTGCCACTGTCGCATCCTTGGCTCTCCAGCAGCCGCCCGTCACCGGGGCAACGCTGCGCGCTCACAGTGCGGGTGCATGAGGGGCACTTGTGTGACTTCTTCGCCTCAGGTAACACACGAGTGCCAACAGATATCAGCATCTCCGGGAAAAGTATAGCCCAAAGTACCGGATCACCACCTACCACAGCTTCAAGAGACACTGCTCTCCACTCTGCAAACTCTACCTTTCTAAATATTTTAACCTCTCAATTCATACCTCTGTGGTTTGCTAACAATTTATTATTCCACCACAAACCAATAAAACGTTCTCACAATGAGTAGGTTCACACACGTTAGTATGCTGTTTTCTTCAGTCTCATCTCGGTTTTGATATTATTTGGGATGTCGTATTTACTCATGAGAAACTTGTGAGCGTCTTGATGCCGAGACATCTCAGCCACCCATCTCCGTACCAACGGTGAATGAACCAGGATAAGGTGTTCACATGATGCCACAGTACTCCAGCTCACATATCCAGGTTCATCACAACCAGGATATGTGTGTTCTGATGTGCAACAGATAACCACTATAGCGACGCAGGTGCGCATGGAAACCTGTGCAATACGATGGAGAAAATCCAGGGTCACCTGAGACAAATAATAGGTACAAACGCCGCTACCGTGTGGCTGTGCTTTTGCTGTACAGGCAGAAAAGATTGTCCCTCCTCAACAGATGTTGCAACATTGCTTATTTGCAATGCAGCAGCTGATTAGCCCTATCAGGGCATAGTGCCCAAAACCAATTATTCCAATTTCGAACTAATCTAAAAAACTGATTAGTGAATGAATGTAAAGAGGTGGGTTGTGCAAGTTGTGTCTGCAGTAGGTAGAGGCCAACAACGTTTTTCTGTAATTCTGTAATAATTCTGCTGAACTGCACCGTGATACACTTTCATCTTTAAGCACCTCATATAAGCCATTTCACACTTTCACTGGTATTAATTTACTATTTAATCCTTCATTTCATATACAGATTGTTTAGTACATTTTTTATGAATGCATAAGAGCTGATTAAACCCGGCTTGTTTATGAATTCGTACTTCAATCAAGGTAATGTGTTGGTCAAAACGTACTGGTTTCCTTGAATTTGTTTACTGACACAGCAAATGGTATCGGACGTCACTGAAAGCCCGAGGTCTCTCCTCACCATCAGGTGCTTTGAGCAGGGCCGGATTAACAATTTCCTGTGCCCTGGATGTAGGCGACTTCTATCCTAACATATCAGGCTTCTGCATGGCTCAGTGGAGATGTATGTAACGGCCTCAGCATGAAGTGCATTCAAGAGACAGAACAGATGCACACGTTTAACTTAACTTTTTACAATTGATCTTTCACAGAACTTGGTGGGTGCAGGGTTGTGCCGATGGACGGTGATGGCTGATCGACGTCCCGATGGTTGCTCTCCATCGTGATGGCACGGCCCCCGTCGCGAGTCTTTCGAGTGCGACACACTAATCTCTCTTCAACCTAAAACCTTTGCAGGGATTGCTCTGTAAATGAAATTGAGAATATAACTAATGCATACATGCTGTTTCAAACACTGTAGTCTATGCCAGAGACGTGACGTGTTAGTCTGTGAAAACACCGCGTCAGGCAGGCTACACAAATATTGATCTTGACATTGTTAGCCTCTTGTCTTTTTTTACATGTCTTTCACTCTACATTTAACTTAAAATATTTTATTTTGTACAAGAAAACACCATAGGCTACAAAATATATTTTGTTATTGAAATATTGCAAAGTGGTAATGTGAACTACACGAATGAAATTTCAGCGCGTCAGGTCACGTGATTCGACGTGGCAGCTCGCCCTCAGCGCAGGAAGCTGCAGACACTGTTTTTGACGTGATGTAAAATAATATTTTGATCGAACGGGTTGCAAAAATCCGACTATGATTTTGGAAAGAGAGGACTGTGTTTATAACGTGATCTAACATAATGTTTGACAGTGCCCAGGGCCCCTTAGATGTCCTGTGCCCCTGGGCAAGTGACCAGTTGCCCTGATGGTTCATCCGGCCCTGGCTTTGAGGCGGCAGTGAAGCCACTCAGTCCTCCAATGGCTAGCAGGTTGACGTGTCAGCGTCAGAGGGGACACAGGCAGCATATTTGCAGGTCCTTTAATGCTGAACTCACTGCCGACCTGCACCAAAGTGTTGTTACTCGCACTGTTCATGAAGTAGACAACACTCATCAAGTCACTCCCATCTAGGGGCCAAAAGACAGACGAGTGGGCCATTCTGCACGTCAAGTATTACGTTTATATATTGTGATGTAGTCTGTAGTCTTCCTGAATTCTGAACACAGGACTTTTACTTGTAAAAGAGCATTTCTACACTGTGGCATTACAGGTTTTACTGAAATAAGAGATCTGAGTGCTTCTTCCACCGCTGCATAGAGTGCTGACCCTTGCATTTCTTGCTCTTTGTAGCCATAACCTTAGGGTTTATCGTACCGCTGCCGTCACTGCCAGTAGTTGCAAAGAAGAGCGTCAGCTAAAAGCCAAAGGTGTGAATGCAAACCGAAGACAGCCCCCGCTGAGTCAATGTCCGTCCGCTCAGTCACAGAGATGGGAAACAAGTGAGCGATCCAGCTGAGGGCAACCTGAAACTCGGTGCTCTCCCGCTGCACATCATGCTTTTCCTGGAGGAAGATGTCCGAGCGGCTGCTGCAGGGGAGTCACAGGGACTCCTCACGGACACGGCGTTCATCCTCTTGAAAGTCCACCACGGTTTGCTTTTCTCTGCTTGTGTTTTTTTGGATTTTTTTTATTTATTTTTTTGTGAAGAGGACATAACCATCAAGGCCTCCTCCTGCTGAGGCAACCGCCTTCACCGGAAGTACGTGTGTTCACAATTTAAGAGTTTCGGTTTTTCCGACCATGACTCATAGAGATATGTTCCACGTAAGCATTACAAATGTCACCAAGCATCTGAAAACTCAAAAGGAGCGCCAATGAATATTTTAGGCTCAAATGACTAATGCGATTTCTAATGGGGGCGCTCACATGATGAACCCACAGAGAATTACCACCAGCTCCACACAGCTCTACAAAGCTTTCATCCAATGGAGTACTCAAGTACTGTACTTGTGTAAAAGATTTGAGGTACTTTGGTATTTTCATTTAATGCTACTTTATACTTCCTCTCCTCTACAATTCAGAGGATCAGAATACTTTCTCTGAATATTTCGTCTTTCAGCTGGTTGAGTGTTCAGCTTAACTTCATGAATGTGCGGCGGGTGCATCCAGTGCCATAGCTCGCTTACAGCTGATACAGTCCGTGGCCTGTGCTCTTGGCACTTTGGCTGTTTGGTGGCAAACTCGTGTGAACGACGCGGTCAGGGCCCTTTAGGTGTCTTTCAGGGCCTTGTGTGTGTGTGTGTATCTTTCTTTCTCCTCAGATCCTGAGCTGATTGGAGCACTGGGCGCCGATTAGTGCAACTCAGTGCACCTGGCCGGTGTTCTGTGAGGTGGTGATTAAAGCCCTGTCCCTTTGCCTTTGGGGGGGGGGGGGCGCAGCACGCTCCTCCTGCTGGGATTACCTTTTGGTTCTTAAGTTTCACACCATACAACACACTAGCAGCACATTTTCCACTCACAACATCAGTGCACTACTGACAACTGATTGCCACTCCTCACAGTTACATGCAGTTTCGTTTAGAGTTTGGATTACTTTAATAATTCAAATACTTATTTTGTAAACCTTTGAACCGTGTGCTTCCTCCTTTTTGATGTGGCCTTTGAGCCAGGTGGTGTCAACGCAAGGCATCAATTTGCTTTCCTTTCGCTCTGGACACAGCCTGACCGAGCCAATGTACGCTGCCTGTCCACTTAGCGCTTCCTAGTCGAGGAAAGTGGAACATAAAGACATCTTTCCCCAGGAGTTGGTTTGAGAGAAAAAAGGTGAGTGAATATTGGACAGTCATTCATCAGGGAGTCAGAAACGTGATGCTCCGAACGGCTTTAGAAGGTGATGATATGCTACTGTTGTGTTTACAGCTTGTTCCACTGCCCACAAGTGGCCCAAAGATCCATTCTGGCATGTTTTAAACACATTTGACAGCAGGAAGAGCTCTTGCTTTATTTTGTTTATTTGTGTTTGGTCATGGGGCTCCCATTTCTACTACTACAGGCTATCACATGTGTTTGTTTTTTTGTGTGCCTCTAACCACTGACATTTTTGGACACATCTTACAAACCCTGCCCTAGTCTTGACCCGCTGCAGGTGCACAGAACCAACCTTCCCGTGTGCATCCGCGTGTAACTTTGTAAATGTGTAGATTTCATTGTATTGCTAATATAATCCCAGCATGCAACATTTCTATTTGCCGTCATGATTCACCTGAGCAACGCTCTGACAGCAACTCGGGGCCTCAGAACTGCAAATATCCTCCCATGTTTCAGGACCCCGGTAAGCCGCTGTGGTGTCCGGCTCCCAGCGGCTCGGCCCGACAGGCTGTCCGCAGGCGCAGCCTCCATCCCCGCGGCTCTGTTGTTCTCCCGTCCATCGATGAGTGAAGGTGGGGTCTGTGCAGCGGGGCGTGGACCTCGGCTCCCAGCTGGAGTCTGTGGAGCGCACACAGGAGAGGGGAAACGACGTCAAGACACACAGAGGACGACGCAGCGTACCGGAAGCAAGAGGCATCTGCCTTCAGAGTAAAAGCATGTGCGTTAGAAGCCTACCTACTCTTCTTACTTTTGATTTCGCCGCTTATGACTACTAATATTTCCATTTATATTGCTATAGCCATTATAACTAGGTGTTGTATCACAATAGTAGTAATAATGTATATAATCGTATTGGCTACATAGGCCAAATGAACGTAGTACAGTCTTTGTAAACCATTTTGGACAAAATAAGTAAGGTAATGTGTCAGTCTATAGACACAGATATAGATATCTGTGTAGCCTTCTAGTCGGATTGCACATACTGACAATAAGGATATATAATATAATACAGGCCAACATTTATTACAAAGTAAAACTATTTAAAGGGGAGGCAGAGCTATCCTTACTTCTCTGTTTCTTATTTATATGTATGTACAGTATGCGTTAAAGTTGTGATTATACCATATTGTATTAGGCTATATATTAGATATAGGTCTTACCTGTTCTCCTGACAAATGTTTTGGTGATTGCATTGGGATGTGTGATTTAAGGTTGACTGGTTTTTATACATTCCTTTATTTATTAATTTATTGATCGATCACTTTCCACAGTGTGTTTGCAGTCTGCTATTCAATTCTATTCAGCATAAATAGGCTTATGTTTTGTAAATGGTTATTTTTAAGAAAATCAATTGATTGCATCTTCAATACAGTGCAAAACGAATCACACCCTCCTGTTCACTGCACTATTTAGGTTACGGTTTAAAAAAAAAATATATATATATTCTGAAAGCGTAAACCGGATGTGATGTTGCGTCATCCCGTGGACTTGACTCTAGTGTAAAAAGCCTGGTGCGCCAGTTTGCAACGCTATAGGCTGGAGGAGAGGCAGCTGTTGCCATTACATTAGCAGCCAGTTCAGATACGTTCAGCGGCCTCAAACCCTCCCTAGGAAAAAAAAAAAAAAGACCAAAATAATTATAATTATTATTATTATTATTTTTTTTTTTAAAGAATAAAAAGATGAGTCTGTCGACACCATCAATAAACACACGAAACTGAAGATAGATTTGAAAAAGTTAAATCAATGGTACAGAAAAGTAGTATGTCCAGGACGCCTTCGACCTCAACCCAGGAGATCCAAATGGACATGTTCGACCATCATCCGCACACACAGGTAAGAGCAAGGAACAGAAACGGGGGGGGAAAAAAGCAGAAATATTGCGACAGAAAAATGAAAAGACTGCGTAAACTGTTGTACACTTCATTTTATATATATATACACACATATCAGTGAAGCTGTTTCACTTCGGAAGATTAACAGGTTGTTCGGCAATTAAGTCGCCTAATTTGCCTTCGGGAGCGTAAAATGCCTGCGCTCCGATTCAAGCCCGAATTTCATCTAATTAGCCTACTGGTTTTAAGAGGAGGCAACATGGATTATAGGTTCCTTGTTGTATGCTCTTTGGATTTACAATTTCATCCCGGGCCTGCGTCTCGCCGGTAATAGTGTTGGTTTGTCTCCCATGTGTGGCCATATGTTTGAGGACATGATGTAACGCTTGTTTTTAATCGCTGTCCGCTCATTTGGCCCTTCCGAAAAACCACGCCTTTGTTTAATTAGTCAGGGGTGAGCCGTGTGGATGTTGCGCTCAGTGTTTTACGGAGTGACAGTTTTATTTGGATCCACATGACTCACAGAAAGAGGCGAATTATTTTTAAGTTGTCGAACCTGAACCGTGAAACGCAACGGCGCCTAATGCACTTGGCGTTTTGGAGTTTGATGTCTCGCATCTGACATCAGAGAAAATGTTCTCTAACACCCTCCTCCACCCTCCAAAATTCAACTTAGGTGAAGTGATTTGATATTTGTTTTGTGCCCCCCCCCCCCCCCTTTCCTCTACAAATTTTTCCCCCCACTAAACCCTCTTTTCCCCCCTTTCACATCCCCC
>CM022470.1:5656473-5673172 GCA_011952105.1 Coreoperca whiteheadi | reverse complement strand
AGCAGGGGGGGGGGGGGGGGTGTTTGTATATATGTGTGTGTGGCACCTCTGATCAATTAGATATAAAGTTCATGCAGACCTGCAGTGGGTCATGCTGGTGTATCTATTTATAACTCTGCTGTGGAGAGACAAGCAGGGGACAGAATCTGTAATATCCTGAAGGAGACGGTCTGAATTCCTTACCCAGCACCACACCACAGAAGAAGAAATGAGCTGTGGGCCGAGAACTGATCCAAATTCAGCGCCTGAGGGTCGCTTAGATTAAAGATCGTGTCTGTTGACCGCCGTCTGATTGCAGATCAGTGCGGCTATCTGTGAGCAGAATAATGTATGGAGTGCTCTGGGTGGAAGTGAGTGTCATGTGGTTTACATGTTACAGTTATGGTATCATGCACCCCGCCACCCTCCACCCTCCACGCCCCTCCCCCGCTTTCCAGTTTAAAGCACCCTGCTCACACTCAACACTCTCTTTAATTATACACTTAATCTGCCATGATGTTTACCAACAGGAAGCCTCCCCTCCTTACTTCCTCTGGCATTTCCCTGCCCTTTGCTGCCAGGAACTCGCCCCATCGTGGCTCAGATCGTAGAGACCCCTCTAAACACAAACACACACGCCTTCCTGCACCCACACACACCAAGTTAAATGTAGCCTAATTGTGAACTTGTGACAGCAGAGCATCAGTTTGCCTCTGCCACACCCGATCATCCTTGTAGAACATTTTTTTATTTTATTTCTACAAAATAGGGCTTATAAATAACTTAGCTGTGATCTCTATCTGTTCCGATAACATTTTATTTTCCAGCTTAATTGCTGAGATATCTGGTTGCACAGCAACATCTCCAGCAGGGCAAGCATCCACCGTGTAATCATGTTATCTGTTCAATTCAATTTAATTTTATTGATCTGGCGGAAAATCAGGACAGAAGTTATCTCAGGGCACTTTACATATAGAGCAGGTCCAGGCCCGACTCTATAATAGTGCTTACAGAGACCCAACAATTCCCACCATGAGCAAGCACTGTGTGACGGTGGCAAGGAAAAACTCCCATTTAACAGGCGTAAACCTCGAGCAGAACCTAGGCTCTGGGTGGACGGCCATCTGCCTCGACTGGTTGGGCTGGGAGGGGGTGAGAGAGCAGGAGGAAAGAGAACATACAGTAGCACAATGCAAGTTCCATATAGAGATTTAATGGTAGTGGTAATAATATTAATTTAAAAATAAATAGTGATATCAGTAGTAATAATAATAATATCTAGACTAATAATAATAATTGTAGCAGCGGTTGTTGAGCAGGAACATGGGGGCAGCAGGGGGCTTGAAATCATAGATTCAGACTCTGCAGCTGTAGAGGAAGAAATACCTGCTGAAAGTGACAGAAGGAGAGAGAAACTACGGGGGAGAGACGGTGCTGACTCAGTAACGTGCAAGTTACTTATTTGCAAATGGAAACAGAGGTGAACTTAAAAATTAATGACTCAAACTGTCAGCACTCAGGTTTTGCTGAGCTACTTCCTGGTTCAACTTTGACCGAACGTCCTTCATTTTACACCACTGTGGGTAAGATCTTTTGTAAACGGGGTGTGTTCATTCATTTCATTTATTTTTAATTCCAAATCATTTGGTTTGGACTATATAGCTGAGCTGGGGATGTGTTTACAACCTGTTTGATTGCCAGATTGTGTTGCACCCGCAGTTCGTACCAATTAGGATGGTGACTAAAACGCCATTTACACCTGGTATTACCATGAGATTTGTATCTGGATAAGGCAAAACACACAAGCTAATGCAAGTGTGTATGCAGCAGAATGGATTGCTATCAGAACCTGGTTCACATGTGATCAGATCTCAGCGCGGTGTAAATGCAGTCTTTACAGTTTGGCTGCATTCTTAAATAACAGGTTTCAAGTCTGTCTTAAAGCAATAGTCAGGTGCCCATAAAAACATTGAAACAGATTTTGCTTGCTGGAGTCATTCCTCCTGTTCACACTGGCCATTAAAAGATCCGGTCCTAATGCGCTTTCGATAGAAGAAATGGGGGACAAAGTCCACAGTCCTCATTTTGTGCTGAAATAAATCTGCAAAAGTTTATCTGAAGCTTATTTGAGACTTCCGCAGTCTGTGTCCGTCAAATCAAGAGGATATCTTCCAAAGGTAAGGTTACTTTAGTATAAAAAGTCCTCTGTGTGTTTCCTTGGGCAGTGTTTACCTGTTGAGCGGCAATGGAGAAATAGCAACAAAAACGGAATTTTGTACTAAAAAAGGCTGTGACTTTTAAATTTACCCTCTGGATTTGTCAAACTCAGGCTGCTGAAGCCCCATTTTAGCTTCAGATAAATGGTTTAATGCATTTTTGCACAAAACGAGCTCTGTGGATTTTGTCCCCGATCCCTTACCAGGGTTCCCATGGGTCCTTGAAATCCTTGAAAGTTTGTGATATTTGCTTTTGGGGGAGGGGGATAGAAATTGAAGTTCTTCTGAACTGTAACACATTCAAGCCTCTATATCTTTTGAATTGTTGTCTGTGAGGTTCTGTAAAGCCGGCAAGTTCTCATTATAACAATTGTCAGTATTGTAACAGTAATTAACCTTGATCCGTGTCTCAAACTATGCCACGTTGGGTCCTTGAATTTGTCCTGGGAGGTCCTTGAAAAGTCCTTGAATTTGATGTTTAAGAAGGTGTGGGAACCATGGTTTCACGTCACTATTGTTTTAAGGCAGACTCCCCCTTTTGAGAGGAAAACTCGTCCAACAAGTCGATTGATTGCAAAACTCCACCTCTTCCGGCTCAACCTTGAAAAAGCATACATATGCGTTGATTTCCTCAAACTGTCTAACTAGTTTGTATATTGAAATCTAATCATAATACATGCAGATTCAAGATGACAAGAACGGTTATTAGTACCAGGTGTAAAAGCAAAAGCCTGTGATCAGATGTCATTATCTAGATAGCGTATCCTGATCTGTGTGGTCGGAAATGTTACCATAAACCCTAGAAATGTTGGCAAAAAGTATGTATTTTTCTTTTAATGCAGTAAGAATTTTTAATGTTTAATGTACAGAGACACAAAATAACCGAGTATACATCTCTGCATAGTCATTGCTGCACATGGCCCTTTCTAAAAAGCCATGATTCTTGGACAACTTTCTCAGTCAGTGTAGGTGGAAACATTTGCCAGCAGTGATGTCATTCTCTATTTTTCATTATATCAAACCCATCTAATCCCCAAGTACAGTTGCTCATCTACATCTTTTCTCATGCATCATCACCTCAAGTTTAACTTGAACATTAAAAGCCAGCAAGCGTACTTGCAGAGGTTTGTAACAGTTGTTGGGTGTATCACAGTTAGTTTGCTGTGGAACATCCTGCTGTGTATTCATCCTTTCCACCAGCAGCAGTAAATCAAGCATGGCACACGGGGCAAGATACGTTATTGTTGCACTACAGGAGGTTTTAAATACATTTCTTGAGCACCCTTTTTGGAGAGGAGCGTATAACAGATGCATTTTTTTTCTTTTTATCCGTGGAAACACTGGAAACCTCCCAGCCGCAGTTGGTTTTTGTGTTCGCACCAGTCGGCGCTGGTGTAACAGGTCATGTTTGTTTAAAGGCAGGCAGGACGGCGTCATTCATCTGAGGGCCTCGGCCTGCCCAGTCGTACATGATGTGACAGTGATAACAAAGTACTGAGTAGAGGAGGGATCACTGTTGGCAGGTAGTTAACCTTTCACTGGATCTCTCCTGCTGATCAGGACAGATATTTGGAGAGCTTTGAAACAGCTGATAGGTAATGTTCAGTGTTCCCGTAGGTGTGCAGTGTGTGTGAACAGTCGAGGATAAATGGAATTGTTTCTCAGTGTGTACCAAAAAAACAAAACAGTTCAGAGGGTTATTGTTGACCAAAGCTGAACCAAAGCATCCCTGCGAAAAGGAAAGAATACATGCAAGGAGATTCACACTGAATACTTAACATTAAGATGATCCTACTGTAGCCCAGTTCTTTTAGATTTTAAAATCCATGTCAGTATTAGGGCTGAGTATCATTTTTAAAATGTTCAGTACCGATGGCAACACAATACCTGATGTTGCTAGCTTGAGGAATAGTAAACTGTCTACAAAGCTTTTCATTTCACAAAATATACCAAAACCTTGCCGTCATCAGTGCTTAAAGTTGTCTTCACACAATTGGCCGTGAAGGAGCTTTTAACAAGACTAAGAATCTGACCACACTTTCAATGACAACAATTGATACTTGACAGTTTTTGATGCTTAATGTTTAAAGACACATTTAAGCATTCAAAAAGTAGTCAGTAAAGTGTTAAATTCAACTTGCAATGAAACTGAAATTTAAGATAAGTGATCCACCACATTGAAAGTGTATGGGTCCTTTTTGGCAAAAGTTATAATACATAATCAATTTGTGGTAGTGCAGTTGGTCGAATTAAAAACCAGAAGACAAACAGTTGGATGGTGTTAATATGGTAGTTATATTAATTAAAAGGATTGGTGACTGAAACCTTTGATATTTGAGTTTTCAGCCAGCAGACCTTTCAAATCAATCTGGACATGTAACTGTATTACCACACAACTGTAACAGAGTTTAGACAGAAATAAAGTAACCTCATGTTTACTGAGTAGCTAGAATATCTCAAGCAAGTTTCAAGTTGCGGTTGAAAATGAAAGAAAACTAAGGCTGAAACAATTAATTAATCGGTCCATTGATGGGCAAAAAAGTGTCAAATACTTGTTTAAGTATTTTTTCAAGGAAAAATGTTAAATGCTTTTTGGTTCCAGGCTCTCAAATTTGCCTCTTTTTTTTCTGTTGTTATATCACTGTAAATTGAATATCTTTGGGTTTTGGACAGTTAACTGGACAAAACAAGCAATTTGAAGACGTCCCTTTGTGTTCTGGGAAAGTGCAAAGTTTTGGGTGTTTTTTTTCCTACTATTTTATTGACTGTTATTCGGGGGGGAAAAATAGTCAACAGATTCACCGATAATTAGTTGTCCTAAAACATCCTTTGCTGCGTGCCATCCCCCTTCTCTCCCTCCCTGTCTCTCTTCAGCTGTTCCTGTCACATAAAGGCAAGTAATCTTTAACAGTGGCTGTCTGGAGGGAGGATGGTCAGCAGTCGTGTTAAGTACAGGTTAATCTAAATGCACCATTATGGTCCTGTGTGCAGCAGCAGCTTCTACTGAAGCGTGAGATCTGACAGAATAATCAGGGGGCATCCAGATTTGAACCGGAGGGTCTGAGACGTCTAAAACATGCTCTGTAAATGTGGTAACATGTACACATGCTGTATGCTAATCTTCCTTCTTAATTTCTAAGCGTTAGCTTAACAAGCAGTTCTCTTCTTTCTTTTTTTTTCACGCTGGAAGAACAACACAGCCACAGTCTCCTGACTGCAAACAAATGTGATTAGTCGGCATTGGGTAACAATGACGATGTGGGCATGGTGGGCTCATAATGCAATGTGTGGCCTCTGCCCAACCCGGATAGGTCATTTGCCAGGGGTCTGCCAATCAGATGACAAGGTCCCAATTTGCACCAGAACATGAAAAATGACAAGTTAATGAAGGTTGTTCACATTTTCTCTGGTTGGCTTCCCCTCCAGTCTGCGACTCGTGCTGCGTTACCTCTGGATCTCTGGAAGGTTTTACAAATGCTATGCCAAATGTTAATGGATGTCATGCGCCCCGGAAACAGGGTTTTCTACGAGATGGCTCAAGATAAGTCATTATGGAACAACACAATTAAACTTTTTGTGTTTTTCTCTTTCCTCCCAAATCCTCCTCTCCCCTGCCCTCCAACCTCTCCGTCTTCAGGGAAAGTACGCCAAGAGGAAGAGCCGATTTAAGCGCTCCGATGGAAGCACCTCCTCTGACACCACCTCGAACAGCTTTGTCCGACAGGTAACATTTCACTCTTAATCCTTCCTGCAGACCGCTAATCCAGGTGCCAGACTCAGTCTCAACTTTCCTCTCATTTTATTTAATGAAGAATCGTATGAAAGTTTAATGGAGTCAAAGTGAAGACTTTTAATGCTGGGAATTCAGCGGCTCCACATCAACATTTGCATCCTACAAAATCAGTTTCATCTCCTTGCAGCCGTAGTTTAATTATTATTTTCGACTTTTCTTAGTTTTATGTCATTGAAAAAGACCTTGAAAAATTACAAATATGATTAATCAACTAACAAAATTGTTGGCGATTTAATTTTTTGTCAATTAACTAATAGATTAATCGACTAATTGTTGCAGCGCTAGTTGCAGCCCTTCACATACAACACAAAATATCTCAGATAATTTATTTGTGCATTTGCATGTGATTGATCCTCTAAACACCCACAAAGTGTTACTTTTACGGGCTAAAAATAATATGTGATTACCATTATAAATCATTACCGAAACAAGTTTCCTGACCTAAACTAAACTTCTATTTCACATTTGTCTAAATAATGTTAATCCTTGAAGATTTTGTCATACCAAAAGAATAAAATCACCTTAATTGGATTCTAAGCCTCTCCAAAAACCAAAAAACGCCATTTATTGGTTTCTGGAGACGTTTTTTTCTGCATAATTTGATTTATTAGTAGTGCCGACAGTAAAATCTCCAAGAATTAGTGGATGAGACAAAGCTCACTTCCAAGAGCAAATATAACGATTATCAAACAAATGAGGTTTATAATTTTAGTATAGTATAATGCAGAAAGTCGGAAGCACGCACACAGGAGCCTGAAGGAACAAGTAGCCTATAATCTTTAAAAAATAAACTTTCTGGCACCTATGTTGAGAGGAAAATTGATCTTACTGTGGAGTTTATTTACCCCACTGTTGGCAATTTCTTCAACTGTTATTACCACATCAGTTTTCACCCTAGTTTATCTGTAGCTAATTTCTCTACGAGAAACATAAAACACTTTTTCTTGTCTTTAAACGAGGCATATCTTTCTCTCTTCACCTGTGTGTTTGTCACAGGCAGCGCACACACTGCACTCTATCTCACACATTGAAATGGCTTTGATAAGATCACCGGTAACAACATTAAAGCCCCTGTGACTACAACTACACACAGCTTTATTGTCACGGAGTTGGAGCTTGAAAGCCATCAGCATGAGATTCCTCCAGGCCTCTTGATGTGAATATTAGTCCCCAGGTGTTAGACGCACCCCCACACTACCCTCTGACCCTGACTCCACCCTGGTCTGTAGATGATGTGTTGATTGGCTCTGGTCAAACCTGTCAGTTGTCCAGCATCATTTTCCAGCTAAGAATGGGTTAAGAAGCCCTTCTTTGTCAGACAAGAACTGCATCAGACGCTCGCGACCCGCGCTGCAGTCCTGTCTGCTCGTAACATTTCTCAAAGCCACGCTGTGCGGCAGCTGAATGAGTCCCCGTTTTCCCTCTGACCTCTTCATTTGTGAGAGGTGATTTTCCCCGTGCTGAATGAGATTTACCTGCTCAGTACTGGTGGTGTTTGAGGGGGGGGGGGAGGGAAAACAAAAGTCCCATTGCTGTTGGTGAGCACAGGGAGCTGAACTCACCTGTGGTTTCTAAAGGTTAGCTGTATCCTCGCCTACACACGTCACCCTTCCCGCTGCCTTCTCCTTCATTAACTCTGCAACTCTGCTTGCCAAAGGACCACGTGCACTGGGTGCTGAAGGTGGGATTCATAATGGCTTCCACTGTATAAGGAACTCATTACCCATACTAAGGATGATTTAACGCTTTCTGAAATAAATGCCCTCCACTGTCTCATGCTATTTCACAGCATTTCACTCTTCAAGGCTAGCAGTGGAAGGAGCAGGGATTTTAAACAGTTCAAATGCTGCACATAATCCAAAACTGTGTCATTTAATGTATGAAGTAGCTATGAGTGTTTCAACACATGAGCATGATTTCTGAAATCGTGTCAAGATTTTAAAAACTGGCTTTAGTCACAGAAAAAAGAAGCATGCAGGTGCCATGTAGGTTTTTGTACATGTAGCCTATTTTAGCCTCCCCTTGAACAACTCAAAGCAGAGCCCTGTATAGGCTTTACAGTCTCACACACACCTACGCAAGTGCACATTCGCACTCACCACACACACAAATACACGAGAGCCACAATCAGCCAACGGTAGAGCTGGTTGGTACGCGCAGCCTGGTTTCCATGGCAACCGGGCCACTGAATCTCCCTCCGTGTGCAGGCACAGTGGGATGGAGAGACGAAGGAGTGGATGTTTAGATGGGTTTGTGTGTGTGTGTGTGTGGGTGCAGCCTACATGTTTGTGCAGTGCTGGTTTGTGTGTCGAGTTCAACAAAAACACGCTCCGTCTTCAGGTGTGTAAAGACAGGCAGAGTCTGCCTGCTGCTGCTGCTGTGTAAAATAGGTAACATGTCTGCTGCTGTTCCAGGAGCATGTGGCGGAAAAAAATGTTTGTATTTGTATTATTAGAAATAAATCAATGAATCTTGATCTGTTGTCTTCTATCGTTAACACTAGAAACTAACTAGAAAACGCACACATGCTCAAACACAACATTGGTGCATTATAATATAAAATCAAATCAGATGGGCTGTCATGATCGACACATAACAGCTGTGTCTCACTTCAATGGCTGATCGTCTAAAGGATGAGGACCTCAAAGGAGGGTCCTTCAGAAGACCTGAAGACCAGGCAGAAACTGCAGTCTAGACTCATAAAGACTCAAACTAGTGGTCCTTTCAGGTCCTTGTCAACTCACAGTTCTTTCAGATTGCTGAGACAGTGCAAATACCAATGATATGCTCCATGTTTATATTACACAATGGACTTCACCAAGACAGTAGAGAATATGTATGCAACTTAATATTAATCATTAACGTAACTTCCATTTCTCAGTATCGCCCTGTAATCAACAATAAATTCAGACCGCAAACAATAAACAGTAGTGTGGAGGATTCTGCCTCTATATTAGGATAAAGCAAACATCAGCTCAATTTAAACCTGTTCTAATAAAACATTTGCACTTAACGTGCAATTGTTTATGTAGTGGGGTGGCCTAGGGGTTGGGTGCCAATCATAATCTGCACTGTCTTTGGTGCCCATGTTACAAAATTTGTAACCTGCGATTTGACACTGGAGATAATTAGCTCTTGCGTGAATGTCATCATGGTTGACTAAGCAAATGCTATACTTGAGATCCATGCATGAGCATGCAAGAGTACTTGCAAATTTAAGTGGCAATCATTTGTGAAACAGGACACTGCCACCGTTTGACATCTGCATGAAAGCAGCGCTTGCCCCTCGTTCACATCGGGCTGAAGACTTTTGTTGCATGTCATTGCCCATCTCTCTCTACCCTAATTTTCTTCCCTCCACTAAAGGCTTGAAACGCCATAAACAGTCAGGTTAAATAGGTATAGAATAGATGTTAAGAGGTGTAATTTACAAGGTGTGAAAGGTTTTTAGGCTTATGTAAAACACAAACCTTTTTACATTTATCTACATTTACATTTATGCATAAAAGCTTTTCATTTGCTCTATAGACAAGATCATGTCTTGGCTTGGCTGCCATATGTGAAATTTATGGGGTTTCCAGGGTTTAGACGCTGGAGAGAGGCAAGCAGTCCTCCTGTCAGTCCTGACATATGAATCCCAGTTGCTGCTGTGTCTGGCTGTACGGGGAGCCAGCTGGTGTTTCTGATCGCAGCTCTCCATTTTTTCACCTTCCCCAGCTGACTGTGTTGTCATCAGCTACTAACACAAGAGAGGAAGAGGCGGTCAGCTCAGTAGCCATGGACAAGTTCCTTTCATTATGTCAGATGTAGCCCTCTAGTGGACACACTGGACCCCCCCCCCCAACACCAACACCACCACCCCTCCGACCACACCTATCTGCCTGTAGACCTCCCTCCTTTAGCCTTTTTAACAGTGTCCCAATTGCATGTGATATTCTAATTTCCATAGTGTATGTTTTTGCAGTTAGTATACAAGAAATGAATGTATGTTTTTAATTAAATATTAGTAGCTGACCATTTCGGATGCTACGTAACTATTCAGCAGATACTTCAAATACCTCGATCCTTGGCTAAAATATTCAAGCGCCAGTTGCTTCAAAGTGTTACAGCCCTGTTCTTTGCGCTTCATGTCCTAAATTCACTGCTGTTGCACTGAGCCACCGACTCCCCCTCTTTTTTTCTATGTCCCATCTTATCCTTATTAATCCTTCGTCCGATACCCATTTTCCGGGCGATAGAAAGAGAGAAAAAGGGACAGAGAGAGGGGTTGGGCAGAATGAGATCAGGAGAGAGGCCGAGAGGAATGAAGCAAAGAGAGAGACGGGGGGCGGGGGGTTTCCCTGGGCACTGCCCCAGCCCTCTCCCACGTCAGCCAGGGCATTGAATGGCTGACGGCTGCATACCAAGCCTCCTTCTGGGTCTCAGTGTGTTCATGTCCCTGTTTCTGCCTGGCCAGGGCTAAATATATTTCCCCAGTTTGCAAATGTAGCACAAGTCCTGCAACCTGACCCCCAGCCAGCTCCAGCTCCCTTCCTCTACACAAGGTTCACGTTCCTCTGGGTTGTGGAGGTGGGTGGGGGGGGGGTTGGGTGTGAAGGGGTTGGAGGTTAAGAGACGGCTCTCCTAGTTTCACACATACGGCACTCTTTGCTGGCTTTCTCTCCTACCATACACACCCCACACGCATATATACACACCCCACACACACACACTCACAAACGCACACATGAACACTTCTGCACTTGTCCAACTAGCAGAAAGATACTCACACTAGTTGCTATCTCTCTCACACACACACACACAAAACTCTGTCTGTGGACTCCGGCGTTGCCCACTTGGTTTGCCGTGGTGTGGCGAACTTGGCAAACGAGGTATGGAGAGGACTGAGAGGATTCATAGGCCCGTCATGGTAAGAAGGATCTGGAAAAATCTACAAGCTTTTTGCTGCATCTGACTGATCTGGAAGCAGTTTATGTGTGAGTTTCTCTCTGAGTGTGTGGATCTGGATTGCGTTTTGAAAGTTCAGCAGACACTTTTGCTCTGAGATTTGACTGGAAAGTATAACTTGCCGGCCGTGTCCTGATAGCGCTCTACCGCCTGGTCTGCGGCTTTCTTCGCTCCCCCTCTTCTGAGTACGATTCCATTTTGGGCCGGGCCACAGCTGCTGGAAAGGCGCTGTGTTTTTAATTAGACTTCCAGTCCGACCGGTTGCCTCTACTGCTATGTGCACTGCCTGCCTGTGCCGCCCCTGCACTATGGCCATTTCAGGGGGTTTCTTTCACTGCTGTCCACCTAACCCTAACTCTGGTTTCCATTATTTTTACAATTATTGCATTTTGGGCTGGGCGATCAATCACCATTTTCATTTTACTTTCAGTGGAATCGGAATCGTGACGTTTAGGGCTGCAGATAACATTTGTTTTAATCATTGATTAGTTTAACATCAAACAAAGAAAAGCAGCAACTCCTCACATTTGAGAGTTCTGTTGCCCAAATTCAACAAAATTAGGTGTTGACAGGGTTTGTTTGTTTTTTGTCTAATGTAATGCAGAGTAATTTAACACAGTTTGCTGTAGTGATCATCAGTTTCATTACTTCATAATAGCGCTGCATTAAAGGTTATTTTCATTATCGACTGCCAAATATGTTCTCATCTATGAAATGCAACTTAAAGTCCAAAGTGACGTCTTCGAGCTGCTTGTTTAGTCCAGCCAGCAGTCAAGATCCCAAAGAGATGTTCACTGTCATGGTGCACTAAGAAAACCAGCAAATTCTCACATTTAAGAAGCTGGAACCACAAATGTTTGGCAATTATGCTTACAAACGACAAATTATTCATAGATTATCAAAATGTTGCCATTTCCTTTTCAGCTGATCGGTTAATCGTTTGAGCTCTACTTTATATATGATATGCATTTATTAGCTATATCATGACTAAGGCTGGATAATGAACCTCACTACTTTGTGAGTATCGTTGTAAACAAGTCCATAGAATCGAGTCTTGAAACATATCAAGTATCAAAAGTTGACATTAGATACTTGGCCAGCTTCTTACTCTTTGATGAGATATCATATTTAATCTAAATCCTAACTTTTTTAAATTAAACTTTTTAGTCAGGCACTGTTCTAGTACAGCTGCTTGTGTTAACGATGCATTGAGATGTTTGGCATATTTTACTAAATGAACAGGGTTTTGGCGCAGAACAATATTTAATATTCAATGCAATTCAGAGGGGCTTTATTGGCATAAACAGAAGAATGGATCAATTCAAAAAGTACGTATACAGACATAAGTAAAATAAGATAGAAATAATAATAAATGCAGACTTGCAGTTAAAATATACAAAGAAGTGAGAACTATATAAACACAGCAACAATGTTTTAATGAATGTAGTGTAGGTGTGTGTGTGTGTGTATACCTCAAATAAGATAGCCCTAATCATGACTTAAATCGACAACTGAAAAATAGTCCATTTCCATTTTCTTCCTCCTTGATTCCAGTTTTCCTGTCCCGTACCGGTCTTCACTGAGCTAATCTTACTCTTTATGTGATGTGAATGCACAGTGGAGCTCGACGGCTAATGCATTCTGGTTGGCTCTCAGCTGTCTGAGATGCTGTGTTCTTCTTCATTCAATAGTTTGATGACTGACAGCAAATAGGAAAAGGATATTCAATATTCTCGATTTTCCTTAATTTTTCATTTTGCTTTAGTTTCACATCATCTGAGCTGATAAGATATATATTTTTTTAAATCTGTTTAATCATCAGGGCACGGGTTCGCAGTATGTGTTAGCTCTCAGATGGCAGTCAAATTAAAATCTTTGAGCTCTGTTATAAGAACAGGATAACACAGTGGTGATCCTTTCCTGTGTTTTTATAAAGACCTTCAAAAGGAGGAAGGAGATGAATTTAGTCACAAATATCCCGAAATCTACCTTACTTCATCCAACTACTCCCTTGTTTCTAATTTCCCTTTTTTTTCTGGGAACCATTTACAAATGTGCCATTGCTTCAGGAGAAACAATGTTAGCTAATTTCCCTGCTGCAGGGTGACTCTTTTCAACCCTCATAATTCAAAGCAATTGTCTTTTGCCGACCCGCCCCCACTACTTATTCCATTGAACCCCACCTCTCTGTTGCTCCCCCCCCCCACCTCCATTTATTCAATAGCAATGCTAAGGAGGTGTAAATTCATCACTGTGGCAGCCACTGTGCAATGAATGGAGGAGAAACACTGTTTGCTTCATTATCGGGATAATTACTGAGCCTTGCACCTTTCTTGTGTGGTCTGTGACAGTGCAGTATAGTTCGAATTTTACCCACTAGTTATAGAAAAGTTTGCTAGTCTTGTTAGTAGAAACATGGATATTTCCCTTAAAAACCTCCCCAAAGGCTATAGCCTCACAGCTGTAACTCACACAGCATTTACAAAATACTTCATTGATCACCAGTTGCTTTTATGCAATTTTCCCTGCCGCTGATTTCCCTTCAGACTATTTTATTTACTATTGATCCCTATATCTTCTTTCTGTCGCCTTCCTGATGCAGCTCTCACTGGCTGCCTGTAATAAGCTGCAGAGATGGTTACTATGACACTGCTGGGGTCTCTAGTCTGGCACTGCCAATAGGAAAGCAGCTCCGGCATCAGGTGGCCTGTAGCTATTTTAAACAGTAGCTGTATGTGAAGTGAAGCAAGCAGCTAAATTAGAGCCACAGCCCATTGACATAGGAGGAGGAGGAGAAGAAGAGAGGGAAGGAAGGAAGGAGAAATGAAAAGGTTGATGAAATGCGTTCAGTTGCTCGCTCAGTCTATCAACATGTTCTGTAAGGGTTTCAGGGGAGAAAGGGCACAGAGAGGTTATTGGTCAGTTGCTATTTTGTCTCTCCCATCGTCCACATGCGCTTTTTTTTTTATATGAAGTATTGCCATTTGTGTCTGTGGTCATGAATCCATCAATCCTCTCTTCCTTCCCTGACTTTTTTTATTTTTCCTGTGTGACGTGAATCAACTGGTTGAGTGCCTCAGAGACACAAGCATTTGTCCACACACACAGTTGCACACACACACACACACACACACACACACACACACACACACACACACGTATACACAGAGTCATCGCCTGTCCCTCCCACTCTTTCTCGCTCTACATTTTGCTGCATCACCGACCTGTTGTAGCGAGCCAGTTGGTTCCCAGGTTGTTTCAGACGTCATTACGGCTTCTTTCTTTTTTTTCTTTTCTAAAAACATTCCCGTGGGTTCCCCAATAAGGTTTGTTAACCTTCACTTAGTCGGTGCTCCGTGTTGGGATGCACCTGCATGGTTTAGAAGATGACTCAGAGCTGGTAAGTGGGGGTGGCTGTTATTGTCCTCATTAGATGCTGCATGCCACTCGCAGGATCATTCCTCCTACTTGAGTGGGATGTGGGCACACCGCTGCGAGTGTTTGTGTTTGAGTAAATGAAACAGGAAGTGGGCATGCTTTGTGGATGCCCGAGGAGTACCTAGCCATTGCCTTGGCAACAGGGAGTGTCTACATTTGGTCGGCTGTAGCCAAGTCACTGAGCGCCTGCATACGACAGGTGGCTGAGCTAGAATCAACATTTGTGTTTGTCCTTTCACTTCAAATCATAAAGAGACGCATGGATGAAAAGCAAAGGTGTAGAATGCATTAATAACCCATAAATGCACATGCAAACTTGCTAACGCACCACACAGATGCTGCAACAAGGTCCCCTGCTAAAATCGAACGAGGGATGTTGCCATTATACACTATGCATCTTAACCATGAGGCCACCAGGACACCTCATGTTTATTTTGATCTTTGAAATATGAAACATTAGCATACTAAACAATTCAAACGGCAGCAGGTAACCAAGAGTTCAGTGAGGGGCTGGGTATCAAATCTCAGTACTTAAAGGAGTGCAATGCAGTGTTAAGCAGTAGCGGCACTACAAGTAGAGGTGTTACTAGTTTGATTACATTTCCCAGTAGCGTGGTGGTAGCATCGCTGTTTTCTGAGTCAAATAGCTTTTCAGTAGCTTAGCTCTATTATTGGTCAAGTAGTGCATTTAGCGTCCACACAAGCTCACACACACACACACGTTACATTTACCCAAGCATTTGAGTAAACGTGAGCATTTCTGAAGCTCAAGCGCAACGGAGCTTTCTGCTGCAGTCTGAAATAAAACTGCTAAAGATCGTTAAGTGGTGCCACCATCTACACGGACGTGTATGTGTTGCCCGACAGAAGCACTTCGGTATGACTGTGACATCACGTACCAATCTTTGGGCGGATGTCGCTGCTGCAGGGAAATACAGACACGCGAGCTTGAGTTTACACATTCAGGTCATCCGCGAATAAGTTAACACAGCCATCGGTAAGCAAGCTACCTGTCACAATTCAGTGCATTCTGGAGACACCAGCCAGCAACTTGTCAACAGCTAACCAGCTACAACCTTTTTCACTTTCTGTTGGCAGAAATTGAATAAAATTAAGTGTGGTTGGTTTTGGAGCACAGCTTATTGACAGTTTTATTGATCCCTGAAATAGCATTGACTTGGAATGAAGTTGTTGCTGTAGCTTAGCTTGCCGCATTTCTCTGGGGGGTAGCTTCAGTGTAGTGAAGCTTCATTTAATGTTGGGTAACTGGTAGCTTAACTCACAACACTTTCTGTTGTAGTTTTGCCCAACACTGGCCAAATCAGTGCAGTACATTTTTAACAATGTCGGACTCATGATGGAGAGTTCCAACAAAAGGATCGAAATCGATGCTGCGGAATCAGATATTTTTTGAATCCCACATATTCTTCTTCCTTGTCAAAACCTGGCGCCTACATTACCCACAATGAGATTTGTCATGCTAGTAGCGCCTAATGTAACCTCAAGCAGAGATGAGGAGCGGGCTTCAGAGGTCTGGTAGGCTTACTTATTTCTAACTCACAACCCCCAGACGTTTTTCCTTTTCAAACTTGTAGGCTTCAGCCCCAACCGACACTGACTCAAGTGACATCACTTGAGACAATTTATCAGATTTTACACCGCTCCCTCTGGAGACACAAAAGGCTTTATACAACTTTTTCTCACACATACAGTCATACGACCCAAGAACTGTTAACAGACTGACGTACAGAATGTGTAGCATCAAGTATCAAAAGTTGGCATAAAATGGTTGATAAGCTTCTTAGCCGATGTTTACTTATCCTTTCATCAGATATTTCTTGATCTAAATCAGGAATTTTTTCTATCTTTAAATTCTATTTTTATTTAGGCAAAGATTTTTATTTACCCCTGATGCACTGAGCCTATTTTGCGAAATGGAAGGAAAAAAGTTAACATGTTTATATTCCCCAAACTGAGGTATTAAAATTTGTATTGTTTTGGTATCAGTACCGAATCTCCAGTATCATGTTGGCAACGAAGGATTTCAAGCAATACCCAGCCCTAGTGAGTATTTTGTTGTACTCACTTGAATGCACTATTTGTGTTGTCTGACGGCACATGTGCAGGGGATTTTTCATCATCATTACATATGGTGTATGTCATCTTTGCACATTCTCACCTCTATTTTAAAAGCGCGCACCTAGTGACTCACTTCTTCTGCCTTGCACATTCAGCTGTCCGCATTCTTCTCAGCACCTCCTACAAAGCGCCAGGCCGACTTCAGCTCAAATTAAAAAAAAAAAAAAAAAAAAAAAAAAAAAAAAAA
>CM022470.1:5586597-5651212 GCA_011952105.1 Coreoperca whiteheadi | reverse complement strand
TGACTAAATGTGCTCTGGGGTGTTGTGCTTCTTTTTTTTTTTTTTAATCTCTTCTGGCTTTTGTGTGGAATGATACCGTAGGTGGCCCAGCTAAACAGAAACAGAAGTCGGTGAGTGCGGTTCAATACTAACCTCTAACATTTCAGCTTTTCACTCTGTCTCCTCATCCTGTGTTGACTTGCATTTTCCTTCTTCTTGCAACTTGTGGCGGTAAGAAATCAATCCGCAGAATACTTTATGGCACCTTTACATGCTTCCTTGGACACACTAAAGCAAAAAATATTCGCACGATCATTTGAAAATCATGCTGACATCTGTCATTTCCCCCGAGCTTGTATCACCGCTGTCAGTGCGCAGATGCAGGTGCACATCCATCTCAGACCCTGTTAGTCAGCGTGTAACAGTAATACATCCTGACATGCTTTCATTTCCATTTACGACGGCTGATGTGAGTGACATCAGCCCACAATCAGCTGTTTTTATGCTTTTCAGCACAATTTGAATCACACGTTAAGGCTGCAGAGCAAAGACATGTTATGTCAAGGGTGAGCGATATGGTCAACATTTACATTCTAATAGTCACAGCATTGTGCCACTATTTCTAAGTAGAAAATAGTTACTCAAGTGTTCACAATTACATACTCAACTCATGTTCATCCCATTGAGACAACAAAAATGTCAGTATTTAGTGCATTTAACATTTTCAAAGTATGTATTTTAATTCAGGAAATGTAACTTATCTTTCATTTAACGTGAACAGGGCAAATGTGAACCACAATATCTCAACATTAGCATTTTGTAACAATACGTTTAATTGAATAGAGGGACAGAAAAACATAATATTGGATATGGACAAAACAAATTCCTCTGAGAGAATTTTCACAGCATTATGTAGATAATGATATGGCAACACTGTTCATTCAAAATCACATTAAAAAGTAAAACTCATGCTCATCCCATTGAATCATATGTTTTTTACATGGGGAAAAAAACCTATAATGTTAAAAAAAAAAAAAAAAGTCACATCTTGGATCTTAGCTATGTTTTAGGAAATGCCCTTTACTGCCATTTAGTGTCAACATGGCAGCTGTAAGCCACAATATCGAACTGTATAGAGGGACAATAAACCGTAATATTGAATATATTATGTTCACCGCACTGTGCTCCTGTTATTCAAGACCAATGAGCACTTTTGTTATGTGCAGTGCTTCAGCTCTGCCCCCTTAGAGACAAGAGCAATTTGGAAACTTTTAAAATACATATTTTTAGCTTGTCTGAATACAAATGAGGTAAAATGAGCTTCCGTTGCTCTGCTTTATGTAATGCAATGTAGTGGAGCAGGGCACTCGAGCACTATCTCCTGCTTAGAGAGCAGCACAGCACACACACACACACACACACACAGAGGAGGGGGCGTGCTTGGAATACAGATCTAAAACAAACAAAAAAAAAACATCCAATTTCACTCTTGTTAGAGAATATAGGACGTGTGACTGTTTTCGCTCCATTCTCACTGAGAAACAGACAGTTTATAAAGAGGACAATCCTTATGGCGTTCTTATGGATGAATCATTCATGATTCATAATGTACAATAAGCACAAAGTTCATGCACTGCACTGTGGATCGTGTTTGTGCGTGGGTGTTCTATGTAAGTCTCTGTGACTTTATAGGTTGCTCTAGTTCTATTAAATCCACAGACTACAGTATTCCAGAAATGCATGTGTTTATTTTGGTTATTAAAAATGGGGTAAAATAGGCTAAAGAAAATAAATAATGGAAAAATCCAGGTGAAAACATTACTTTAAACATTACCATTTAGAGGGCAAACACTCTCAATTCTCTTTCCATTTTTAGTCTAAATGGCTTAAACAAAGTTGTAACTGAGATTTGTGCATTGGAAACTTTAGAAAGGTTTTATATTTTCAGATTTCCAGCATAAATGGATACATTTGGGATTAAAGAATTTGTTAGAGTAACATAAAGTTGAAGCACAAATGTAAAAAGGGCCTTTTTACAATTACTGGCAGTAACAACGTGACAATTCACACCAAGTGCTGATACATAGCAAAAAGGGAACAGTGTGAAGTACGACGGCTGCGTTAGAGCAGCAGCATAGTCACGAGAGCTCTCCTGACACCCTGGCGTCTGGTTTAATTATGGACACTTTAATTATGTGAGACTAGCAGACTAAGAAATAGAAGCGAGTGATTTCAGCGAGAAATTGATCCCTGGCTCCGAACATTCATAGGCAGTCAATAAAACAAATGGACTCGAGTGTCTGAAACTCGCCATCCATCAATCTGACCCCTCATGGAGGGCAAGGGGGTAAGGGGAGAGAGGGCTTTTGTGTTGAGTTAATGTTGATTTATGCATGTCTGTACAACTGTGTGAGCTTTGTGAAGAACTTTTGAGTGTACATTCAGACACGACATGACAACGTGACTCACCCCAATGTCGGTGCTGTCTTTTCCTGGCTCAGATGGAGCACGTCCCCCCCTATGATGTGGTTCCCTCCATGAGACCCATCATCCTAGTCGGGCCGTCACTCAAAGGATATGAGGTAAGGAGAAAAATGATCATCATGTGCTTGTTTTGCATCTAATTTCACTTCCATAGTACGTTGTGCTTACGGCTGATGTTTTGTCAGGTGACAGACATGATGCAGAAAGCGCTCTTTGACTTTCTGAAACACAAGTTTGAGGGCAGGTAAGAACGAGAGCATCTGCTATCCACATCCATCATGTAGGCTCCGTTTACTAACTCGGTAACGACTGGCGTGCCCGATTTTCGTTTCAGGATATCCATCACACGGGTGACAGCGGACATCTCCCTGGCTAAACGTTCAGTCCTCAACAACCCCAGCAAACACACCATCATTGAGCGCTCCAGTACCCGCTCGAGCCTGGGTAAGACGACGTACAGCCACTGACAACTGACAACAATTAGAAGCTTATTTTGAAATTTGACAGATGACAGTACAGTATAAAGACAATATTACAGTGGAGATCAAGCAAATCGGAAACATTTCTGTTCATCAGGTCATGCTGCAAAACATCCATTTAAATACTTTTCACTATCTGTGTTTCATATCTTTACTGCTTTGAGTGTTTCTTTCTTATTTGGATGGATGGATAGATAGTAGTAGTTTGGCAAACGTTACTCAATCAGGAGGAAATAGTGCATTTGTTGGGCACTGTTTTCAGCTGCGGGTTGACACATTTGTTGCTCTAGGGAGCGTTCACAGCAGAAAGATGTTGTATTTGGGATTGACTCAAAATAAACAGGGGCTGTTCATTGTATAAAAGGAACATGTCAATCAGTGCAACAGTGTGGCTCACTGATGTGTTTTTAACAGTTTATGGACAACAGTGGAACTCTATGGCACAGAGGAATAAGGTATATCAGGCTTTGGCTACAAAGACAATTCTTCTTAATATAAATTCATTGGTGGTTTTGGTCTTTTCAGGGGATTTGTTGACAGTAAGTGAAATATAGAAATATAAAAGGCAGCTGGGTTTGCAGCTTAAAATCAAACCCTTTTGCAATTCCACACACATACAAAAACATTTACACATTGAAAAACCTAAAACCACAGGTAAGCAGTAAAATTACATTTTCATGATGCTGCAGGAGATACTAAACGAAACATAGAAAAGCACATGAATAGTTAGTCATTTGGCCTGTCTCAGCTAAAGTCCTTGTGATAACGTATGATTTATGTGTTAAATGTAACGAATCTAAGGGCTACCTGGAATTTTGGATACAGGATTGCGAGACACAATTTCTGTCATTTTTGCAAGTCTACATTCTGTAGTTCCATGTTAGAGCCTATAAAGGTGATCAGACCATGTAGGTACTGTTGTACATCGTCAAAAGACCAGAGAGTGTCAAGTTTATCCCTTTTATACCTGCTCTGACTGCCTGAGTCTGATCTGGCCTCCTCTCTCTTTCTTCATCCTGTCTTTTCTGCCCTTCACCCACCCATCCACCCCCTCTCCCCGCTTTCTTTCCCACCTCCCATGTTCTTCCACCACTGTCTTTTGATTCAGACGTACTGGGTACGTATGCTCTCCTTGAAACAAAATAATGAAGCCTCTCTCCTTCTTCCCTTCCCTTTTCTTCTAACTATATTCATCAACTGCTCATACATCGTTTGTCTGCCTGTCTGCTTGCCTGTCAGTTTCTCTGTTCCTCATACTTCTGTGTGACAGCCTGTAGTCTCTAAAAAGAAAAGAATTACAAAACTAAAGCTGGAAGAAATATGTGGGAGGGCAACCGAGCGGCTGTTACCTGCTCTAAACGAAGTGCCGGGATGCGCACGGAGGGAAGCCGATACTCTCCATACTGCTCTCCCCCTTTTGTGACCTTTTGTATAGTGCTACCCATATACTGTATGTGTGCAATCATACACAAGGATAGTCTCTATAGAAGCTGGACCTCGTCTCATGAACTCTGTCCAGTCATGGCAGGGGAGCAAGTTTCTCACGGAAGTAAAATCCAAATTTGCAGAAGTCTTTGTTGAGGTTAATGGAAACCTTGCCCGCTATTTCTTTTATAGGAGTTAAAGTTCACGTTTCTTATCGCTCAGCTGAGGCCCTGTTTTTTGCTCCAGCTTTAATTCTCTATCCTTCAGCCCTCTGGATGCTGCTAAATTGCGTGCAGGCCCCGTCTCTCTGCAGATTGCCTTGCCCCCGTTATCTCTCTCTGCCACTGGGTTGGCGGCACGCACACCTCGGAGGCGCTGAGGATTGACAAGACAGACGAGGGACATTCTGGTTTCCAGTTATAATCTCTGTACTTACACGTCAACAGGCTGATAAAAAGAAAAAGGAGGGGAGGAACTGTTCTTGAATGCTAAATAACAGGCTTTTATAAGCTGTTGTTGAGGAACAATGAAAACAAAACACCCAAGTAGTCCCCAGACTTGAGTGGTTCACCTGATAGAATAATTACTATTAGCGCTAACAAAAACTAATGTTCCACTTAATTTGTTTGATGAGGGTGTGTTTTTTTTTTGTTGTTTGTTTGTTGTTTTATTTACATGGTGAGAAATTGTGCCCTTATTTAGTTATTACAAGTGCCACAGGCATCTCATTCCTAAGTGCCTCCTTTTTTTGCAACTTTGAAATGAAAAAGATCAGAAGCACAAAAGGAAACTCTAAATGTTGGGAGGTTACAACAGAATGAGGATGCTGCACTGCTCCATTTAGCTGTGCATAAATGGAACTTTAACTGTGATGCAGTCTAATTCATACGCTTGGAACTGTTTTTTCTAAAACTTCGACATGCATGATCAAGTACTAACATGCTGGTTATGTACTGTACTTGTAAAGTAAAGGAGGTACGGCTCCTATACAGCGCTGTATCTCCTCAAAGAGAGAAGTAGTTTACATAATTGTTTTGCTGTCTCGCTGTATTTGTATTTGTCTTTTCTGTGCTGTGGGCCCTCAGCGGAGGTGCAGAGTGAGATTGAGCGTATCTTTGAGCTGGCCCGCACGCTCCAGCTGGTCGCTCTGGATGCAGACACCATCAACCACCCCTCTCAGCTGGCAAAAACCTCCCTGGCTCCCATCATTGTCTACATCAAAATAGCCTCACCTAAGGTATGGCACCAGAAGACCTGAAAGTTATCATCCTTGAGATTTTCATTAAATCAAAACCCATTTTTGATACTATTTATTGTTGGCTTCTTTTTTTTAGCAATAGCTTTTTAATGTACTTATATTCTGTAATGTCTTTCTATATAGTCATTTTCATTGTTAGTGGCAGAGTTGCTTAACTACAACATGAGTTAGTTTGGCTGCAATGTAAGCAGATACACCAGCTGCTCTTCTGTGGTATTTCTCAAAAAGTAGCTGCTCAAGGAGTGTTTGAGCCCCCAGAATTCTGGGACCTGTAGTATTGAGCAACACTTGCCGACACCATCAGTAAACAAATCAACCAGGGCTGAAATCTTAAGGATTGTAACTTTAAAGGTGCCCTGTGGAGTTTTCTTGTTAACAAAAGCAAATTTTTCAAAGCCAATTTTAGAAACTATTTTAAATCCTGCATTGTTTACATCCACGTT
Source organism: Coreoperca whiteheadi (assembly GCA_011952105.1). Taxonomy (NCBI): domain Eukaryota; kingdom Metazoa; phylum Chordata; class Actinopteri; order Centrarchiformes; family Sinipercidae; genus Coreoperca; species Coreoperca whiteheadi. The sequence goes on along the minus strand of CM022470.1, from coordinate 5,645,144 downwards.
TGCTAGTTGCTAGCGGTCTTCTTCTTCTTCGTGGCTTACAGTGGAATAGCGTGAAGCGCACCGTCCCTGTGAGCATGCATGACACCAACAAACAAGGGCCCACTAGTTCAAACGTTGCTCCATAGCACTACTTGTGGTCACAAACGCCACTGGGTACCTTTTGAAAAGTGTACTTTTTTTCAATTTGTTCCTTTTACCATGATAAAATTATAAAAGTGGGCGAGCAGATTCACATGAATAATTGTTGTTTCAGTAGACAAAGTGATGTTGTCTCCCTGCAGGTCCTCCAGAGGCTCATCAAATCTAGGGGAAAGTCCCAGGCTAAACACCTAAATGTGCAGATGGTGGCAGCAGACAAGTTGGCCCAGTGCCCACCAGTGAGTTTTGCTTTGTGACTTGAATAATAAAATAACTAAACAGTTACTAGTATTTCTATTAAAACAAGAAAAAAAAAATGCTTTAATGTTGGTACTGTGAAACCAACAAATAATTAATTTTATTTATCTGCAGGAATTGTTTGACATCATCCTGGACGAGAACCAGCTGGAGGACGCCTGCGAGCACTTGGCTGACTACCTTGAGGCGTACTGGAAGGCGACACACCCCCCGAGCAGCAACCCGCCCAACCCTCTGCTCAACCGCACCATGGCCACGGCAGCCCTGGCCGCCTCCCCTGAGCCCGTCTCCAACCTGCAGGTACAGGTGCTCACCTCCCTGCGCAGAAACATAGATCTGTGGCCTGACATGGTCGGTACTGTAGCGAATGAGGGGAAAGAGGAAGAACACGCTCTCTGAAGTCCAGCAGAGACGGGGGACGGGACTCCGGCAACTCAACCTCAACCTCAACCCAACAGCCTGCTCTCTTTACCCTGAAGGAAAAGTGCATTAAAGCCCTGTTTATGCTGTATATGGAAACACAACACAGATACACATTCACACAAACACACTATGTGGGAACTGACACATGAATGAGCTAATCGCAAGCCAATTTCCCGCACATTAACAGCCAGTTTAACAACACCCACACGTCAAATTACGTAGTCTGTATCTTAGCAGGTCAGCGTTTACTTCTCTGCACTGTTTAAACTGTGGGAGCAGCTCGACTCAAACCACTCTGGACGTAAGGAATAACCCATAAGGCACCCCTTGCCCTCGGGGGCCCCTCCATTTTGCTGTAATCAAGAGTAAAATGATATCTGCTGCCCCCCACCCTTCCCCCTTTTAGCCCTGTGGCCTCCTTTCTCCAGCACCTTTTCTTCTCTGGGAGACTCAATCCAGTTTGCTCTCCTCCTCTGTGTTGCCATGGTACCGCCCCTGAAAACAGCAAGTCATGTCCGCCTCTTCAAACAGAAACGCTTAGTCTGGTGGAGGCTGTTGCTAACACTCTGTCCAGTTTAATCAGTTTAACGGCAAAGTACTAATCAGCTTTCACTATCCCTAAGTTATTACTGGCTACACATCGATGATGATGATGAATTGCATACTGTCAAAGATATTTATGTCTTTGAGAGTATGGCGCCCGAGTGACAGTATTGCACCAAATGGCAGGAAACATGTTTTTATATCTCCTCCTATCACTTTTTTTATAGGCTGTCATTATAGAGGCAACACAAATAATCCAAGAAGAACACAAGAGCCAGTTGCACTTGGTACTGGTATTTCTTACGTAAAAATTGTGTCAGTATAAACCTCATACTTACAGATCTACAGAGTTCAATTATCTACACAATCATTGGGTAGTGCTATTTCTGCTTTCTTTTCTGCCATGAGGTCAATCTGCCAGAAGGTGGCACTGTTGTTATAGTAGCTATTCGGTTGGCTTGAAGAATAACTGCTTGTTTGTGTTTGAGTTTGCAGGTAGGTATCATGATTTAAAATAATCGATTAGTAGAACTAATTTGTTTGAATAACTGAGTAATTACGGAATTTGTTTGTGTTGAATTTTTGAGTATAAGTTAATGTGTGTGCACGCTTACAAACGTGGAATGCGTGTGTGTGTTTATAAATAGATTGATGTCAGTCATGTAGGCCTACACTAATGCTGTCAAAACCCCAGGTCCTTTAGCTGGAACATCTCAGTTAATGATTTTGTGTTTTTTTTCTGAAGGCCTGTGTTGTATGCTCTGCCTCGTGCTAACTCTGCTGACTAACGACTGACAGTTTGGTTTTTGCTCTGCTTATTTGTGTCTCTGCGTGGTTGCATGGCTGTGGCTGGCTGCAGGGGCCGTACCTGGTGCACGGTGAGCAGAAGCGGGAAGGGCATTTGACAGAGTGTGGTGGGAGCGGCACCCTGCATGACTATCAGACAGACCTGGGAGGAAAACCTCCGCAGCAGCAGCAGCAGCAGCAGCAGCAAACGTACATACGCTCTTCTCGTGGCCATCTACGGGGAGGGAGCGGGCGGGGCCTGTCACGGCAAGACACCTTCGACTCTGAGACCCAGGGCAGCCGGGATTCTGCCTACACCGAGGCCGGCGACTCCTGCATGGACATTGAGACTGACCCCTACGAAGAGCCCGAACCCTACCGAGGTGGCGGGGGTAGCCGCCTCCACCTGGCGCAGCATCACGGCAGACAGGCCTCCTGGGAAGACGAAGGCGCAGAGCCGGACCAGGAAAACCTGAACCACCCTCCGATGCCGAGCCAGACGCAGCCGCATGGACGTGCCAAGCTGAGGGAGCGTTACTGCCAGGACCCTGTGGACACGGGGGCCAACATGAGCCGCAACAAGAACCAGGACGACTGGGGGAGGGACGTCTACATCCGCTGAACACGCATCATACCACAGAGGCAAGGAGCTACTGGACAGCCTGAGAATGAGGAAGGAGGGTGGAAAGGTTCAGGTTTTGGGTTCATAAGGAACTGAAGTGTGGATCTGGGGCCATGCCAATCAGGCTAACAAATGAATCTGTTTACATCCCAGTACAATGTAAAGAAATACATCAACTGCCAGATGCCATTCTCATCCACTTCTTGCAATTCAATTTATTTATGTTTAGAAAATAATATTGGTCTGTTTTTTGTTTCCTATGTTAATACTGCATGAATATCATGGATTTCTAAACTGACAGCACGAGGACAGTAATTGTTACAATTGTGAATCGATGATTGTGATTTGTATGACTCAACCTTTCCTTTAGTTGAAGAGTGTGACGGCTGGTAGAGCTGTAGTCTGTCATGTCTGTCCTCTGCGGTCTTAAACAGGGTCTAATGTCTCCGTCCCCATGTACAGTGTCAGGGTTTCTCTTTACCTTAATCTCACTCACTGCTTTTGGATTTCAGGATTTCTCCCATACGGAGATCCAGGAGTTATGAGTCTCTCACCTCCACTTTCTTATCACCCAGACCTTAAAATGCTGGTGAAGAAGTTGCCATATTTTAACACAACAATTTATTGATGTTGCGCTTAATAACAACAAAGAGCATACACTCCAAAGACGTTTACTTCTTCCCTGACCTGGTTCAGCCACTGTACCCGTCTGTACACGTCTGACCCAGTCCTCCCGTTTATGTTTTTTCTCTTCCTCGTGGGTGCTGAGGGCGCCTCCAGTATTCATTTGTTCTCTGTTTTGTTTTTTTCTAACGTGATGCAGATTCAAAGAAGCACTGCCGTTGTAGTTTTGTGAATGAAGTGTCCTGCCTTAGTCACACCCACCTTAAAACACCCTTATTTGAAGAAAACTCCAATCACAAGTGCCGGAATGTCTCGCCAAGCCATGTCCACCGCTGCCATGGTGGGATGTCTTAACTCTTGTTACACTCGTTTTCATACCACATCTGTGTGTCTTCATGTCTCGTGGCTACTCTGCACTGTAGCCCATCAGTCGCTCCAGCACATAGCTCATCTCGTTTAGTTTTTTTTTTGCACCAGCTTCGTCGTCTATTTTTCAGGGCTAATGGTTATATAAAACGTACTTGTGTGTGTGTGTGTGTGTGTGTGTGTGTGTGTGGTTAATCACTCCCAACTTCCACGCAAACAGCTAGCTTGTCTGATATTAAATACCACTATCTTCTTACTCTTGATTTCTGACTGAATTAGTGTTGTTTTTTCCCCCGTGGACATTTGCAATTTTTTATGTTGAATCTTCAGTTCTTGTGAGGTAGTGAGAGGAGTATCAAATGGGGTGTGTGTGTGTGTGTTGGGGTGGGGGGTAGGATCAGATTTGGTCTTTACTCAGTTATCTATAATGGAGAATCCATGAATGTCTTTGGTGGGCAGCTTTGGCCCTCCCGTCTTCGGTTGAATAAGTAAATATTAAATAATGATCAGTAAATAATGGTATTGTTGCGTTATCGCAATTGTTAAAAAAATATGAAATAACATGTATCATTGGTGCCTGATTGTAGCTACATTTTGCTTTTTCTGCCTTTCATTTTTAACCTGTGGATAAATTCGTATTTTAATTAAAAATTGAATCAGAAAATGCCATTGTGTGACTTAATTGATGCGGGGAGTTGTGATTATCAACGACAGATTTCAATGATGCACAACCTGTATGTGTACACTTTGAGATTCATTAGTGGTGTTTCCTTTTATGTCTCTCAGGACACATAAAGAGGTTTTAGTTCAGGGGAAACCATATAATACGATGGAGTAAGCTTTTCTGTCTTCTTCTTGCGCTCCATCTTCTTTCATTTCATTCACTTCATTATTTTGAGCAGGGTACACCACAAGATGTGTCTAATATAGAAAACACCTAACTGCCTGTAAAACCTGTCCTGTCAAGGTGCTTGGTTTGTGGGGGGGTATTGGACCTGCGTCACTTTATTGTTTCCTCATTTGCATTCTCAGGAACTATGATCTCCCAAACACTCGTCTCAAATTGCAGCACATGTGATCACACCTGCCAAGGAGGAAACATAATTTAAAAAAGAAAGAAGGCTGAAGCTAAATCGCAGCTGAATCCAGGATGTGGTTTTTTTTATTTTCTCGCACTCAGAGTTCTTGTCAACTCATCATCTACAGCTCGCTGATGCTCTCGGTGGAAGAAAATGTCACAAGCGAAGACATGGTTTCCATCTGAAACTCAAACGTGAGCCTTGCATCAGACAGTTATTTAACAAGGTGTGACAGAAAGAGCCCATTGGGCCGAGAGGACTGTAATATCAAACTAGGAAGAAGTGAGTTTATGGGACCAGATGAGCTCCAACAGTTTACGTGTGGAAGAAGTATTCATGTAACTTTTCATAAGTAACAATACAACAGTGTAAACTCACTTTGTTACAAAATTGCACTTAGAAGTACAAAAGCTTTGTCAACTAAATTGACTTGTATAAAGTATGAAAAGTACTCAGAATGAGCAGAATGACCCGTTTCAGTGTTACATTATTATATATATTAAATTATTGGATTATTGTTACATATGCATTAACATGTAAGCAGCATATTACTGTTATAGCTAGTCACGGTGGAGCTAATGGAATTTCTACTTAATATACTGTTGGACAGTTAAATCCATTAAAAATCATTATAATTTAGAGGCTGATTGTATATTTTTTCAATAAAATCTATAGAGTAGCTAATAACTGTGGGCGTTTAATAAAATGTAGTGGTAGTGGTAATGAGTAGAAGTATAAAGTAGCATAAAATATAAATACCCAAGTAAAGTAAAGTAGTACCTCAAAATTGCTAAGTTAGTACAGTACTTTCATCCTCTGATGCATTGAAACCAATACTCATTCACTCTCTCAAAAGATGTCAATGTGTTAACATTTTAAGGGAAGTTCCAGAGAACCTTACAGGGCAAAAACATGACTGTAAAACCTTGACACTCCAGGAAAATTGGGACACTATTGCAAAACTTTAAGATATTCAAAGCGATGAAAAAAAGATCACGCTTTGACGGTGGTCATTGTGACCGAAAGCTTGTTGGAGAGAAAGAGGTAGGTGGGCAAAGGTTTTGATGTTTTTCATTGTTGTTGTTTTTTGTTTGTTTTTTTACCGCCAGCATCTTTTTGCTCTTTTGTCTTAGTTTTTTGGTCTATGGTTCATTCATTTATACTCAATGGTTAATGTGTTAATACCCTAAAATGAGATATTTGATGTGACGTGGATGGAGACTGTTAGTTGTACTGCCTCTAACACTGTGTGGCTGGGAAAGGAACCTAACCTGGGGAAAAGGCCCCAACGGAGAGAAGATTAAGAGCTGTCAGCCAACATGTTAGGGCAAACCACTGAGGATTTACAGGGAATTGTTATTGTTATCTTTTTTTAGAATGAAAAGGGTAAGTACCTGGAAAACACGTGGAAAGACTTTTAGGTGGAAAGTCCTTTTTACATTCCCTTTTTACACCCAGTTTTGCTTTCTGTTCGTTCAGAAACATGTTGCTGTGATTCGCAGAATGAGGAAGTGCCGCGGTTTCCATATATGGACTGGAGATGCGTGTCATTAGCTGCGTCATCAGCCCACTCCTTTAGTCACTGTGGCAAAGGGAAGGCCCGTGTTGTATGTCGCCTTCAAGGGATCCTGACTGCCTCTCAAAACGCCGCGCTCAGCGTTTCAAAGACGAATCAGAAATGTTTTCAGCATATAAATCGCTGTCATTGAAGAGCGTTAAAGCCTTTTTAACTACTTTATATACTGTTGGATGGTTTCATCTATAGCACAGTATCATATTTTTTAAAGTGATCGTGTATTTTGTTAGTGAAATCTGTACAGTGACTAGTAACTCCAGCTGTCACTTGAATGTAATGAAGTAAAAAGTACAATATTTCTCTCTGAATTGTACGGGAGGAGAAGTATAAAGTAGCATAAAATTGCAATACACAAGTAAAGTAAAAGGGCCTCAAAATTGTACTCAAGTACAGTATTTGAGTAAATGTACTTATTTACTTTCCGCCACTGCACCTTGCTGTGTTTACTATCCTGATGGGTCCCTCACGTGGGGACATTTCCCACAGCCCCTGAACGCACCGTTATTATGCCCTTTGTCCGTGGCTTGTTCGACTGCAAGTACCAAAACTTTTCTCTTTAAGAGGCGCCACCCACTAGGCTGAGGCCGAAACTGATATCAGATGAAGGAACAGAGTTTGTCTGACAGTTAGCTGTTAACTGACACTGAAGTCTGTCGTTTCCTGGATTTCTATTGTGTTCATCACTCACCTCTCACACACACAAACACACACAGGCTTGTCGGACATGGGATTTCTTCTGACCAAGATGATGGCTGTCTTCGGTGACAGAGGTAAGAGTAACTCATTTTACACAACTTCTCAATTTCCCAGTGTCACTTTCGGGATGGATGGTGTTTGTCAGCTGCTATTTGGGCGTCTTTCAAAGCCCATAAGGGTAGGAATATCCTTAGAAATGATATGTTGTAAAAAAAATCTAATCAAATAAGATTTAAAAAATCACTTTACACATAAATGTCCTTTTGTTCTGACTGACAGACAGTAAAACTCAGACTGTCAACTTCAGCTTCGTTCTCTGCCAAACAGTGAATGTACAGTCCATGAGACCTGACTGGTATTATTTCTATGCAGTGATGTAATAACCTTTATGCTAGATAAGAAACGTTATTTTGCTCGGTACCTGTCTTTATCTTATCTGTGTGTACATTTGTCTTGGGATGTACTGAAACAAATTCTGCAACTCAAGATCAGAGTGTGTTTCGAATGAGGATAGCTACAAATCCAGTTTGCACCGTTTGGGTTAAATGTAACTTGTTTTTTCTTCAGAGCACAAAGTTGTTATTGTGGGTTTGGACAATGCTGGAAAGACAACCATCCTCTATCAGTTGTAAGTGAATTTCCGGGGCTACAATAGTCAAACAACTATAAAATCTGGGAAATGTATGTACTCTGAATTCTATCACAAAAAAATTGTATTTGTTTCCCCTCCTTCACCACACCAACAGCCTGACGAAGGAAGCCGTCCACACATCACCGACCATCGGCAGCAACGTCGAGGAGATCATCGTACGAAACACTCACTTCTTAGTTTGGGATATCGGAGGACAGGAGAGCCTTCGAGCCAGCTGGTACTCGTACTATGGCAACACAGAGGTACGGATCACTGTCTGTCTTCAGATCCTCTGTCTGACTCTACGTAAGAGACTGAAACACATTCCAAAAGTCAGAAACAAGACACTTTGATGATGCTTTTATCTGAAGTACCTAGTCTGCACATTTAAGTTTTGATCTAGCTGCGTTTCTTTACAGTTTCTTGGTCTTATGGGCCTAAAAAAACAAAAAAAAACACCTAGAGTTCAATATATAAATGATGGTTGACACTCTTGATATTCAAGACAGAAACAGAAACCAGCCTAAATGTTTATAGGCTATTTATAGTTTATAGGCCGTTAACCCATATTGGTTTCTTGTTATCCTACCATGTCACTTGTATTGATAAAGTTACGTATCGCTGTTACATAATCATTTATAATACATTGCATTCTGTATGTCTGTAGCAGACGTCTTGTGCCCCCTTCTATCATTACAACAGTCACTGATAACGTGGGCTCCGATAATGTGAGATATCTGCCGATTGTGTAGCTACTAATAAGTGATTTAATCATATGTTGTGGCACTTTCAGATTGTCATTCTGGTTGTGGACAGCACCGACCGCGAACGCCTCACTCTCACCAAAGAAGAGCTGCACCGAATGCTCTCACATGAGGTACAAATCCAGCTTTTATCAATTGAAAGCTGATGTGACATCAAGCTGGTAAATGAAAAGAGAATCCACCAATTTAGTTTGAACGCAGCCTTGACGTAAAGCCCTTTTTGTTGTTCAGCGAATCTGCCCAAGTTTGCTCATCGTGCTTTGACTTCTGTTTTCAGAGTGACTAATTGCTCTACAAGTAACAAACCCATGACACAACATGATGAGGAAGTTTCAACTTAGACGGTGTTAGTCAGCGTGTTGACATGTGCTCAGATATTCCGCTGAGGTTGCTGTTCCTCTCTCAAAGTTGACCCCATTTTTGGGGTTTCCAATGGAACTGTTTCAGCTCTATAAATATAAATTGATACCGAAAGCAGCGTTGGTAACCCGTCGTCTCTGGTTTGGACGTAGGACCTACAGAACGCAGCCATCCTTGTTTTGGCCAACAAACAAGATGTGAAGGGCTCGATGACGGCGGCAGAGATCTCCCAGTGCCTCACGCTCGACTCCATCACAACACACTCCTGGCATGTCCAAGCCTGCTGCGCCCTGACAGGAGAAGGGTGAGTCCAACACACCTCACACGCAGTCACATCTGCCTGCCATTATCATCGGGTCTGAGTCAATCCTTAAAATACCGTTACAAACATCAGCTTCTGCTGGAACAACCGCTTATCGTTTCTTTTCACTCTCTCGCAGCCTACCTGCCAGTCTGGACTGGATGAAGTCGCGGGTTGTTGCAAACTAGAACACAGCGCCGGTGGATATAGACTTCCTCGAACTGAGCCAACCCCGAATGGCGCTGCAAAGGCCACGGTGTCAGGGCTATTTATAGTGTTTTGGGCAAAGTCCTGTGAACATGGCGTCTGTGATGGAGCCTGCCACGCCACACCAGACAGTATGTCTTACCCAGCTGAGTGAGAGTCTGCAAGGGGCTGCCTCTCGCATGGCTGAGCCTCAGGGTGGATGAGCAACAGAGAAACGTGGATGATAAAAAGAGGTGGTTAACGTACACCAAATATCAGTGAATTCAGACTCCAAGTGTTGATGTGACAGTTTAAGAACCGCTTGGTTGTTTGATTATATTCTTATAATCTGATTAACTGGCAAAGCTTTTTCTCAGTTGTTGCTATGAAGATATGCACAGTAAGGCAGTTTTTTTTATGTGCATTTATGTTTCTTTAAGTGACCCATGTGTGTAAGATATCCTACCTGACCAGTCTCATAAGCATTTCACTAATCAAGGGACAACAACAGCTTACTTTATTGAATTGTAAAGTCAAGTAGTATTCCTTCATTAATTACTAGAACTGAACAACCACTGATGTTAAACCTACACTTGAATGACAGGCCGTCTGGAAAACACGAGGCAGGTAGATCACAGATGACAATTGATAACACTAAGGCACACATTTTACAGATAAATGTTATTTGTTTGTTTAAATTTTAGTGGGTTAATCTGGTGCCCTTTCATATCTCCTTGAACCGTGACAATCATGAACATGAACCTGAGCTACTTCTGCTGCACCCCCGAACTTAGCACCTCACTAGTTACAAAACAGCTGTTCCATCACAAAGTGAGTTTAGTAGCTGCCTCATATTAAGCTGATACAGTTACACAATAACTGAGAAGAAACTGTAAGCACATACTGTAGCTGCCTTACTCAGAAACTCTGCAATGTTATGATACAAGTTAGCGCCTGATGTATATGATTATATTTTATGCCAGTGAACAACAGGACACTTTTGTTAGACCTAAAGGTTTTAAGTAATTTTTGTGTTTGTTTAAAACAAAGCTCTTGAACTATTTACTGAAAAGGAAAATGAGCTAGCTGCTAATGATTGTGAGTCATATTTTTAAAGGATATATTGTATTGTGTCATTTTTAAATAAATGTATGAATAAATGAATATTATCATTGAAAATATGCAGTGCGTGTGATGTCTATGGGGCAGCTGTAATATTCTTTGTTTCCACAAGCGATGCACAGCATACTATTGAAGGGTGGTTTATACCTGCAGTATTGTGCCACCACTCTTATTCACAGCAGCAGGTTTTGGCAGCACTAGATGAAGTCATTCAGTTCAGTCATACTAGATTATGCTATAGATACTGTAGCATTATGCTGTATATGAATCTACAGGATACAAGCAACAGGCCTGTCGTTGCAGTGAAATTAGCCTTATAGCAGCAATTAACATTTGTACGGCGCAAAAAAATGTCTGCTTCCTTCTCGGGAAGACATGTTTGATGAAAGCCAAAGAGGAAAATTCTCAGGGGGCATCCGGATTTGAACCGGAGACCTCTTGATCTGCAGTCAAATGCTCTACCACTGAGCTATACCCCCTACGCTCCGGTGAGGTGGTAGCCTATGATTATTATTAAATTACAATGAAAACCTGATTTGGCCGTCTGTATTGACCGTACATGGCTTATGCGTATTTACATTTATCGAACACAATTTGATTTTGTCGACAGTCGTGGTATCTATCAGGTATTTAACGGGCACGACGTTATTTCGCCCACTAGGGGGAGAACGAGTCTCCATTTGTGGCTACGTGTACAGTGCAGGTACAGTAAACTGAAAGCAAAAAGTCCTGCAACTTAAATGAGAAATTACGTCGTTTGTAACGGCCCTCTACAACGAATCACACACAGATCATGCAAAACCTTTGTCAATTAACTTTCTATCTCTCCCATAGAAATTCATTGCTGAAATAACCATACTCTTATTATGAAAGGTCTCTGCACTGCTATTCGTCTCGACCAGTGCATCTACAATAAGGTCCCCCCTGCTTCTGAACGCTGGTATGATTCCTTTGTGGAGCAACTCACATTTTTGCAAGTCTAACTTATTACAACATTCAACATGCATCGCTGTAATGGCCACTAAGAAATCCACGATTAAAGCTATTTCAATATAAATAATGCGGGATGAAATCCACAGTCGTTCTGTGCAAAAACGCATTCAGCAGTCTGACTTCTTGACAAATCAAGGTATCTTCCTTTTTGGTTCAAGATTCCCTCAGATTTGTGTTATTATCCCTCTGCTGCAGTTAATTTATTTGTATTTATTTAATCTGTATTTAATCAGGCAGTCTCATTGAGATTAATATCTCTTTTCTAAGAGAGACCTGGGAACAAGAGCATTCAACAGAAGACAAGCAAAAAAAACAGAATCAACACAACTACACAATAAATAAGGAAATTAGTAAAAACAGTTAAGAATCATCAAAAAAGGTAAAGCAGTTCCTGGATCATGTACTTTAGTTACTAGATTTAAATGAGAGAAGAGATGTGAGGTAGTTGTGAATACCATGTACTTGGTCTTTTCTGCATTTAAAACTAGTGATTAAGGACTGATAATTGGGAAGCCTCAAAGGAAGACTGAAGACAAGGGCTGGGGTGGAGCCTGGGGCATTTAAAAATGTATCATCAGCAAAAAAAGAAAAAGAACATTGATATCTTGATTAGGAAGAGATACTTGTACAAAGTAAACAGCAATGGACCAAGGATAGACCCCTGTGGCAACCCATTTCTGATGGTAAGATGGCTTGACTGAGTACCATCAGCGACAACAGTCTGAGTTCTCTCTGTAAGGTAAGACATCTAGACCTTCAGACTGCTCCGCAAGGAAACGTTGTCTGTGGAAACACAAATAGGAAATTGCATACGAAAAAGACTTCAACTTCGCAAGATAGCCACCTGGTTTTTCTATCTCAAAATAGTTGAGGCCTCATATTAGCTTTAACTGAACTTTAAAAGTAATTTTTATACACTAAGTGAACTATGGATTTTGCTCCCCAGTCACTTACATTGAAAATGATTTAGACTAAGTAACAAATAATACCCCTTTCAATGTAAATATGGGCATGTTAGTATTGTTTTAAGGTAGACTTGTAAAAACATGAACCTGTCCTATAATGTTGTCATTCAACTTGTAGATAAATTGAGATCATTATATTAAACAAAATACACTGATTTCACACTTAATCTTAGGGACATCCACTTCATATTAAGTTGAAGTCCCATTTTTTGCACATAATTCATATCTCAAAGAGTTCAAATTATTTTCTAACCACTCTGCTTCTCTTTATCCACTGGGCCCCCTTTCTGATTGCTCTAGATTTACCTGCATTCGCCTCATCAGTGCACTTCATGAAAGAACAAGTTATCCAAACAGTATGCTCGCTGAGTATAACATCTTGATTTACAGAAAGATATGAAAGTGGTAGTTATTCCAACCTCTGTGTATTTATTTGTATGTTCAAAGGCAACCGTCTCTATGAAAATCCACACAGGCTGCTGTGCACACTCTACGCTCGTGTTTATGGTCTGCATTATAGGACAGGGTACTGGTTGCCTTTCCAGCTGTGAATCCAATAAACGCTCAGCTGCCATTTTCTCTCCCAAGCATTCCGTGTTTGCTCTCGTAGCAGATAGAAATGATGAGAGCGGTAGTGAAGAGAGGTGGTGGAGTCCGCCGCAGTGCTTTTTCAGTTATACATGCCATAAAAAAACGGGGCATTTACATAACCACTGGAAATTAAACTGCAACAAAGCGACGTTTCTGTTCCATGTGGGCCTCAAAAGGATGTTGTTGTTAGAACAGAGACACAATGTTTTGAAGACTCATAAACAGACTTGACATGGAATGTGTGTAATATCATAACTAGCACTGATTTTGGGGCCTGGCTTTGTTAGCATCATGGTCACCATGTCTAATCTCAGATGTCAGATTTCTCCCTGACCTCGCAGCTGGTTTGGACAGAGGGAGGCGCCATACGCTCTGCTGACTAACTCCAGTGGATGGTCCTATTTTTACTTTATCACTCAGAATGATGGGAGAGGTTAGCTGCAATTCCAGTGCAATGCACCGGAATCCCAAACAGAGGAATACATTGTATACTTTTAGAAAATAGAAAGATAGAACTCAATGTCCAGGTGTTTTAAAGTGTGCAGATGATAGACTTTATCCGTTCTGCCCCAAGGCCTCATCAGCTGATCCTTGTGTCTTTTGCAATCACCAAGGCAACGGACGAACAGCACTGAGGAGGAGAGAAAGGGTGTAGTTAGAAACAGGGTGGTGATTCGGAGGGAGGAAGAGAGTGACGAGTGGAAGCGGGATTCAGAGAAAGCTGTTTTTGCAAAGAGAATAAGAGGAGGAAGAAGAGAGAAGCTAAGAGAAAGCTGTCTTTATTTGTTCTTTTTTTTTTTTGTCTTTTGCTACCCAACATGTGTTTCAGCTTGGTGATGCTCTTCCTCTGCCTCTCCCAAACAGAGCTGGCAAGAGTTTTGGCTCAACAGCAAACAGGTGAGGTTGTGTGTATTTTCCCTCCATCATCATTGCTTTAATCTTTCCTCCTGTGCGCACTGCCTCCTGTCTGGCCTTTAAAGTCACACAGATGCTTAAGCTTACAGGTGTAGCAGGTCTGTCTTGCAGCTTCTCCACGTTCTATCTTTTGCTCACTTGGCACTTTTACTTAATGTTTTGAAGTCTGTGCAGTTGAACTCCGCATGCAAACGGTTTTCTTAATTAGTTGTCACAGTCATTTGTTCTTGAGTTAAAGGCATAGTTAATATTCGTATTTATTCATTTTCATTTTGATGCTGTGTGTGATACGGTTGCTATTTTAACTCACTATAAACCACAGAACTTCAGTGGGACTCTTTATGGAGCAGCAAATGGGCCGTGCCCTTTCCATTTTACGCACAAAAGTGAATAACCTAGGTTACAATAAAGTGCACAATAAAAATACACTCTTCCACAAGCATGCGACAGAGTCTAAACAACAACCCACAAACAGCCTGTCTCAGGTTTAAAATTAGATTGACTTTGTTTTTCTTCTTGCCTCCCAGCTAGGCTGGCAGAAAAACGTGAGAGGCGCTTGAGCTGTTGGAGAGTGGAGACATCAGTTACCACATATTTTTTTGATATAGGGACACATTTTGGGAAGTAGAGAGGTGCAGAGGGATATGCAGGGGGTGTTTTTGGGACATTCATATTCATTTATTTCTAGCTCTAAGGAATTTGACTGGTCACTCTCTACAAACTCCTTCCCTCCTGGCCTTTTCCTACATCTCATCAGAACAGCTTTAAAAAGAAGTTAAATCATCCAGTACTCCTCATGGGTTCAGGAGAGTTCTTCTGCATCGGGAAATGTGTTGCGGGTGAAACAGCATTACCGCGCAGGCGTTGCGCAGATATGTGCTTGCTACATAAGGGGTATTGACCTAGCATATCCTCCTTGCCTGCGCCTAATTTCTTTATCTGCCTTGTCACTCAACATTACATTCTGCTCAGTTTTAAAATCGACTGTGGTCCTGAGAGAGCCATCTACACCATCGGAACCAGACTGTAAAAACACAGCGCCTCGAGCAGAAAATGAATTGTGTACCCTGCAATGACCTCAGTGTTTGGCCTCTTGTCTCCTGTCCTGCTGAGACGTTTGCTTAACAAATAGCCCGAAGCTGATCCAGACATGTTGGAGCTAAGCATGGAGTGGAAGAATGAGAAGCAAAGTGAAAAGGATTGTTTTCTAAGATTGGATCATAGATAGGATGTTATTGTCTGTGGATCCCAGATTGACTCTTATTTTATAAAAGTCATGTGAAATTTGACTTGTCATGGCAAAACAGTCTTGTGTTTTAGGAAAAATAAAACGGCAAGAACAAAAACAGTTATCTGCCAACAGCTAAGCAACATGTTCTTTGATTCATGTTGTAATTTGGAACAGCGTTTGCATGGGAAATGGTTTTGGCCCGAACTCTGCCCCCTTCATTCATTTCTCTTATCGGACAATGAAAACCAAAATAATGTTTTTACCTTCCATGCCGAGATGTGGTTTCACCATAACAGAAGAAAAGTGAGGCAATCAGTGCACTTGTGTTCTCTTAACAAGACTTGACTAAAATTGGAATGTCTCTTGTCGTTATAGTTTTATTGTGAAATGTAACTTTGTTGCACTCTCTTAGGGATGTTATAAATCAAATTAGTCATTTTTAGGATTCCTGGGTGATATTTATTTAAGGAGGCTCCCCTCAAAGCTTTAATATCATGGTAATTGTTGCTGTAATATATCAGCAGCTCATTTACTGGCCAAAATACATAGTGAGAGATGTGCCACCTTATCAGCTTCCCAATTATTTAATAATGGAGTTGGTGGGGTTCCGTTAACTATGCACATTTCTTATCTCAAATATGAATCACTCTTCGAATGTCCGAGACCAAAGTGGCTTGATTATCTGGATGAAACTTATTCAGTGGAATGGAACTAAAGGATTGCGGAACATCAACCGCACGCCTTGAAATGAACTATACATATTTATTGTGGGGGATGCTGAGGAGTCCATGCCAACTCCTCCAGCCTCGGCTCAGGAAGGGTGTGTTCTCTCAGACCGCTCTGAGCTGACCGCTCACAGAAAAAGGCAGCTAAACGTCGTGGTTTGGTCGCTTCCGAAGGAGTGGGCAGAGGTCAGTTTTCTGTCCAAAACATTGGCCCTTTCATTTACTACATTTGACCACTACAGTGGTTCCTGTTTTACCTTAATGGGTCTGTAATGGAATTTAATCCTATGCACAAGAATTTATGAAAAGATAGGACAAGTATTATTAAATCAATGTGTATTGCATGGGCCATATATAAACTGTGCAACTGTGCGCCATAAGTTTAGATATGTATTTTGTATAAAAACATCATACTTCTTAATATCAAATTACAATTTAAATCAGTCTCACTTCAATTTTAAAGACTCTACAAATAGATGATTATGGAAGGAAAAAACATAATACTTCTATTTTTAAATAATTGTTCATGTAATCATAAGGCCAGTTGCAGTGTTATTATTGACTCTAAGGTATCAATATGTATTTCAGATGCAGCCAAAAGATTCTAAATGTTCAGTTCTTACCAAAGGGATACCAGTGTTGTTCATGTTTACAGGTACTTGACTGTGAAAATCAAGTGAGAGTTCAATATTACGAAGAAAATCTGAAGGGTATATACTATTGATAAAGGAGTTTTCACTCTTTTATCAATAGTCAAATGTAAGTTTGAAAATTGAGTTTTCCAAATGTTTTCATTGATTGTTATAAGATCCCCAACAGCATGAGCAAACCTCAGAGTATGTGCAATCCAGTAAATAAATCATATGCAATTGGATGAGCAGAGAGTGTTTTTGTCACTTTCTTCTGGACAGCCAAGACAATATGACTCCCATCTCACTGTTTTGGTTATCTGCCAGCGATGTTAATACTACTGGCTGTGAGACCGATGGCCTGAGTAGATATTATAAGCCACAACTTCATATTGAGTCTCTGCACTCCTCCCAACTTTTATAAACCAGAATAATGTTTATCTGCTGCACTGCAGACCTCAACAACTGTGTGCACACCATTCCTCCTCTTACCTCATAGATGCCATAACGGGGCGGATCCAATCACACATCTAGGTTTAATATATGAGCTGCCACGAATGCATTGACGCACCACTTAATTGAATCAAAGGGTGGAGAGAAACACTCACGAACAAATACAATAAGGTCCTATGAGGTCAAGACATTTGAGATGTCACTTCAGAAACTTGTTAAATGACGCGTTGTAGTTTTGATGGCTGTGGAAGACATCAGTATTATAATTGTGTAGATGCAGAGTGATGTTTAAAGCAGGCCTCGCCAGCCAATGTCCCTCACAGTCTGAACTCTGGGGGTTTGGCACACGACGTAGCTGAGGGACCAGCAGGCCTGTTTTCCCCTCCCACGTTCAGGACAGAATTGCAAGGCATCAAACCAATGTCAACTAACATTTCACTTGCATAAGAGGAGCTGTGCTGGGTGCTGGCGCCCATAGGAACTCGTTTAGAAGCTGAATGTGTCAGATTTGATATTCTTAAATGGGTTTTCTTGTTGATAATTCAGACTGATTTGAGCTGAGGCTCCCTGCTTTAACAACTTTCTGTTTTCCAATGAACACTGCGAAACTGCAAAAGAGATGGAGCTGTAGTTTGTTCATTTTTTGGGCTAGTAAAGGTGCTTTAAATGGCTGAATTTAAAGAATTTCCTTTAGCTGCCTAATTCAGATGGCAGGTCAGTGTGGCCGAACACCTGAAAAATAAGCACGTCTTTTCGCGTCCATTTTGAAACCAGTGCAGTAGACATCATACCTTATTTCTCACACCTGTGAGTCACACCCTGGGCCCCTAGTAAGTTATTTCAAACTCACGAGCTTTTGCAAACCTCAAGATCTGGCTTTATCGTAAACATTGTATTGAATGTGCAGCCAAGCACTTTAAATTATCTTTTAAATCACACCATGTTTACTCAAGTCCGAGATGTTTTATTCTTTTGCATTCAAGGACAAACATCTGTGCTGGCAGAAAATAACCTGGCGCATTTCAAGGAATGATGTAGACCCACGACATTAACGCGCTGAATGGGAGATCGGGTGTCATTACAGTTTATTGAAATCAGGTGTATAAGAGGAGGGCACGCTCTTTAAACAGGTGGCTTTACCTCAGTGGAGGAACATGCCCCCCATGTCAAATCCTGCTTCTCAAACTTGCACGTTCAAGTGGGTTACAGAAGTTAGAGCGAGCCTCCAAGTGTGGGTAAGTTCTGGCTTCACTCCGCTGCGGCAGGAAGACAAAACACGTTCAGCTTAAAACCTCACCCTTAAAGTGTCAATTTCAACGACTCGAGGGTCCAAATTTCCACCCAGTCCCCTTTTGCTTCTTTGAGTTAGTGGTCCATGTAAGTTTGAAGGCATGCCGCACTCCAAGTTGAGGGGGGTGGGGGGCGGTGCTGCTGTTAACAGTAACTTAGCTGTTGGTTTCAGCTAGCGTTAGCATGATTTGGGGAGCAAGCAGGCAACTTCGGACACAAGTAACCGTGAGGATTGGCACAGTTAATTCAAGGGCGAACAGGTGTTTGAGCTTGGGCTTCCTAGCCGGACCACTGGGGGATCTGGTAGAGTCGCCCTGCTCAGTTTTACTCTGCTCAGTAGCCAACGGTCCCGACATGAAAGCACCGGAGCAGCAGAGACCAACTCTTCGCGGCAGCCAAGCTGACCGCGGCAGGACATTCACGGTGTTTCTGGACGGGAAACTGAACACGGCGGAGTGATTTCTCTTGGCTTTTTTGTTCGTTCCCAGCGCCACTTCAAACACCTCCTGTAGTTTGCTGAAAGCCAGGGGAAGGAAAAACAGCAAACGTTAAGCACAGGAGGCCGCCCTGATTTAGGGTTAGATGAGACACCCCGCGAAAGAGAACCGTTTTTTTCGGGGTATATATAGGCTGCTACGTGACGTCACCGCCTTGTCCCGTAATGCACGTAAAAAAGGCCCTCATCACCGTAATATACATATAAAAAGACGATAGATAGGTAGATACTATGCTAAATGAATTATTTTGCACACTTCTGTCGGGAAATCATACCCCCTCCTGGTTTCAATGTTTTTTTCAACATTCCTTAGCTGAATAAAAATAGCCCTGAGGTTGTTGTATCTGGCAAAATTCACCCTCTAAATTTATGATATAATATGCTACCCTGGCAACCTGGAAATTTAAAAAGCTGCCAGAAAAGTTGGGAGTCATGTTAAGCTGAGGTCTGAATGTTGTTCAATATTGGCTGTATCATTTGAAATATCTCCAAAGTAAGGTCACTTCAGTGATTCATGCCTTTTTTGTTAACCTTTAAAGCAACAATCAGTTCTTGCCACGTATATATATTATGCATTTGTGTCTACACGTTTTATCAACTAGCTTGTGGAAGTGTGATTGGACATTTTGTAACTGGAAACTCTGTAAACTGTTTTAAAAACTTCAAAAAGCAAACTTGTTTTTTTCATCTGTGACACAGAGTGTGGCAGATTTGTTTTGTGGATTCAAAATATATTTTTGAATTTTTCTGATTAAGAATCATGTATTCTTTGATGATTATATTTCACACAAGACAACATGTCTGCGAGTTTGTGGAAAAAAAAAAAGAAAGTGCAAGGCATATAAAAACATAGCCAGCATCAGAATACGTAGTTTCACCTAAAACAACAAGGAAAATATTTAATAAATAAACATTTAATAGATTAATTATCCATCAATCAGCTGATTTAAACAGACCAGTTCCTTAGGTGAACATTTCTGCAGACTATACCACACAAAAGAAGTCCTGCCTGTGTTTTGTATACCATAAACAGAAATGACTCTTGGGAGCTCAGTGAAGTCATTCTTCCTGTATGGCTCCAGATGTGCAGCTGTATCAGTGACTGAGGTTGTGTAAGGACCAAGGTGTCCATAGGTCCACACCCATGTCTCAGTATAAATGTACCAGTAGACATGCATTTTCCACACTCAATAGAAAATCTCTGTGTGCTAAAATAAACTCCTCACATCAACGAGGAATATGTGGCTTTGAATATTTGGCTTGAAAGAGACACAAGCCATCAATTAAAGCGCCTAAAACTTTAAAACAAAGCCTACCTACCCCAGTGTGCTTACCAAATATGGTTTACATTGTTTGTAGGGTTTGACAGTTCCTTCCCAGCATCACTAAATGTTATTTGTATTGTTTTTGTCTTCACTCAACGATGGCTTTAACTGACAAGGTTAAGACTGACAATCTCAAAAGCTATATGTAATTTCTCATTTGGCTGATTGGCTGCGCACTGAGCCACAACCGTAAACATCTTTCCTAAGAGTCTGAATAGAACGGGCATCCGACATGTTTCCCCGATAGTGTGTGGTACTGCTGCCAAGGTAAAACAAAAAAAAAAGAAGCTTTGGTGTGCTTTCTCTTCTTTTTATATTGAAATGAGAGTGTGTCAGTCAGTGGGTTTAGAATTTGAAATGCATCAGTTGACGTAGAAGAAGGATGCACGTGCTTATATCATCACGGCCCATAACGACCAGCTCAACATACTAACCTGATATTCATTATTGTCGACAGACACTTGGTGCAGTGTGATCTCACAGCAGCATGAAGAGTCAACTGGAGGAGACAGTCATCCTCACAGAGCCCAGAAGTCATCTTCAAGCCACGCTAGGACAAGCAGGGCGGTCCTGGGTGGAGAACTAACCATCGACACTCTGCCAGACAACATGACACGTGTAGTGGTGAGTGCTGCGCCACAGTGTTTCTTATGACTGTAATGGCTTGTGGCATTTATTGTGTTTTTGGCTTTTGATATGTTCTGTTTGTTTTAGTTGGAGTTAAACACTGCCCTCTTTTGGAAAGCAGAATTTACTCGTTTCCACTCACTTGGAGAAGTATATGACAGTGTATGATTTAACCGTGTGCAGATTGAACTCTTGATGCCCGTGTGACACGCTCTCTGAACACAGTCCCACCATTACAACCTCTGATCCTCTGTGTTTTTCTGTCTGGAAGGAGGACTCTGGCAAGTATTACACATGGCGTAGCTTCGACCCAGAAGACCAGCGTGCGCAGGAATTATGGGTAGACATGAGTGACGTCCGCCATGGCCAAGTTAGAGTCCATGGCATTCTCTCAAATTCATACAAACAGGCCGTGGTGAGTCTCACACACACACACACACACACACACACAATACAAGCACTTTCTTACCTTCTTTGTAAGTTATTCATAAAAATTTGAATTCTTGTTGTAATTTACCAGGCCATCAATAAGAAGTGGGTGACAGTTGTTATAGAGGGTATAGCTCAGTGGTGGAGTGCTTGACTACAGATGAAGAAATCTGGTTGCCTCCTAATTGTGAAATCACGTAGGTGTGCTATTCCAACATGCCTGCACTCAAACACGCTGTTCTGACAGCAAAATGTGTCATTCAAATGTCCTTGGTGGGATAGAGTCCTTATGTGCAACACTGCTGCAATTTTAAGTACACAGACAGTTAGTGATTATTCTTTTTTTTTTTAAAGGAGAGACGCCTGAATTTATAGGAGAGAATTCAATATGAAACATGAGTTAGCGTTTGAATGCATGCACGCTCTTATTTAATTTTTAAGTTATTTATAGAATTTCCAGTCCTAAAGCACAACATTGCAGCAATTCCAAGTCAGGCAGTTACTGATATTTGTTTAGAGAAGGGGAGAGCAGCCTGTTAGCCAGCGTTCCTGTGGTCATTTACCAGTGCATCAATGAGAAGGGGGCTGCTCCCGCTGTAGGGAGTATAGCTCAGTGGTAGAGCATTTGACTGCAGATCAAGAGGTCCCTAGTTCAAATCTGGGTGCTCCCTATAGAAATGTGCTATTTCAATCTGCGTTTTGATAGTAAAACTCTTTGGTGTGACACAGACAACGCTACCGTGATAGAGTTTTTGGCTGTTTACTAGTCAAAGGAGAGGATCCTTAATATTTGCCTTCATAGTATGTGTGACTGATAACAAACCAGAATAAACATATGCGCTCTCTTATTTATTTAGAGGCATTTTTATCCATATGGTCATTTACCAGACTATCAATAAAAACTAGCAGGACAGGGATATAGCTTAGTGGTCAACAAAGTGGTAGAGCAGTTGACTGCAGATCGAGAGGTCCCCAGTTCACATCTGGGTGTCTCCCACCTGTGAAAACACACTGCATGGGTTTCAATGTGGTTGGATTTTAAAATCTTTAAAGTGGTTTAAAGATTGTGTAAAATGGTTATACCTATGTACCTTCTCTAGTCATCCATAGAATATGGACTGAAACTGGGGTATTTCCTTCACTGGTTTTAATGAAGCTAACCAAGGGATTCGCTCTGTTCAGACACACCAGTACGATAACACGCAAAACTAAGCTTTTATATGTCCTTGGTGAAGTGGAGTGCAAAAGTGCAACACTGAAGCGAGTACAAGTACACAGGCAGCTATTGAATCTGCAGTCCTCAAAGAAGACATTTCTAAAATGTTGACCTCTCATTTTATGTGTGAGCATACCAGCAGGGAGTTCACCCTGAAACATAAGGCAACGCTGCTAGGGGAGCTAAGGGACTTGGAAATGTTGGTCCATGCCAAGACCTGCCCAGTCTTAGACCTCTATTGTCCAACACATAGCACCCATGGAATATATACAGCTCACTCAAATATGGAAAGATGTGTGTGATCAGGCACATGAAAGGATGCCTGTGCACTAAAAAAAAGCAGGATTATCCAAGTGGAAATGGAGAACTTTGGCTCCATAGAAACATCTAACATCCATTATAAATGGATGAAGCCAAGAAGAAAAATGTGCTTGCAGTTTGGGAAATCAAAAGACAGGTGTCTTTAGTATATTATGATACAGCTAAAGCTGCACTCGAGGGTAATCATTTTTATCACTGGTTACAGCGGTGTCAGCTTTCCCATTTGCCCTAGTGATCTTGAGACTGATAATGTGGATTTTGAGAATGAATCATGGTGTTGTGGATCTCAATTATTTAGCGGAATATCTGTTTTGAGTAGTTCACACCCGGTCCGTAACCTCATTGACCCGCTCCTACACAGCCAAGTTGTCTCTATGTTTTAACTAGATCACTGCAAAATCGTCACATCAGACTGCATGCCGCGAAAAATGTTTATCACAGCTTGGCTGCTTGTAAAAGGCAAGGCAGACCCTGCTGGTGCCTAATGCTGTACAAACTGAATGTACACATAAGTAGTATATTGGTGATACTGATAGTGAGAAGGGGGGTATAGCTCAGTGGTAGAGCATTTGACTGCAGATCAAGAGGTCCCCGGTTCAAATCCGGGTGCCCCCTCATTTATGTAAAAACCAAACACTATGCTTTATTTGATAAAATACATTCAATGGAGTCAAAGTGCCATTGAATTGATGGCTCTTGCTGAAAATAAAGGATGATATTTAACCTAGGTACAACCCTAAACATTTCCCACCTGGTTGATTTGCTACACGTGGTTATCGGTGGTGTGTATTCACTGGAATATGGCCATAGGACAGAGAACAGGAAACAGCAAAGCTGATATCAGTGTGATAAAATTACAAACACTAACGCTGGATAACGTGCTGCATCATTTCCAGTGAATCCCTGCTGTGTCGAGAGGCAATTTGAATCAAGAGGGAGACTGGCAGACTTCAGCACTGCCAATGAAAACCACAGTGAATGGATATTGCTGAAAACCGTCGACCATAAATAGTATCAAATACAGGGTTTGTATTCATGAGAATCTTAAGGCTCATATCTGTAAAGTCTGAACATACAGGGTTGTGGAGTTACTAAGTGAGCAAGAGTGGTGTTCTAAAATGTATAAATATGACCTTTCAGTGAGAGAAATGAAACTCAACAGCTTTTCCCAGACAAGTAAGCAATTTGCAGCCTCTTTATTCTGTCTCAGTGCAATACAAACCTTTAAGATTTGATTAGGATACTTAGCAAAGAACAGCAACCTCAAAACAAGAGGCTGCAATCTGTGAATTGTGGATTTATTTTACCTGAAAATGACACAAATCCATATTAAAATATCTAATTTTGTCTCTGTCGGTTTCTGTCTATTCTCTTTGCAGAGGGTTGCCCTGTCGTTTGACTTTCCTTTTTACGGACATTACCTGAGGCAGATTACCATAGCAACAGGAGGTACCTTTTGATTTTATAACAGATGTTCAAGCGACCTTTCCTGAATATGTTCAGAGCAGAGCAGTGTTTTTGCAAGGTAACAATTCATACTCAAGTCTTACATATTTTTCCATCTGGCCTTTTTTCAGGGTTTATCTTCACAGGGGACATTACTCACCGTATGCTGACCGCAACGCAGTACATCGCCCCTCTAATGGCTAATTTTGACCCCAGCTACTCCAAAGATTCCACCGTTCAATACCTGGATAATGGTAAGATGACACCTGATATTTAAACATGGTGTCTCCTTGTTTCTTAGATTGTCTGACTTCTGTCTGACATGCACTTTGTTCAGGTGAGGCGTTTGTGGTCCAGTGGGAGCGGGTCAGACTCCCAGGAAAAGAGTCAGAAGGAGCGTTTACATTTCAGGCTGCGCTTTACAAGACAGGAACCATCACGTTCAGCTACCGAGATGTGAGACACACCTCTTTTCTGTGCTCTTAACAGCCTTCCAAACCTGTTCTCTTCCTTAATCCACAACTGAGTCCTCTTTTTTTTGTCTGTTTATCAGATACCGCTGTCATTAGATGTGATCAGTTCAGCTGAGCATCCAGTGAAGGTCGGTTTGTCTGATGCCTTCATGGTAACGTCACCTTCTAAATCATCAGGTCAGCAATAAGGTTTTATGCCTGTCCACTAATGTATTGTGCCACCACCCAAAGACAATCAGTCTTCAGAGAGTGTTGTGAAAACCTTCAGGTATTTAACCCTGTGATATCTCTGACACACACAGATGCCCAACGGCGGACGATTTATGAGTACCATCGGGTTCAGATAGACACTACAAAGATCACCAAATACTCTGCTGTTGAGTTCACCGCGCTGCCCAGTAAGTGATCCTTGTCCATCATCATTAATGGAAAGACATTAAAGGATTAGTATGAGACTGCATCAACACTCAAACAATAAAACCTTTGATTTCCTGCTTGGCTCTGTCTCCCTGTCCAGCCTGCCTGCAACATGACAGCTGTGAGCTCTGTGTCGCGTCCAACCAAACCTCTGGTTGTAGCTGGTGCAATGTACTCCAGAGGTGAGCGGGACGTTACGCTGGCCCATATGTTGATATAGGGCTGTTTTAACCCTTGTAAATATACATCCTGTGCGTTGTAGGTGCTCCGATGGCATGGATAGACACAGACAAGAATGGCTGGACTATGCCTGTTCAGAAGAGGTATTGCTGGACATCAAGAATGAATATCAGCTTATTTGCCATTTTTGAGACTCATGCGTCTATTATATTGTACATGGGCAGAGCAAAGATGCAACCTGTGAGGATTACTCCAGGGCGGACAGCTCCACTGGTTCCTCTATCACGCCAGAGATCGAGGATGTGACCTCTTTGACTCCCCTTCAAAAGGGCTGTGAAAGTGACGGTGAGGATGAGCTATCTTTTGATGCAATATTTGACCACAATGCCACATTTTGTTGCAACTTGAAATAAGCATGGAACCGACTGCTTTCTGTGTTCTTTCAGATGAGACCAAACGTCGTGTATTTAAGACTGGCAATGGTGAGTTAATACTTGTAAGAGCCATTAGGGTTAAGCTTTATGACGGGATATAATTATGAGGTTTCATCTTCAATGCAGATGTGAAGACAGATTCTTCAGCCAAGGGTGACGAGTTGGCTAACACAGGTTTGATAGCCGGTATAGCAGCTGTGCTGGTGCTACTTTTGGCTCTGGTACTCGTAGCTCTTTACATCAACTACCATCCTACTGCTGCATCGCCACTTTACCTGATCCAGGTGAGCACTGACTGTCTCATACACCTGCCCCGACAAACGCCAGGTTTTAGTTACCTATGTCCACATCAAACATAGTTTTCCTCTGCTTGATTTTTGTAGCGACGCAAGAACTACTGGCCTTCCTTGAAGTTTCAGAAGCAACAACCTGGCTACACAGAAGTGGAAGGAGAAGGTCGTGAAAAAGACAGTATTGTCGAAGCTGGGCCATGTTGAAATGATGCATGGAAACTTTGATATTTGCATTGAACTGATTTCCCCAAAAAATATCTTTCAAGTACATCCATTTATCAAAACACCAACATCAACTTTTACATTCAGTTTGTGATTTGTAATGAAGCCACTCCGGGAAAGATGAAATTGTTGCAACAGTTTGGAAAGATTAGATCTGAATGTTATGGAATGATTTCATTAGAAATGTATATCTCTGCTGGAATACATGTTGGTTGCATTCCACCTTTAAAAAAAAAAAATAAAAAACCTAATCTAATTTTACTACAATAAAATGTGCAATGCATGCCATAAGGTCGACAGCCTTAGAAAATACATAAACTATGCTGTTTTACATCAAACAAATAAAGATCTGGGTGTGCTTGTTTCAGTTCCTGCTGCTTCAAAAGTGAAGTTGACTCTTTCAAGTTCCACCTTTCTGTTTTTGCAAGAACATACTACACATTTCCCGATCAGCACTCCAGCTCGCGGGCAGTATGCTTTGGTGTTTTTAATGTCAGATCAAGCATTATTTGATACTGTACATGAAAGGAGTGAAAACTCACACATTGTTGCAGCAGCTGAGGGGACGAAGACAGTACAACTCTTCGGTCAGCAGATGTCATCCTAACCAAATGTATCACATGGACATCAAGTAGGGCACGCAGTGAACGTGGCAGATGTGTACAAATGTGATTTGAGATCCCCCCCCCACACACACACACACAAAAACCCTGCAACAGTGAAGATGATCGCATGAGTTTGCTATGCAAGCACAGATGGGACGAGGACAGATATGTTGGGCATGCACAAGGATCGACCTGGATTTCTCTACACTGACGTGAGAGGGCGTTGCGATCATTTTCAAGCAACGCACACATAAGTACTGGAGTTTCAGCTGAATGTGCACAACGTATCGATGCTGCAGTTCCTCTGAAATAACGATCAAATCTTTCTTCCACCTAAAACACTGAACCTCCCACTCTGCCTCTTCCCTTTCTGCTCGGACACGCGCAGTCGAAGGGAGGGAGGGAGATAGGGGGGGAAGCGGGGGCGCGCTTTCCGTGTCTGGTTAGTGGACTGACAGCCAGCTGTGCGGCTACAACGACAACAACAACCTCCTGGATTTGCCACATACAACTAGATTAGTGTTGGTCTGCTACTGATCAGAATCGTGCACTATAGCTAGTTTCTGAAGCGAGTGCTCGACAGCTACAAACCAGCATCGCCGGCGGTTTCCGTGCTCACTAGCCAGAAGAGCATTCCTCCAACATGAACCCGTTGTGTAGCAGATGTAATCTAGTCGTTTACCCCACGGAAAAAGTGAATTGTCTGGACAAGGTAAGAACACGAGGAAATCGCCGTACTTCGTATTCTTCTTTATAAAAAAAAAACAATCTTAATACGCCTCCCTACTTTCGCTCCCCCCTAACCGCGCTTATTTGTGCTCTCCTAAAATGACACCTTTCACGTATTCCTGTGAATGAGCTGAAACACCCCAGCAGGACAGGTAACGTTATTTCGCTAGCAAGGCAAGCTAACGGCTAGCTTAACGTCTGGAAGGCGGTGGCACAACGGCGCGGGCCCGAAGCGACGTTTCACAACGTCGTGTGGATAATACGCTACTTTAAGAAGCCAGAGGTCTTATTTTTCATCAAGACAATGGGCTTAAGGCTTACGATGTTGTTTTACCCTCAGCCAGCGCCTCGCACTGCCTCCGACAGCCGAGCCTGTTTGGGGCCTGGCCGCCGCGGCTGCTTTGAAGGGAACTGTGGGCAAGTTCACGTCTCTAACCTTTTCTAGGAAAAAAACCCCAACAACGTGTTCTGTGGTGGAGGGATTGACCTTTTATTGAGAAATACTGAACGACGCAGCGCCTTTGGGTTCCTCTAGAGAATAACAATACGGTCCCATAACCGAGCTTTGCGTGTCCACCGCTGGACATGTCTGCGCCCAGTTCACTGGCTAATCCACGCCAAGGATGATTAGTCGAGCCACCTCCTATTAGTTTTCAGTCAAAAGCAGTAGCTTGATCTCAGCCAAGGTGGTAATCCCATCAACTTTACCCGTAGTGACTCCGTAGAGGTCACTTTTTCACACGATAGCACCGATTTTAGTTAACATTAACGCAGCACATCTTTGTTCGTGTGACCCCTTTAGTTTAAAGGAGGTTAAAGATGGACCATGTGTTCATTACTGCTTTTACTGTGTGCCTAGACTGTAACTTAGCAACAAGATGTAGCATGCATGTAACATACTTCACTAGGTGGGTGGGGTCTGCAATTCATATGAATAGCAATATATATATATATATAGTTTTTGGTTTTCTTTTACTAAAACAGGGCTTGGGGCAAGTAGATAATTCGTCTAATGGACGTCTGAATGGCTATTGAAAATCAATCCCTGCCGAGACATGCTTATCTGTTGGGGTTGACAGGTGGGGAAAGAGCACACGAAGCACATTATCTAAAGTACCATCAGCTCTTGATTGGATGGATGCATTACTGCTCCGCTGCATGGATGTGTTCTTGAACGCACCGTGACTAATGTTTTCCCAAAGTGCTGCAGACTGGAGCTGACGTACCTCCCGACCCCTCCTCGTGCACACAGCGGCCCGACCCTGACACGTGCGAGTCATGTTCTCCCGTGGGTAGGGACCGAATGTGTCCAAATGAGGACCACATTTGCCAAAAGTGCCGCCTCAATGTGCTCTGGAGTCAGGCCTGAAGCGGAGTGCATTCCAGCAGACAGACACTCCCCCCCCCCAAAAAAAAAAAAAAAACCGTGCTCTGTCAGGGGCCTGCTGGGCCGCCTCTCTGCTCGGATCGAAGCACGGGAGAGCGGCCTGCCCGTCTGTCTTTGCTGCCATTCCGCATCAGCGCGTACCCCCCTCAGACACGCCAAAACACCCTCCTCTTTGCCTTCTCCGTGGCGCACACATACAATGCCCTTCTATTTTGTTGAAAGCAGCCGAGGCCACGTTGGCCGGGGGGGGGTTCTGTGCGCTAGGCCAGCTCAGGTGAAGGCAGGGACGTGGTGGTTACATTCATGGTGCCGCATTGGTATTCTCCGCCACCGATTGAATACGTTTTACCTGACAGTCTGTAACATCCCTCCGCGGAGAGGCTGAGCCACAGAGACTTGTTTGTCTGCCAGCTGCATTCCAGTAGAGCAGGGCTGGGCCCGGCAGAGGCAGCGGGCAGCCTGAGCACATGCAAAGACAGGAAGTGAGTTTTTGGTTGAGGCTCTTGTTGAAGGCGGTTTGGCTTCCCTTCACTTCTTTTAAAATGCTCGTTGATAGTAAGGCATTTAGAGCTGCATATTTGGCTCAGGTCTCAGGCTCCTACCTGATCAAAGTAGCTTTTTTTTGTAGCACCAGTTCAGAGCGGCTGTTGCCAGTAAAACTTGTAACAAGGAAGTAGTACAGTTGTTTTATTTACCAGTGCCTAATATGCAAATCTTACCAGTACAGCAGGTCACATTTAGGTGACTGTGCAGTGTCTGGAGGAGTGAAAGGACTTGTATGTGTGTCACTGTAAAATTAATAGCCATTTTACAGCACTCAGGAAGTGTGTATTGTCGAGATAATTTGAGAGAGATGTGCAGATCTCATCTCTCACTGAAACGCTTGTCCGTTGGAGTGCCTGTGCGCTGACTGTCTCTGCGTGCTGTCTGCACACTGTATGTCTGAAACCCAGAGCCTGTTCCTACCTGCAGGCGAGGAGCTGCTGTCCTCCTACATCATTTCATGAGATTTATTCATATTTGACTGTGACCTACCTGCCATCCCGCCGTAGATTGTGAAGTGGTGTAACCAGTTCCCAGGTAGTAAACCAACTGTTATTTCAATGAAAGTATTATTTCCCGTGTTTGAATACCGTGAGACCTGTGTGCTCTGACAGCTCGTCCTCTTATAAATATGTGTGAGGTACAGACATTGCTACTGGCCCTTGAAGATGTGGTTTGGATCTTGAATATTTTAGCACTGTCTAAACATTTTGAATCGTTCACACACAATATTGGCGAGATTTCTTTTCGAGGCAAAACCTTGTAGCCTGTTTCAGACGATCTCTCGGCTGAGTTTTTATGGATAAGTCGCGGCCTCACGCAAAACAAAACAGTCCGTTGGTAAAGAAGAACGTGAAAAAGTCGCACTCTTAAAGATGTGAACTCTTCGAGGCTGCACTGCTTGGTTCACATGATCTCAAACGTTCAGACCCAGCCGCCTTTACCGAAGGCGTGTGTAGTGATCAGAGGTCGCACACCGTTTGCTTCGCACACCGATGTCGTTCTGTGATCTAGCTTTCACAGTCACGACCGACTTGTGTTTATTTTCTTTAGCTGACACATTGGTTGCTGTGCTACTCGGCGTCAGTGTGCAGTCTCTAGGTTAAGCTTTGCGCTTCAGTTGTCCTGCTAACCCTGCTTCTCAATCCCAGGCAATGGCCGGAAAAGGGGGTGAAGGGTCACAAGAGTGCAGTATTCTAGTTGTGCAGCTCTGTACATTCTTTACTGCATGGAGGAGCTTACATCGTGAGCCGCATGCTTAGTCATCTGCAATCAAATGTAAAACTTGGTCTTATTAGAAATCATTAAGCTTTTTTTAGCTTCTAGAACAATTTGCTACATGTAATCACCAGATTCCTTACTGTTTAACTTTCAGCATTTTGCAAATATAGTACAATTACAAGCAGTCAGAGGTTCTGATGTTAGTCGGGCGGGTTTGTCTGCATTTGCTCTCTATGGTCCAGTGTGAACACGTTTCCTCTTGATTCCAGTTTTGGAGGAATTTGTCCCCCGCCTCACTTATGTTTAGACAGATTATTCTGAGAAGGTGATTCATGTTGTCCAAATGCCACAAGAGGTGAGGAATCTGCCCAGTCACCTCCATTTTGATGACTCACCATCACCAACACACAATACAGTCAAAATCCCCTGAGGTGTTGACTTCACAGTGAGCGGCCAGGTACTTCTCCTTTGTGCATTTTATCAGTAAAAGGAACTAGTGCACATGTTCTGTTTGCTTCCCAATCTATTACAGCTTAATTGTTGCACTGCCTTAAAATAGGATTCATAGAGAGGACGGCAAAGAGACCGTTTTATATAACCTAAACCACACAACATGGCATAGTAACGTGATTGGACGCTTAGTAAAGTGAATTTATACAGGTGATTTATGACAAGGCAGAAGCGTTTTGACATTTCACCTTCGCTGTGCTCATCTCATCTATTCAGCTGAGATTTGGAATTTTTTTTTTAATGTCTCGTTGCTGGCGCGGCAGCATGTGTATGTTACTAAGTGCACATCCCATTCTGGAGTGGTTTTGGAAAGTGTGTTAAGTGCATACTCTACTCTAGCGTAGTATTTCTGTTCAAATCACTGTCTGCCTGCTGAGCAGCAACAAAGCCCTTGGCTTGGGTAAGAATGAATGGCATCAGGTAGGCTTATAATTAACCAGCTTGCCTTAATGAGTTAGCGTTTCCTCTATTAGCACCAGCCAGATGTGGGCACTTTGTCTTTAGGCATGTACTGTCTTACGCAAGAATAATCTGTCACACTCACACATACACAGAGTAAGCTGCTTGTGTGTGTGTGTGTGGTGTTTTTGATTAATTTAGCCACTATTGGCTTAAAATAAATATCTGAGTCAAAGAGCCATCACAGTGTCTTTCAAACTGTGGAGCTAATCAGCCCCTGAAAGCATAAAACAATGTGGTTTAGACTGCAGATAATTGATACTGATTTGACCAAGAGTTATGAAACATTTAATCAGGGTCCCAAGGGATGCCCTTCAGTGTTATAATCCCCTGAATTCCTCTGATGCTTAATTTGGTGATTACCAGAAGACTGGACGGCAATGCTCCTTTAACACGGTCTACAGATTAAGCAGACATTTAAAAAAAATCTAAAAATAAAATGATATTGTCAGAAAATAATCATATAGTCAGTGTAGAAAATAACACCAGCCAAGTCCTGGTAAAATTGTTTGCTCCGCGAGTCACTTGGTAGGTACCCAAACAATGTTTCCAACCAGCGTTTCTATTAAAATCAAATGAGAATGATGGTTTGTTGAATGTGTTGCTGTGGTTAGCGGAACAAACAAAGTTAAAAAAAAAAAAAAACTGCCCTGTTTCGATTACACACTAATACCTGCGTAGGAAGTGGTTGACACAGCAGGCCGGCAGCCTTTTAAGCCAGTCCCTTAATTTTCTGTAGTTAGTATGTGAGAGCATGCTCCTAGTCAGCCTCTCACTAACCCCTTCCTCTGTGTGTGATGTGTGTGCATACATGGTGGCTGAAGTTGTGTTGGCCTGCCAGATAGCTCCAGGGGTTTTTGTCCAGGCCCACATGTACTTGGTTCTCACCAAGAGGGACCTGTGAGGCTGACTGAGCATTTTTGCTCTTGACTGGAGCCTCGGCTCCCTGCTGACATGCATGCGTCATGCACCGAGACATATAACCTACATACAGTACTACACACACACAGTAAATGCTCAAACACACACATACGTACATATATTATATATATATATATATAGACACGCATACACACACACACGTGCCCCAGAGCTACGCTGATGCAGGGAGACAGTGCTGTTTTTTTTTTTTTATGGGTGTTTTATTTCTAGGGCTCCGTCTCTGCAGTGTCCTCATTTTCCAGCTGACTGCCAGATTCTGCCTTGGCACCCGAGAGCCCGGTTTTCCTGGAGCTGGACATGGCTAACTGCTGGTTGGCCTCTCTAGCACACATTTGGGATGTTTCTTGCCCCCACATCTCTTGTTTGTTTGTCCCTACCTTTCCCTTTGGCAGCTATTTGTGCTAGACCTAGGGGTGGGCGACATGGCCAAAATCTTCTATCAAGGTGAATGTAATTTCATATCACGGTAACAGTATATATAAAGATGCGGTAATTGTTCTGTATATTCAATTAAAAATTATTTAAAATAGCCATACCGTGCTTTTGATCACGTGAGTATGCAATTTCACTCTCCTCCTCTACGTTTTCTTGTCATTTCCTCGTCTTCTGCTCTGGCAAACCAGCTTAGAGGTGCGCACACAAGTGTCGCTCTCACGTCGCACGGGAACGTGGTAAGCAGTCCTGCTGCCCGATTCACGTTGCCTGGATTCGCGATGTCGCGCACGGATTGCGAGATCACACAAGAATCCAGCGCTGATTTGCTGCATAGCCTGCCCTGAATATATAGCAGAGACACTAAGGGATAGCTCCTGCGGTGGATTCTTACAATTAAAATAAAATAAAATACTAAGTAAAAGTTTTAGTTCACCAGGTGATCTTTTTTTAATGTGGGAGTGATGTATTTAAGTTTTAATATTTATTACACTATACTGCAAATTTGGACACGTGTTGCCCTGATAATTTTGTCGTGCGTGATCCCAGTCATCATGTCTCAGTGCATTTTAGCGCCTGTATTTAGAGCTGTCCACTTGTCTGTTCATCAAAAAAGCAGTCTAGTTTGAGCAGGACCTCTGTTCACCTGAGAGGGCCATGTTATCCATGTGAGGGTGACGAGGGTTGTCCTGGTGATGTGATTGGGCGTGGCTTAGAAATAGTTTGCTAAAGGGTTTAGTTCAGCAGGCTTGTTCTATGGAATAGATCCATGGTCAATATTTATTCTGGGAAACAACAGGAGTATCAAAGTCCATGCTCAGCTGATAGACTCACCTTTCTCCCAACACCATTTGCATTCACACTTCTCTTTTAGGGTTACACTGTGTTAACGTAGCTCTGGTTTACCATTATTACAGATTTGGGGAAATGAGAAGGGGATAACAATAGTGAGTGGAGATATATCATTCTGCGCTGCTGCACTACAAGTAGATGAACCAGACGGTATGCATGCAAACATGGCAGCCGCCACAGCTGCAAATCAGCTGAAGCTAGAGGAAATGGAATCTGCCTGCACTGTGCTGTTGTTTGCAAAGGGATTTGCCATTGCAGTACTAGCCAGAACAATGGAGAGGGAGAGCAATGGAAAGAGCAACACGATGTGTCCATCTGCATCTCCCCCAGGCCCTGATGGGGTTGTAGTGGGATAAGGAGTTTGCATTTCGAAGGCTTGGCCCAGTGTGTTTGGCCGTGGATCACAGCGCCACTGAACAGAGCCCAGGCCCGCTTTCCACTGTGAGCCTCCTCTTCTGTATGCCTAAGTACAATATTGCTGGCCCTCGGCTACAAACACCCATGTCAAACACACACATACACTTGCTTGTTGTCATCGCGTACCACCCTGGGTGGTCCGTTACAGCCAGACGGAACAGACAAGACCGCCCTGGAAACCAGCCTGAAGCTATATTCTAGTTCCATAATGGAAGGCAGTGAAATAGTGTGTGTTTGGTCCCGTTTCCATACATAGCGCTGCCATGATTGTGTCTACTGACCGTAGACCTCGACATCCTGGTGATTCATTGCCAGCTGTCCATCAGTGCTGTAACACATGCTGTATTATCAAACCGCACACATGGAAATAACCGATTTTTCCGTCATGTAATGCTTCGTATCCCGAGGAGACTGTGTAGAATCAAACTTGCATGTGTTTGTGGGTGAATCACTGGGAAAGTGATCTTGTCTGTTTTGAATCATCTTTTCTGCGCCGTTTGTTTGGAAGATTAGTGTTTTTGTGTGTGGGCAATTGGTGTAGAAAGTGATAAAGAGTGGGAGAAAGAAGAGCGGGATGACCGA
Organism: Coreoperca whiteheadi; assembly: GCA_011952105.1. Taxonomy (NCBI): domain Eukaryota; kingdom Metazoa; phylum Chordata; class Actinopteri; order Centrarchiformes; family Sinipercidae; genus Coreoperca; species Coreoperca whiteheadi. Next base: position 5,610,319 of record CM022470.1, on the reverse strand, counting down.
GCGCCCTGAAGCCATGTTAATGAGGACTCCCTCTTCCTTACTTTCCCGTCCATTCTTTGTTTCTCTCTCCATTTTCTTTGCACTCCTCCCTCCCTTCCCTTGACGATAGCAAGAACAGCCAGATCGTTGCTTCACTCCCTGGCGTTTTCTCTCTCTCGTCCACCCCACCCCTCCCCTGCCCGCTCCCTTCCTCTTGCTCTCTCCAGCTCCTTCCTTTCATGTTTCCTCCCTTCCAGTTTTCTCCAGTCCTCCCTGCCTCGATCCTTCTTTGAACCCCTCAGGCCGCAGATCAGCCCAGTGCCAGGAGAGAAAAGGAAAGAAGGCGAGCGGGGCGGGCGGGTGGGTGCTTGGATGGGTGGTGAGTGAGATGGGGGCACATCCTCTTACGAAGGTGGATCGAGGAGCTTCAGAGACACGCCGTAAGAGTCAAAAGGTGGCTTTCAGACCAGGCACAGTCTCTGCGGCACCAACGGAAAAACAATCCGTTCTTCCATATGTAGAAAACAAAAACAGATCATTTTAGCACACACGTGAGCGCGTAGTAAAAACAAAGGTGTGAGAAGTGATGGCACCAGATTAGACAGCAACAAACGCAGACACGTACGTGTCAATCACAAACTTTACAGCTCCTCCTTACCGCTAACACCAGCGCAGCTAGCCCCGTCTACTTTATAAATAGTAACCATGTAGTCTGCTCGAAAAAGAGGACGTCTGTTGCTTTGTAACAGTTTAGTGCCGGCAAACTACTGTGTTTCCACATTGCTTCACCTTCCCCCCCCCCCACACAGTCCTAACGGTCACTATTCTTTCTGTCTGCATCCAGCTCCTGTCGCAGTGAAACCTCAAGGGAATAGAAAGTAGTTCTGGCCTTACTCATTCAATTAGCTTCCCTGTGCTAGTTGGTGTATGGGTGGTTTGTTTTGTGTGCGTGGCAAGCTCTCCTTATGGATCCCGAGTAAGGTGAAACGAACGTCTCTTGTCAAATCTCTTCCCTCCTCAACATTTTGTGTCTTCTCTGTCTCTTTGCTTCTGACAGTACTGGCATAAAGGATGCTTCAGCTGCGAGGTCTGCAAAATGACTCTAAACATGAAGAATTACAAAGGCTTCGAGAAGAGACCATACTGCAACGCGTAAGTTGTCCCTAAATCATCATTTTGTGTGCATGTTTTTATACTCAACCGGTTCAGCCTGCATCCCAGAGTCACTGACAGCAGTGTTTAATCTGCCCACAGATGGAAATAGGACTCTCTAAATGTGTGTGTATTCATGTTGCAACCCAGCTACGGCCCCTCTCTCCCTCCTCTGCTGTTTATCAGTGACTATTCCAGCTCCCCCTCAGAGAAAAGGCCTATATGTGGTGTGGGAAAGTGCCTCCCTCCTCCTCCTCCTCAGTGGGGAAGGGGGGGGGGGGGTCAACAAAGGAAATTCCTAAAGTTCCTCTACAGTGACACAGGCGGACGCGCTGAAAACTAGCGTGTCCACTCACGCTTCAGCACATACTCACACACTAAAGGGTCACCAGGAATCCGTGGAATCCCCCTCTGCCATTACTTCTAATGATTTTCTCCTCCCTGTGTGAGAGGGTTGGAGGGTGAGCGCATGTTCGGACCGGGAATGCAGAGAGAAGGCGTTGCTTCGTGTTCTGACAAGCGTTTTTCCTGAACTGCTGTTTTATTGCCAGCAAAATGAATCAACACGTCATGCTGGCGTTGTCATTCTTAACCCCTGCGGAAACTCTATACTAGTATGCTAACTTGTGGTCAGCTGTTTTCTATAGAATTTGGCTTTCTTAATAGTCTGGAGTAAAATAGCATGGCACTTTATTTTTTCTACCTTTTGTACATGGGGGGGGGGGGTAAATGTCTTTAATTTTTTATTTTTTTTTTGGGAAAGGAAAATCTTCCAGGAACGTTTTTTCTTGTCCATATGTCTGGACTTCGATTTAATTCATCCAAATTTTGGCTGCCAGAGTGTTTTTGTTGTCTGTGTTTTATTGGCTACGAGCAGCCGTTAAAATGTCCCTCATCAGAAAGTACAGATGTTTGCAGCCAGCTAACGCATCATACATGCAAATCGTTTTCAAGTTAACCAAATGTGTTGATCTGTTTCCGGAGTACACCCGGCTCCCAGGTGGGCGAGAGCACATGTTAGCTTGAAAAATCGTGCAATATGCCTTTTTTTTTTTTTTTTTTCTCTCTCTTTTTTTACAGCAGACATTTTGAGTTGCTGTAGTAGGTGGGGTCAGGACACCACCTTTTTATGATTCACTCGAGTGGATGGGATTTGGGGACCACAGCAAATTTTCAGCATAGCTCCACCCAACTTCAACCTAAGCAGCAGTCAGATTAGGGCATAATAAGTGCAAACACCTGCGTGCAGGCCTAATTATAAGCTTTATATTAGATGATTAAAATATAGTCATTCTAAGTATCATTGTTCTCCGTAGCAAACATCTGTTTTCGTAAATATAATGTCTCAGTGCGACCCTGTCCCTACTTCCAGTCTTTCACATCTCCATCAGGGCAGGTGTCGTCCCACTCTAACCTTTGTGTCCACAGGCTAAAGTGGCTGCTTCTTTTCCTTTTCCTGCTTCCCGATGTTCCCTCCACTCCCCGCGCCAGCAGGAGCAAGGCCCTTCAGAGCCTGTTTATTGTGCCTCTTTGCGTTTGTTTAAAGCAAGCCTTGTTCGAGTAAACATCATCAGTGCAAGTGCCTCCCGCTTCAGGAAAGGAATGCAGGCTACGTTCTCTGTTGTTATTCTGTGGGATAACTACTTTATCATTACTCCTCTATATTTGTCCTTTGGTAATTGATATAGGCGTTGTTTGTTTTCACTTTATTCCCACCCACCTCTTCTCTGAGAATCCCATCCCTTGATTGCAGGCTAGTCACAGGGGGGGATTGTGGGAGATTTATGAGGGCAGATAAGTAGACAGAAAAATTCTTGATTTCCCCCTGAGCCTGTTGGAGCCATTGGTGGGACGCTGCCTTCATGACTGATTGTCCAAAATGAATTAGAACATCGATGTGGTGTTATTAAAACATGTCAACAAATGTCTTGATTTAGTTTAGTGATCACTATGCAATGCCTGCCAGTATCTTCCATTTAACACTATCCTAAATCATGGTTGGCAATAAATAAATCAAGATTAGAACGACTTTCACAATGTGGCATGACACTGCTGGTTGCTTCTTGTTTGTGATGTGCGCTGCCCACTGTATCGGTCTGCGATAGGGCTTGTTGGAAGAGAGGCCCAGTCAGTAAAATATCAAATGAGCTCGGATGGATGAGCTTCGTTGTCTAATTGATTCTGCCAGTCTCTGTACAGCATCCCTGCCTGTTATTTTCCAGCTCTCCTTCGTCAGTTCTGCCTGCACCAAACGCAGCTCCTTTACGGAGATGTGTGTGAGATGTCTGTCCAGGTTTTACGACGTCCCGCGCCTCAGGCAGTCATTGAACTTGTTGATTTGGATGATATGCACTGTACATGTCGATGAAACGTTCCCACTGAATCATGCATTGCAACCTTTTCAGGTCTCACAGGGTCAAGCCGGCCACAACATCTCCTGGTTCCACTATGCAAACAGGCCTCTCCTCCGGCACAGTAGGCGTTTTGTGTGTGTGTGTGTGTGTGATTACACATGCCCCCTCACTCCTTCACCCCAGCAGTACCTCCCCTCTTTTTTTTGCTCACTCCCTCTTTTGCGTTCACAGGGCTAACTAAGTTTGTGCATGTGTCACTTGCTCCAGGTCTGCGACTTATTACCTTGTTATACAACTTCACAGATCGATGAGTGTTCTTGTGACTCACTCATACCCTCAAACAGGCACAAAAACACGAGCATGGTTGTGACACACACACACACACACACACTGCAGGAGTCACTGAGTCACTATGCTTATATCGGCAACCCTGTTATATGTTTCTATAGCAATTTGATGACCCTTAAGTGCAAGTACAGTTTCTGAAGACACATTAAGGATGACAGGAACGCTGTTAACACAGATGCTGGTTGTGAGGGCGTGTGGCTCAAACACACACCCTCTGCTTCAGACAAGCATGGGTTTTCAGGCACAGTGATGCTCTGTGAAAGGAAGTGTGTTCCACCACAAACCAGACAGGCCCATCTTCAGAATAAAATGAAAGTGCAACATTTATGGCCGTCAATTAGTGAATTGTGCAAAATCTGAACCCATTTAGATTTTCTGCCTTATTTTGGGATTGCCTCTACACAGATTTGCATTTGTCAGATGCAACTATATTCTTGTAGCCTTGTTTCATCGCTACTTTGCTCATTCATTTAAGATGTAACAGAAAGTTAAGCATGTTTGCACTCAGCAGTGGCAGGGGGAACTCGTATATGACGGACAAATGAGAGAGACAAGAGTTGGGTGTCTTGTGTAGGAAAATGTCTTTTTGCCCTTGTGATTAGACGGCACACAAAAATAAAAGAGCAGCTTCATTTGCACTGTTTGATTGGCTTGTTCGCAGCGCGCCCGGCCTCGGCTGCTAACGTAGCAACACCACTACATCTGAATGTTGCCGATGGCTCCTGAGCGTGCACAAACCTGCTTGTGTTTGTACGGTTGCAAGCGAGGATCAAGTGCTTCGGTTTGTTGCATATCACAGAGCTTGAAATGCCAACTTCAATCAGCTTCTGCTCTTGCGCCAGACATCCATGTTCTGTTTCCCACTGGGGCTTCTTTTAAATGGCTCATAAAACTCTTTTTTTTTATTTATTTTTTTTTATTTTTTTTTAAACTTAAAACAGCCCTTTATGTATACACCAACCACAATCCTTTTGTTAAAGTTTCTTGCATCCCGCAATCACATCGGGATGGATGCTAACTCAGTTTGTTTACCATGTTGTCAAGGAAACTGTAAACATATTGCCTAAATGGGTTACCCAGAGGCACAGAAAGTGGTTGAAGATTCTTGAGGTCGCCCAGCACCCTGAGGCACGCTGGGAACTGCAGTCCATATGAGCTGTTGGATAAGCTGTGAGGGCTCTTCCCCTCCTGCTGGATTTAAGCCATGTGTTTTTGCTGCCCTTAATTGTGGACCTGAAGGCTACTTGTGCACAGAAGCCTCTAGTGTATGGAAAAACACTGACTTGTGCCTTGCACGCACAAACCGTTGACAGCGTTTTAGGCAATCAGTAAGTAAGCGTGCGAGGATTGATGCTCGGTGTGCTGCATGCGTGCATGTCTGCGTGGAAGCTGCGTGTTTAAGCTTACTCGTGTATATTTATGTTTGTTGTATTTGTTTCAGGCAGAGCGTTTTCTCCTGAGCAGTAGGAGATCGGGTGGTTGTGGGTCCGCGGCTGTCAAGAAAATTCCCAGAATCCATTCAGAAAAAAGACTCGCCTTCACGCTCTGCTGAAGGGGGCTGCCCATGACATCATTCCCACTCACCCACTGTCTCTTTGACCCTGTTGCTGTGTCTGTTGTGTGCTGTTACTCTTCCTGTTTTCCCCCATAGGGCCGTGCCTGTGTGTGTGCTTGTGTTTTGTAAGCTTGGAAAGCTTTTTCCACACCTGCTATGGCTCGCCTCCAAAACTCTGCAACCTTTAGGATTTCACCCCCCCCACCCCCATCCCCATACAGCCCCTGCCTGCACTTCCTTTTTTTTTCAGACTACCTTGGCTACCACTTACAGAGCATTGTGTGTTACACTGACATGCTTTTTGTCTACAGGGGCTCCTAACTCAACCTCAGGACCACCTTGAATAACAAATGCCCCCGCTGTGGGGCCACAGACTGCACACTGCTTGAGTTATGCAGTTTTCTCTCTGAGTCTAGGCTTGAGCGCCACAGTGGGAGCCTGAGTAAAAGCTGGCATCTGCCTGTGTGTGTTTAAAGTGTACTGACATTCTTTGCTGTTTTGTGTATTTATTTTACAGACACTACCCCAAGACAAACTTCACCTGTGTGGCTGACACTCCAGAGAACCTCCGCCTCAAACAGCAGAGCAAGATGCAGAGCCAGGTAACTCTTTGTGCCAGTAGCTACTCATAGGATTCACGGCTAAACCAAACTCCAGCTGTGAAACACACACACACACACAGTTTGTTTTGGCATTGTGCCATAAAGGAGGCAATAAAGAGACATGCTTATTTTTCAATTTTCAAATCAGTTTTATTCATATAGCCCAGTATCACAAATCACAATTTTGCCTCAAAGCGCTTTACAATCTGTATAACGTACGACACCCTCTGTCCTTAGACCCGCAATTTATTTCAAAAGCTTGACTTGAGTTAACCCTAAAAATTGATCAGGGGCTGGGGGAAGCTCACCTGGTCGAGTGTGTGCCCCATGTGCTAAGGCTTAGACTTCAATTCCAGCCTTTGGCTGCATGTCAAATACAGGCAAAAAAATCTTGGAGTAAGTGCTTTCACAAAGCCAACTTTCAGATAACATAATCAGTCTAATTCAGACCTAGTTTGAACATTCAAGATAACAGCGTGCTCACAGCTTGAAGACAGACCTGAGAAGTCAAGCGTGAAATTGATTCATAATGGACAAGTGCCAGAGTTGAAGAGAGGGCCGGGAGGTCTACGGTCATGTAATAGTGCGATAAATATAATGTTATAGAGACAAAAAAAAGGCAAAAGTTATTGCCACGAAGAAGCTTGCTTGGTCAGGGACAGGCTAGTGGTACACAGCCTCCAAGATTAGCAAATCTAATACCAGAATGCTGGTTCAGTTACTGAGGCTTTGGGTCCCAATCCAGTGTGGAAGAAGTCAAAAGTCGGATACAACAGAACTAAAATTGCAGTTTTGAGCTATCAAATAGGACCTTGCTTAAATATGTTTTGCAACACTGTCCATTTCCTCCATTACCACAAAAAAAATGTGCTTGTTACACAAGAAAGCATTGCAGCATAAATGTCCTTAACGCTAAACCCATTTAGTTTTTTTAGTCTAAATACGTTGGCAGAAGTCTGGAGAAAGCACTGCCGATAAGCTTGAGTTTTAGCTCAGCCTGAAAGTTAGGCTAATAAAAACATGGTCATTCTGGAAAATTAGTATGTTTTCTATGGTATCTAAGCGTGGCCACATTTGAACGTATTTGTGGGAACAGAATGTCCTGATAATCACAGATGTAGATCCTTGCCCCTGTAGACGAAGCTGTTCTCATCAGAAGTAGGTAGATGTGTTCATGGACTGTGGTGTTGGTCCACCCATCAGACTGTCTGTGATTGGTTGGTTAAATTGAAGGTGGGTTTTGTTTTTGTGATCTCACCCATACTCCAGAGTGGTAGGACCTAAACAAGCCAAACATACTGTAATAAGTTTGGCTTAACCAGTACTCTTACCTTGTGGAAAAGCTCTCATGTTTCACACTGCTGCTCTCAACAGTGCTAATGTGGCTGGCTGTCATTCATATGCTTTTTTTTTTTTTTTATGATGGTTGCGAAATAGATTATAGCCTAATAAATTTAGAGCTGTTTATACCATACCATTTTTACTGCAGCCCAGTACTGATGCACTATTCTTTTCACTTCATGTTTGTTATTGTAAGCGTTTTTGCAGGGCCACTCAAGTGTACTGACCATAGACCCTACCAAATTATCTCTGCACTTGTTTTTCCTCAAACAGTCTCCAGTCTGATTTGTAACCCCACATAAAAAAACTACTGTCTATGGCTGTTCCTGCAGAAGCTAAAATAACAAAGACCCACATTTATTCTAGGATAAAAAAAAACGTATCAGACCGAAATATCCATCTGAACTGGGTCATGTGTTAATGCCTTCATAAAGATGGCTCTGATTGAGTCAGAGAGATTTGTACTCACCAACAGGCTTTTGACAGTGTTTTCCCCCATTGGATGTCTTCAGTTAAAGGAAGCATAACAAATCACAGATAAAGTGTTTATAAAACTTATTATATATGGTGGCAGAGCACGAAGGCTGTCATGTGAGGTTTCACTTCTCTTATTCACTCACTGATGCCTGGGTGCATCTTCCTTAGTATTCTAGGAACTTGTCTATCAATGTGATCACTCAAACTCACACCAAAGAAAAACTCCTTGGACGCTACATGACACATTTTTAATGCAAAATGGCACAAAAGTTTTAGCACAATTCAGTAGAAAAGCCACATCAAATTCTGTCATTTTGAACCTCAATCGCAAAAAACTTTGCAGGGTCCTGTGGGGACAGATATATTATTGTGGACAGTGGCAGGGCGGCTCTATTTGCTTCTCAGACAGAAAACGGGGAAGCGTCCGTAGGGGTATTCTGAAGGAGAGGCTCGTTTTCTCAGCATGTAGTAAAGGAGAGTGTTGTCCAGAGAGGAGGCAGGGCTTATCAAAGAGTGTCGAGTGTTATCCGAGTGTCAGTGTCAAACGCTACAGATGAGACCGGGAGGTGTGTATGGGAGAAGGGGTTTTGTGGCGTATTGGGGTGGGGGTAGTGGTCATATGGAGAAAGGGATAACTGAGGAACAGATGGTGTTTTTGTACATGGATTGCACATACCAACAGCCCCTCACAAACATTCAAACATACACCAAGAGACAGTCATTATACTAATGGTTTATCATAGTCACTAGCCTAGGAATGAGATTATAATACACAAAAGATGTTTGTGTGTGATCGGGAAGGATTCCTGTAACAATGAATGGAGACTAGCGTCAGCCTTTGGGACATTTTCTTTCTCTTCTCTATAACAGCTGTGTGTTCAAAGTGGACAGGAAACTATGAGTTCACCAAAGAAATACCCAAAGCTTTTAACGGAAGTAGAATGGTCTAAAATAATTTATGATAAACATGTTCCCTTGAAAAAGAGAACACAGTTTGACCTAAACAGTCCTCTCTTGGCAAAGGTGGCCCTAAATATGCTTTTGGCTATAGAAAATGAAGAAAAAAGTGGTGTTAAAAGGCAAAAGCTTTGCTGATTGGGCTGCCAGAGTCCCTTAAAGAAACAGTCCTTTTTAGAGAACTCCCTGTTACTGTAAACTACAAAATATTCAAGCTTCAAGTGGTGTTTTAAAATATAGTCCTATTTTTTCCCCACCAATTTTACTTGTCTTTATTTTAAAAAGAAATTCCAGTAAATATAAAAAAAAAAAATAACAACTGAATATAATCACTGTTGGAAATTAACTTTTCAGATTCCAAAAGCCAATAAATGTTTTTACCAGCCACTTTTTTTTTTTCTTTTGTTTTTTTTTTTTTAACTTGTCATTGTAATTTGTATTTATCAAGTGCAGTCATACAGTATGTTACCAGCCACTTTCTTAACCGGTGTCCTGTCGATATGTGCTACCTATCGAGAAGTGGTGCCTAGCGGGTCTGCGCATGTGCACGACCCCCAGTCGCCCTGAAACCTTATGTCGGGGTGTCCACATGTCATTGGGTGAGTTATACCAACACAAAATATAGTATGATGTTTATCTTAAGTTGCAACATCTGTTCAGCAGGCTCAGTCTCGTGACTGCCACAGCCTGGTTCCGACAGCTTCCACTCCCTGGGTGAATCAGACGGCAACGTCTATATTTTCAAGCAAAACAACATTCTGTACATACAATAGTATCTGGTTAACTGCAACACCTTAAATTAGAGCTATTATAATATAGTATTGCAACATGCTCCCCATATTCTCACAGTACACTTACCCCTGTTTGTAATAAAAAAAAAAAAAACATAAATCAAGGCGTCATAATACTGTGAGAGTTGTACCTTTTTATGAGATATACGCGACTTGAAATGGAAACCCATAAGGTAGCATTTTTCAACAAAGGGCCGCATAAATCGTCAGAACACTGGCAGTGTGTAACTGCATGCGAAAAATAATAAACCAAGATCTGCAATAAGAGCAATAAGCTCTTTTTATTTCATAAAGTCAATATTTAAACTCTTGAGGAAAATACTGATATTCTGTAATCGGTGTAATGCTGTTTGCTGAAGTACCGGAGTGCAGTTATGACGTGCACGGTTAGGCTGTGTCTCGTTTTGGAGGTTATGTACCTGCTGTTCCTACAGTGGCGGGTTTTTGAGAATATGCGGCAGTCAGCCAAACATCTAGCAGTATTAGGTGATATCATGGATGTAGTAGGTTGTAATTAGCTTGGCAATAAGCAGGAACTTCTAGGCACATTGTTTGTTTTTTTCCCCCCCGTGTTTCTCCTTGTCAAAGCGTCGGAGTGAAACAAGCAGACTCGCCGTTCAGTCTGCGCTGTGGAACGTCACAAATCTCTCTGTTACGCTATTTTTATTTACCCGCCACCGTGGCTGGAAGGTGAGGCAAATTCACCCTAATGTCCCACCCTGAACATAACGCCTACTACTCACACACGTGTGCATATGAAGTTACTGTAGATGGGGGGGTGCTGTAGGAAGTGTTATTGTTCTGTACTCAGTGTGTGTGTGTGTGTGCGTGTTTTTGGGTCAGCATAAGGAAGTTGAGGGTGTTTGTGGAGAACTGTGGCCATCTAACCCCTCAGCACCACCGCGGCTGCGTTGCCATGGGAACCGTATTGCTATGGTAGCATGGTAGAGGTTTGTTCCACCTCATTACAACACTTTGCGCGGGGGGGGGGGGGCAGAAAGAAACAAGACGGAGAGAGAAAAAAAGAAACTGGAAGGGATTGAGGAGAGGGAGAGCAATGAGGCACACATGAGTGAGGGGGGGGAAAGGAAGAGACAGCAAGGCACCAACACAGAGAGGGAGGAGCGCGGGGTGAAAGAGGAAGAGATAAAAGTAAAATCCCCAGAGGACGGAAAGCTAGAGGAATGCAAACAGAAGCAGAGAGAAAGATTATAATGAGGCAGAGCTCCAGCTCTATGGGACGACTCTGTCGGTTGCTGTTGAGGCAGTAAAATATGAATGAATGAAAAAGGAACACAGCGAGAAGGGAGTGTGGGTGGGGAAAGAAAGCAGAGGCAGGATTGGAGGAGACGAATCTGTTGCATAGACCCAAAAAGACAAAGGAGTGAGGCTGAGAAATAAAAATAAAAAAAGGGGGGGGAGGATCATACGTTGACTGACGCGAGTGGAGCGAGAATGAGGGACAAAGATGGGTTGAGGCCACATTAATCTTCCCCATGACTTATCTTTGCGCGCAAGCTCCTAATTTAACCGTGGAGGGAGGATCAGCCGCAGTTTTCACCCAGCTTCTCCGTGGACGTCTCGCCACGGGTGACGGCAGATATGGACGCGTCACACTGCATCACGCAGACACACATGCACGTTGTCTATGAATCACAACCACGTCGTGTCATCGCCAGGCGTCGGGAGATGAGAGGAGGTTTGGTCCGCGCTCTGTTCAGCAGTGTCAGACATTATGTGCATGTAGGTCGGCGAGCACGGAGGGATGGCGCTTTGTTTCCTGGTAATGCAGGAAATGGGTGCAGCCGCCGTGGAGGCAGGGTTAAGGCTGCTGGCCGATGTGGGGAGGTGGAATTAAGTCATTTGTCATTGTTGAAATGTCACCACGTGTGTCGAGGAGCTCAGACGGAGAAGAGCCAGAATTGGTAGCTGTTTCTTTTGGTTTAAAAATAAAACCTGTAACGGACTTCCTGTTTCAGGTTTAAGTGGCGTACGTGGTTGTGGGTTTGAATGATCGATCAGCCACAGGGCAGCAGCGAGGGAGAGCCCCGTGCATTCTGCGTCATTTCTGATACTCATCTGACGCTGCATGGGCTGGACGTTTCCTCCTCTGCCCTTAGGGTCAGATAGGGTGGGAAGGCTGGAAACGCACACAAACACACACTTGGTTGTACAGCTATACTTGTGAGGACTTTCATTGACATAATGCATTCCCCTGCCCCTTACCCTAACCTTAAGTGCCTAACCCTAAACCTAATTCTAACCCTGACCCTAAAACCAAGTCTTAACCCTCAAACAGCCCCTTGAAGGTCTCTTGAAAAGTGAGGACCGGCCAAAATGTCCTCCCTCCCAAGGTCTAAAACGCAAACGGGTCCTCACAAAGATGCCTGTACAAGAGCACACACACACACACGCAGGTTTGCGGCACTATCTTTGTAGGGACCCATCATTGACATAATGCTTTCCCTAGCCCCTTACCCTAAACCTAATCATCACAACTAAATGCCACAACCTAACCCTTACCCTAACCTTCACCTAATTCTAAGTCTTAACCCTCAAAAAGCCCTTTAAACTTGTGGGGTCTAGCGTTTTGGCCCCACAAAGTAGGTGGGGCCCCACAAGTATATTGCACTCCTGGTTTTTGGACCTCACAAATCTACTAAAACAAGAGCACACAGACAGACTCAGTCTGTCACACACTACCTCTCATTATGACCATGTATGGTTGCTACCACGTCCTGTATGTAAGGCATTCACTCCCCAGCAAACAGGAAGTGAACGTCACCACAAAAGCACTAAGACTAAGCAATATGCGTACGGCCAATCTCACTTTGCTTGCACTCCTAAAACGCACTGCTCATGCTTCCCTCAGTCATAGTTTATGCATAAGAAAACATTGATTATTTAAACTGCAGAAATCAAAACTCTAGTTTGCTAAGTGGCTATCTGTACTTTGAAGAAAACTGGCATAATAAGGTCACCACCCAGTTTGTTGTATTATCATCTAGCTTCTGCTTTACAGGGAGAAATATGACCAACTCAATGCAATGAAAAGGTGGTAAAATGTTTATAGTAACACATTTCATTAAAGCATGGTCTAAAATGGATTGATGGATTAATGAAATCCATTCATTTCATTAAAACGTGGTCCAAAACGTTATGGCACTTGTTAGTCAAGAAAATACTTTAACAAATTAGAAAGAAATGCTCCTTTTCACTAGAGGTGACCTTTCAGCATTTTTATGTTCATCTAATGGTGTGAAGCTGTAATAAAGTCCAACAGTAAAACCATTTCCCTCGTGCTGTAAAAATATTTTATTAGGCCAAATTACAGCTCAGGGCTTATGTATGGACACTGATACAAGAGCTACTATAGGTGAAGGGCGTTACATTCACGAGATGGAAATAATTATAAATTAATTTCAAACCAGCAAGAACAATATCAAGACACATCTGTTTTCTTTTGTGATCATTTTTTTTCTTTAACCTGTGTATGATTAAAGAATCTAGGTCAGGGCGTCTATAAATAATCATTTGCGCTGCATTTGTTGGATTTTCCTTGTTGACTCGCATTGAAACGGTTCATCTGGCAGTGTAATCGCTCTCAGTCCAAATGTGCCACACGTTGTTCGCCTTGCACGTTTGAACCTTTCAGAGTGCTGTTTGCTTCCAACACGACCGTGTTTGTTCTCCAGGTCCTCTACAGGGAGGATTTCGAGAAGAACAAAGGGAAAGGCTTCAGCGTGGTCGCGGACACGCCGGAGTTGCAGAGAATTAAGAAGACGCAGGACCAAATCAGCAATGTAAGTGTCAGCAACACGGTCACCAAGACGATCAGCCCTCACGCCACCTGTTTTCCAATCATTTCTCTACATCGTTAACAGAAGAGCTCTAAATGTTGCCCGAGACTGAACATTTAGAGCTCCTCTAGTGTTGTTTGCCCTCCCTGACCGCCTGGTGTGAAGCCAGTCTGGTGTGAGTTGATTAGTTTCCCTATATGACCATAATCTCTTGGCAAATATTGAACTGAGGATTTGTTCTGAGGAGGATAATTGGTCTATATGAAATACACTGGAAAGGGGGTCCTGTACCTTCCTTGAGAATTGCTGATATCACAGCTTCAAGCTAGCTTTTAGGCAGGTCAAGCTTATCTGGTGCATACTACTTACGTTCGCGCTCTTAAAAAAGACTGTAAAATTCCCCAGTGGGAATGGCAAGAAAATGCTGCAGCTTCTTCATCTCGGGCCTCAGAGAGCTTCACCAGATAAAGATCTAAAATTTTAAAATAGTTTGCAAGTATCTCTCATCCTCCCCACTGCATCCTCTGCTCACACATCTCCTCACTTATAGTAATGGAATTCTCCTCAAATCGCTCCCCACATGGACCATTCTCCTCCTCTCTCCCTCAGCTCCCGTTATTGATTTGCCATTTCTCTGTAAACACGGAGCAGCGATGCAGAAATGCATGCGGTGTTTACCTTGTGTCCCCAGACTGCTTAAGTCAGCTGTAAAGGCCTTTATTTCCATGTGGAACACACTCGCGCGCAAAACATGCGTCATTGCGCATAACCAGCGCCGCACCGGCCCCGCTAATGGCATAATTAGTGTGGAGGGTGATGGGCAATTACTGCTTTCATGTGCTGACAGATCTTGCGTGTCTGGGATCAAGAAAGGCGCACACACATGTTAAATGTATTTAAGGTTGCGCGCACACACACACAAGCCACATGAAGTGGACAAATGCATTACGGCGGGGATGTATTCGGGCTCATCGTGAAGTGTTTTTAGTCAGAACTGATAAACAAGACATGTGCTTGCAATCAGTGTGTCACTCGCAGGGAACCCCTCCAGATGAACGCTACATCTTTTTCTCTCTTTCTTCGCTTCCCTGGACGCCAAGAAACGAGCGCGATTACTCAGCGACCCTCCCCAGAATGGCAGCAATGTGTGAAGCCTTTCACTCGCTTCAACTCGCCTCGACTTCTCCTGTCTGTGATTGTCGTCATCTGTGTTGTTTTTTGGTTTTTCTTTGTTGTTTATTTTATTTTATTTTTTTTTGCTCCGTCAGGACTTCTCACTCTCGGGCCGACCCTCTCCCACTTGCCGTCACCTTGCTCTTGTAAGAGCAGCAAGGGCTGAGAGGTAGCAGGGAGGTTTAGGTCAGCAGCAGCCTGGGCCCTTCCTGCGAATACACACACACACACACACACACACACACACACACACACACCATCTGTTCGAACTGCTCCTTCAGAACAAACCAAAATAATCTCCGTTACACACTCTCACTTAGCATATTGCACTTGTGAACGGCCACTGTGTTCTCTCAGTCGCTCGCTTCACTGTCCTCGCACAAACACTCCATCATCCCATCCAGCCTGTGAATACACTCCTCGCTAACGCTGCCGGCACAGTGGGCTCTTTGAGCGTGGGTGTGAGCGGGGACAGAATCGGGGTTGTAAATCTTGACCGAGGCGCTGTGAGTCAGTCTGTTATCAGCCCGGTAATAAGGGGGGGGGGGGGGGGCAGAACAGGTTATTTAGTGCAGTCATAGAGCAGTCACTCAGTTTCAGTTTCATCAGCGTGGCCCTGTTTCATGTTGTAACACTGCCTTTGTGCCACTGGCTGGAGAGGTTGTAGGTTGATCATGAATGTTGCTTCTTTTGTGGTTACATCTCAGTTACTTCCTTTAGGATGAAAAAAAAGCTGTGAGGAAAATGTTCAGACTGTTCAGCTGAGAGAGTAGTAATATAAATGATTTAAGTTGCATTTGGCTGTTCTTAGTCACGATTGCCCCTGTCCTCTTCTCAGCGTTTCCTCTTGAATCTAGCTGGCTCATTTTCACCCCGAGCGTTCAAGCTTCTAGTCAGTTCCCTTTTTCTTTTCTTTTTCTTTTTTTTACTTCACCTGTTCTTCCTGATGTGTCAGCAAGGGTTGCTATGCAACTCTGAGCTCACACTACTTCCTGCCGCTGAGATGTCATTTCCTCTCAGCGTCAAGCTGCTTAGCGCGCCCCACCTAGCACCACAGACACACAAGTGGGAGACCTCTGGTGGATAGAAAAGGAACTACACGCTGTGACAGCTTCCTGGAAATAAGGCTGCACCTGTAGATATGGAGCTCGTACGTGAAGGTGCATGCACTCTCCATCTTTATCTATGCCCTTACACTGTTTGTCTTTGTCTCTTGCAGATTAAGTACCATGAGGAGTTTGAGAAGAAGAAGACGGGCGATGCCCCCCATCATCTGCAGAGCCCCAGCCCAGGTATTCCTTCTAACACACACTCGCACTTGGCAAAATACATCTAACTTACTCAGTATATACAATTTTACTGATCACCAGCCTACGGTTACCAGGATTATTAGATAGAAGCAGCAGCAGTAAAGGTAGAAGAAGCCTAGTTTACAGAAAGCACACACTGAATTTCCAGGAGCTTTCTTCTAACATCAAACGACCAGTTCACAAAAAACATGAGAAATAAAACCAAAACTATCTGTGTGGCTAGATACCACTATGTTTTGCCTTTTTTTTTGTGATCTGGGTGAACTTTAACCCTTCAATGCCTGATAATTCTATTGGGCAGAAACGTACACTAAGTATCTACAGTTTTCTATAAGCGTCTTGCCTGTCTGTGCTTGGCTCCATCACTGCCACAGGCTGCATGAGCTCACCGGGCTGGCTGGAGCCTGTTCACACCACTCAGGGATCCTGGGCTGTAACTTGTTCCCTGCCCTCCTCTTCTGCATTCAGTCCATTGCTGCAGAGAGAGTTGTATTTGAAATTCATGAAAGTAATACTGATAATGCATAATCTGACATTAACTGGTCGTATCCATGGATAAACATGTTTAGTTTATTTGTTACTCAAGCCAAAAGATTGTTTGCTGAAGCTCAAAATGGGCAACTTTGAAGTATGAACATTATTATGAACATTGTGTCTGAAAGTTACTTGAAGCGATAGGAGGTCAGTAGGAAAATTACAGCTAAGTATTTGAATGGCCAGTTTACCCGCTGTTTGTATTTTACATGCCTGATCTACACAGAAAGGCTTTGTTCAGTAGCTTGTGTAACAGGGAAATCAACAGCCATTGGCTGCACGTCTTGGCTTGCCATGTTTTTAAATTCCTCACTCTCTCGATGAGCCAATGCAGGCCCACAGACAGGAGTAAATAGACCTGGCATTAACATGCATTTGCTTAATCGAGAGCTTAATGCTCCTCCCCACAACAATGAAATATGCAATATACAATATGCGTCCAGCTCATCCATTTGCCCTCCTCTTTTCTGCCAGGTTACCAGGCGTCCGCAGCCTCTCAGAACTTCCACTATGAGCCCACTCCTGAACCAGTGCGCCAGGCGGCTGCTGCCCCACCTCCCAGTGCTGGGGTAGGTCCTGGGGTAGAGGTTTACACTTCATTTTGTATTTAGAAGTAGCGCTGAAAGGATTACCTGATTAATAGATTTAGATTTAATGTGCTTTTTTTGATAATCGAAGTCTTTTTTTTTTTAAGCAAAAACGCCAAAGGTTCAGTACTTCAGCTTCTCAAATGTGAATATTTGCTAGTTTTCTTAGCCTTATATGATAGTAAAAGGTTCTGGACTATTGGTCCAACAAAACCAGACGTCTGAAGGCTTTAGGAAATCACAGTGGCCGTGTAATGTAATGTAGCTACCCTCAGCAGACCATACCTGCGGCAACTGTTGTCAGGGACTAACTGAACGACGTCTTGTTGTCCACAGAAGCGGTACAGGGCAGTGTATGACTACTCTGCTGCCGATGAGGACGAGGTGTCCTTCGTGGACGGAGATATGATCCTAGACGTGCAACAGATCGACGAGGGCTGGATGTACGGCCGCGTGGAGCGCACTGGCCAGCAGGGAATGCTGCCTGCCAACTACGTGGAGGCCATCTGAGGGAGAGGGAAAGAAAAAGAGGGAGAGAAAGAGGAGGAGGAGGTTGG
Organism: Coreoperca whiteheadi; assembly: GCA_011952105.1. Lineage (NCBI taxonomy): Eukaryota > Metazoa > Chordata > Actinopteri > Centrarchiformes > Sinipercidae > Coreoperca > Coreoperca whiteheadi. The sequence continues at coordinate 5,592,802 of CM022470.1, read as the reverse complement.
AGAATGGGAGGGAAAGGAGGAAAGGAAAAGCCCAGTGCCATCTCATCTTAACGCCGCTTTCTCTTAATTTTAGTCTTGTTCCCTAACCTGTCCTGTGAGACCCCGAACCTCTCCCCTCCCTTCTGCATCCCTGCTCTGCTCCACCACAGACACCCTCTACCTATCTGTCTGTCTGTCCTTCTCTGTCTGCCTGCCTGCCTCTCTGTCAGTCCGTCTGTGCTGATGTCTGTCTCTGTTTGGATGTGTCGCCATCCTCCTCGTGTTATTTTTCTGGCTTCACTCTCAGGCGCTGTCGCAAGTGGAAATCAGAAGTCTTAAAAAGTTCAACGCGCAGTTCATCGCAGTACGTCAGGGCTCATGCCGTGTCGCGCAGCTCCGCCCTAGCTATAGCACTTAACAATCCTGACACAACATCATGCCAAAACAAAGAAGAATAAAAAGTTTCAAAAGACCCCACGAGTCACTCAAAACAGCTGCAGACATTGTTCTGTGCAGAAGAGAAGTTTAACGTGTGGGTGGGTGTGGCATTTTCATTCACATTCCTGTTTTGGGGTTGTTTTTTTTTGTTTTGTTTTGTTTTTTCCCTCCTTTTTCATTTGATTTCACAGTGCGATCTTGGCCAGACTGGAAACACAGTGCAGAATCTCAGTCTATCAAAACTAAGCTTGAATATTTTTGACTCGTGTACATTCCTTTAACCTCTAACCCTGTTGCTGTTGCACCAATCAGCCAGTCATCGGTCTTAACAGAGAGGTTTTTAATGCATTTAAAGATAGACGCACATCTCGCCCATTGTGTGCTCAAGAAGGCACCCTCGTGTTTGGCACTGCATTGTGGGTATCGTGAAACTGGAATCGTAGCCTAACTGAAGAGCACCTCCTGTCGTTGCCTTAGCCGGGCATGTCCGATACAGGAGGGATCAGGGACAAGTTAGGGGACATTATCAGTCCATCTCTTGCAGCCACACTGAATACATCACCTCAGTTGGTGTGGATGTACAGTACAAACACCTTTTTATTCCTGTTTTTTTGCAGCCTGAATGCCTTCAGCACTGAGAGAATCACAAAGTTATGGGGATCAAGGTTAAACCGTTCGGTGAAAGAAGATGGGAACAGGTCAAGTCCTTCCCCTTTTGCTACAAAATCCCCATCATCATAAAAAATCACACGTTCAGAAAAGAGAAGGCCAAGCACAACTCTATTTTTTTTTTTTCCCCCCTCCACTTGTTTTTGTGAGTGAACATTCCAGTCTTTTTTTCCATTTAATGTGAGAAATTGTTAAATCCTTGCTTGTGGTAAATGTCGTCGTCGTTCTTCTTTCTGCCTTTCTTGTTATTCTGAGATGCTTCTTTTCAACAAAAAGAAAAAAAAAATGAAGCGTATGAAATAAATAAACCAGCAACTCAATGTATGAACCGAGGCAGAAGAGTCCATCCAGACTCGCAGTATTAGATCGGTTGTGGGATGAATCTGAAACCTGCAGTTTTCATGTTCAAGCCTGTTTCTGGATCAGTGGATCTCTCTTGTGCTGTTTAATATTCTGGAGTGTCTAAGAAAGTAATGTTGCAGAATGGCATTCAAAATACACACGAAAGAAAGTTTTATATTGTGCTCTGGTCGTTCAAACATCCATAAAGGCAGGCCTGGGACCTGCATATCAGGACCGAGCACTGAGACGCAAGACAGGAAGCTTGTTTTATTTTGTCCATCTGGCGGGTGAATCCCAAAATTGTCAGCTATTTTTGATATTTGACTAATTGACTGAGCCGAAATGTACCAACATTGTGGTCGATGGTGGTCGCTAAGATCTAAAGAAGGTTGGTTCATAAACACAAAATCGAGCATTTCAGTTGCTGGCTTTTACGCAGAAATGATGCATCATCCCTTCACGCGGGATACTATATTTCTGTGAGGACCTTATTAGATTTTAAACATGATAGTCGACCATTTTTTCAGTGGCGTAAATACTCTCATTGGCTCCTGACCATACACACTTCTTCCCCTTTTCTTGCTGTTTCATTCTCCTGTGATGCACTGTGACTTGTCACAGACATGAGCGATCAGGACGGTGTGTTTTTAGGTTGGGGGGGGCGAAACATGTTCCTCTCTATTAAAAGAAAAAAGGCTCTCACTATGTAGCTCGATGACATTGTACAATTGTATATGTATAATAAAGGTAAGTTAGGGGAAATGTTTTTACAGGTCATGGTGCTCTGGGAAGTGGCTTACCTGCAGATGAAAGTGGTTCATATTTCTGTTTTGTAGAATGTGGCAGAGGGGAAGTCATGTGAATTTGAAAAGTCCAGTTTGGTGCAAGCTGGTGCTGAACATTCATAAAATTTAGCAACTTTCTAACGTGATGAGTTGTTACAGTGCTGATGAAGATGATCACTGAATCAGATGGGTTTTTTTTTTTTAAACACCTCAAACTGGTTTGTAGGTTGCCAAAACCAAACGAACACACTGTATGTACACTTGTATTTTGCATTAACCGCCACTTGACAACGGGACAAGTTTCTTTGCAAAACAGATGTTTAGACTGGAAAGCTGTTTTAGAGCTCACGGTTGTCTCTCTTGGGTGAACTGAAGAGTTGATGGTTTGGCTTGGAGTGAAATGATTGTTGTTCCTGGCTTATGATGATGTTTGCTCAAATTTCATTTAATAACAAAGCTACTCACACTAGCAGCCTCCATTACTCTACGGATTGCATCCACTTTCAAACTTTCTTCAGTCTTGCGGGCGTTGATTTTGTCACATTGGTTTTCTGGACGAAATGGAAAGTGTTGCGTAAGTGTGGCTCTGGATAGATTTGTTAAGGCACAGTCAAATTTGAGCGTGTGATGATGTAAGTGTGCGACGCTGGGGGCGGCGGAGGGCGGTGATCTGGTGCTCTCAATCTCCCGGGCTGTGAGGCAGGGCAAGTTGTTTGTCTGACCTGGATATTAACCTCAGTTCAGTTCAGTTAACCTCCTTGCGCCAAACACTGCTCTTCTGCTGTGGCATCACTCATCTACTGAACCGTAACGTCACCTCACAACCCTGTTTCCATTCAGTTTCTGTCTAGTATCCTGTCCGCCAGTCTGCTGAGATCCCTCTTTCCTTCAGCCTTCATTGTAGGCGCCTGCGCTTCTGATGAATCATTCCCTGCTTCTATGATACTGGTTATATACTGTAGACTTTGCAGAGTGAAATCATGTAATCCACAATCGGGTTTCGCATTCAGACCACGTTTGTGCATTCCATCTTCAACTGTTTTGTTTTTGATATCATTTTGTTATTTTTTAAATAAATGAAAAAATAAAGATACCATAATGCATATTGACATACACGTGTATTCAAACCTCATTCTGAATACATACTCAGAAGTAAGGACCTGATACCATCTCCTGTTGCCCTGTTACAGCACTTCAAATTGTACTTATGATTCTGCAGATTCAATAAAATGTCGTTTTTTTTCTCAGACTGTTGTTTTGTGCTACATCTTGTGCTGTGGAGCAGAATAAAGGGGGAAAATGTAAAAGTCCTTCAGCCCATGGGCGGACCTCGGGGCACAAATGAGCTTCTTTTTTTCTTTTTTTTTTACTTCAAAGGCAGCTGCAGTGTATACTCAGAGATCCATACAACGGGTAAACGTGTGCTGAAACAATACGTCGCCCAAAAGTCTTCTGCCTTTCAATAGGTTTGTGGTCATTTGATTTAAGACAAACTTATTGAGGAATGTGCGCCGTGTGAGCTAAATATGGACTAAAGCAAAAGGGGCCTTCTACAAGATAAGGTCATGATGCAGGACCCACTTCAGTTGACATTGTATTTATTTAGTGGTGCTAATTCTCTAACATATTTGCCATTTAAAAAAAAAAAAAACAACTGACCGGGAACCTGGAGCTTTTGGGGCCCCCGGGGCAGCTTATTGAGCCTTACTTCCGACACGTCAGTGTTCGCCTCCTGATGCCAGATGAAGAGTGTTTGTCCCCTCTCTCGTGTTCGTGTATTTTTGTGCCAGATCGAAGAACATTACCGGGGGAATATTTTCTTTTGAAGGCAGATTGGGGGCAAAATGCCTAGTTAGATCTGAGATTATGTAGGACTGGTTCCTGGCACGGCATCTTATTTACACTCAGTTGCCAGTTATGTTAGGTACGCCTAGTTAAACTAATCCAGTACAAAACAGCAGTGCAATAAATGCTACCTTCATGAAGGGCTTACTGTTGTTTTTGTTCAAACTGTTTTAGGGAAGTGATGATTGAACAATGTGTTCATTTTGGAAAATGTAGTTTTAGCTAGGCGTGCCTAATAAACTGTCAAGTATATTTTCTTTTAAAGATTTGCTACAACTTCAATCTAAGTATCAACGTCTAGCTGATGGACACTGTGTACTGTATGTTGAAGTGAAATGTCGGTATAAGTAGAAAGCTATATTCGAGTAATTGGCATTTCTGACGATGGAGGAAATCCCCCTCCTGTGTAGTGGGAAATGTTTACCCGGAGTTTAGCCTGCCAGGTCTTACTAGTTTTTACTGGTTGTGTTTCGGCCTCAACAGTGACACGTTTTTGGTTTATACATGAAACGTTTTGGTTTGACTTTTTCGAGGTTTCTTAAGGTCTTAGCTCTGCAGCTTCCCGTGGAAATCTGCCTCAGCAATGCACGAGGTAAAATAAAACCCTAATTTTCCTGAACCTTCGTTTCCTCTTTTTGGAGCACGAGGGAGAGGGGGAGGGGCGGGGTCGAGCTCCTGATCACGCCGTCGATCCCCGAACGTTTCCGATCTTGGCCGATCTCCTGCACCGGCGGTAGCGCTGCTGTTTTGCTGCGTGTCCTCCTCGCGCGCACACACACACATCGTCCCTCTCTGGCAACATTTCCATCATGGTGGACATTTTGATGTTGATGTTTTTCGCCATCGTAGGCCTCGTGTTCCTCTCCTACATCATCTACCTGCTGTGACGATGAGGCGTCCTGCCCAGTGCAAAGGCGACCACGGGCTCTGTGCGTTTCCTCTCCTGCGTCCCTGGTGTCCGTCGTGGACAATGGTAAGGGAGTGTTTCATTGCATGTCATAAATGTGATATTTCGCATTGCATTGCTAAATGTTCCGTGGCGTGGTGGTATCAGCAAACCACAGGGAGGATATTCCTGAGAGAGGCCTGTGTGGCTTTCCATGCATATGGTGGCTGTCGTCTTGGAATAGGTAGCCTACAGTCTGTAAAACACAAGGTAATTTATTTATCATTGTTCAACACAAAGTTGTATAATGAAATTAAAGTGTGTAGTCCCTTCACGCTACACACATAGAACATGACAGATAATTCAACTCATTAACACAGGGATAGGGTAACATATAAAAAACAATAACACAATATATCCAGTTATTTATATACATACACCTATACACCCAGGAAAGAATTCTGCAGTGGTTTTCTTGAATTTTTCTGTGGGAAATGATCGCACTATTGCACCTGAAGAAGCTAAAAAGAAATCCTCGGTGGTCGACTGTAAATGTTTGAGACCAGCTGTCATCTGTTTCAGGGAGAAGAGCCAGGGTCGGACCGTGAGGGTTTCCCCTTGTTGGAGCTCTCATGTAGGATGTGAAGCGCGATCCAGCCGGAGTGGAAAAACCAATGGAGAAGAAGTGGAAGCAAAACTCTCCCATTTGCACTCAGTCATCAACTCCCTCTCCCCGTCCTTCATTGGGCCTGGATCCTCCAACAAATTGTCACTCCACAACCTCCCAATTCCTTATTTGCAATCAGTCTAACCGGTGCATTTTCTATGCCTCTCAAGGTTGTGCATGCCCATATTTCTCTTTAAAGGAGGAGACATGTCACCTCTGCAGAATATCAATAAATCCGTAGATCTGGATATGGATATTCTGTTGGGTTTAGTGTAATACAGGTGTAGAATTTGCCTTTTTAAAAGCACTGTGAGTAAGTAATAATTATAATGTGTAATGTTCAGTTTGACCGGATCATCCTTGACTGTGGCCAACCCTTCTGTGTGCAACTTTTTAGTTTTGTCAAGTTCGTGTTCCATCAAACAACTGGAGAGCTTCACTCTTTTCATATATCTGTGGTCAGAGATGTCGGCTCAGCCTTGACGTTATTCACGCGTTGCCAAAATGCCCCCCACCCCCCCCCCCCCCCCCCCCCCCCCCCCCCACCCCCCCCCCCACCCCCCCGCACACACATCCAACATATCCCCACGAAAC
>CM022470.1:5523359-5570932 GCA_011952105.1 Coreoperca whiteheadi | reverse complement strand
GATGGATTTTTTTTAATAAAATGCACCGGTCTGTGAGACACATTTGGATGTGTAGAAGAGACGGGTCTCTTTGTGTGAAAACAATGCTTTTTTTTTTTTTTTTTAAGGGCAGGTGATTCATTTAGTGGATCGTGTCTCATTCTGGTGTGACAGGAAAGCACATTCATTACAGCCAAAAAGTTGCTGAAGCTTCTAGTAACTGCCAGCATGAAATCCAAATTCTCTCGGTATGAAAGGGAAGGAGCCACCTTGAAATCTCCACAATAGTCAGGTTTTTGGATGTGTGATCAAATGGGGTTTTCCACAAAAAAAAAGGAGAGAAAATCATTTAATTGTCCATTTTCCATAGTTTTTTTTTTCAGGCTGGTATTCGCGGAAACACCTACTCTAATAATACGTCATTCAAATTGTACGTGAATTATTTCAGGATTTCAGATAAACTGGTTCCCGAATGTGACTTGGAAGACATATTTTATCCATAGAGCACATATCCATTGTCTATATCCCCCCCCCCCCCGTGTCACAGGAAGTGATGCTAGAGGCAAGAAGTGAAGCTGTGAAGAGTAAAGAGGCTGCAAACACATGAAGTGATGGGCAGCAGGAAGGAAACTCGCAGCGCTGCTACTGGAACTAACAGCCTCTGTTTATTTTCCCACTCTGTCTCTCAGAAGAGGTCCAGGGAAAAGAAAAGGTGTAGGGGGCGGGGCATTACAGGGACGTCCTTTTGAAGAATGTGTGCCAAGCCTTTATAGTAACAGCTAATATTTATAGAAACAGTGGAATACCCTGGATGTGATTCACTTGTTGTTGTCTGTGTTCATCTGGGGCTTTGAGGAATAGATTGATCTAGACAGACCGGAGACTTTGGGGAGTTGAATCAGAGGTCATTAGTGCAGACTGTGATAGCTGAACATCCACTACTCTCCTCTTCAGACTCGGGGTATTTCTTTCTGTGTGTTCCTTTATCTGAAACACTCCCACCTGGCTGCTCTAATCCGCTCTCGCCACATTAGGGCGTCTGTGCCAGAAGGAAAACTGAAGTGGAGTGGAGGCCCAGCCGTTCATGTTTGGGGAAAGAGAGAGTGTATCAGCTTGTAAAGAGAGAGAGGACTTCAACTGCCTTGGAACAGTTTTGACAATTGGCTTAAATACACAAAACCCAGTGAAGACTTTAACAATGAGTAGAAGGTGATACCAATGCCTGTATCAGTTCTTAAACCATGTTCAGTAGGCTTCAGGATGTGGCAAACCAGCATGTCCAGCCAAGAGCACAGGCTGGTGGAAGTCCTTGGTTTGCATGTGTGTGTGTTCTCACCAGAATCCCGCGCAGGCCCAACGTCTTCTCCAACAGACAAAGATCCAAACTTGTCTCTGTCGTGTCCGCAGGCTCCTGGTTGTATTCTGTCTGAGACACTGCGGCCTGCAGGAGAATGAGCGAGGCAGCTGCAAGAGAGGAGAGGGATTACAGTGAAATGTAGAGGGGGGCCTGATGGGGGGCAGAGAGACAAGACGGGTCAGCAGAGGAAGAGGAGACGACAGACAGGACAAAGTGTAGAGAGGGTTTGGTTTTACTGAATATGAAAAACTGGACCTACATGCCATCCTTAGACAATATGATGGCGGTACCTTCCTGACCATAGTTACGAAAATCCGTTGTGGATTTTTATTGTCTTGAATTTCTTCTCCATTGGTTTCTGTTTCTGTTTGAAATTAGCTGACCTTCGAAACCTGCTTGAGTCATGTAATTAGTTGCGGTTTTGTCAAAAGTGGCATTATTGCGATGCAGTGCAGAGTTAAACAAAAAATTAAGCTGCACTTAAACTGCATCATCACTCACTGATGATGTGAAATGAATGCAGACTGCGATGGATTACACAGCTCCGTGTCTCCTTATTCATTTTCATGTCACAGGGAAATGAATGGAAACCCATGGCTACACGAAATGGAAATACATCCAAACTGTATAGCAGGCCTTTAAAAATGGTCATCAGAAATTAATAGTATACATTATTTGCAGTTAGCCAAGACACTGGGATGGTCCTTTGATTTCTAATGGAAAGTTTTAGTGTCACCTGACATAAATGTGATCTTCACAATTTTCCCAAATGTATGTGAAAATCTAAACATTTCTGTCAAGTTTCACTCTGCCTGTGCAGTACAGCTACAAAGCCTGCCTGCGGTGACCACTCAGCTGTTTAACCCCTCTCGTGCCAGTTGTCCGGCCAGGCAAAGAGGACTCCTCCTGTCACTCAGAGACTGGGAATTCATGGCTCCATGCAGCCCGGGGTCGCCGCTCACCCCCACCTACAACCTTCCCGCAACATCCTTCAAAGCGGTGCCACGGGAGCCTCTGTGTCAACAGGCAGCCAAAGACAACCCCAGTGTGAGACGTGCAGCAGAACCGCTCACATATCTGCATCTCATTCACAAGCACATAAATATCCACACCGCTCATCATTGACAGCCACGTCTCGATCGCACGCCCACAGTCGCGTATGTGTTCATACATGCCTTGCAATAAGCAGCTGAACAGTGCCTCTTAAGCTTGAGCATATGTGAACATACCTGCCAATATTCCTACAAGCACATAGTCCACATGTCTCTGGCTCCGGACTCTGACTGACCGCTTACAGCGCTGCCCGGACACATTTCACGTTATCAGGCCCAGACAGCGATAATCGGCTTCTTATTACGTTTGAGTCGTGGACAGAAAGAAGGTTATTCTTTATATTAAATCAACTGAGAGACAGAGCAGTGGATTGCATGTCAGGACGTGCACATTGTGTCTTTTTGGCTCGTAGCAGTAGGAAAACCATCCAAGAACCTTTTTATTAAATGCAACTGTATCAAGTAGAGGAATGGTGTGGCCTGCCTGCCTGAGAATGCAGTGTTACACACTCTGTAGAGGCTTTAAGTAAATGATGTTGAGAAGATCTGGCAAGTTGCACTCCTCAGTCTGAAAGTATGCGTGTGCAGAGGCGGGGTGACGGATATTTACTGAGAGGACAGACTCAATAACTTGAGGGAAGTGGAGTGAAACAGAGGAGACATGAAAGAATGAGGGAGCAGAAGCCTTGGAGGTGGGGTAAAGTCGGAATAAATGGAGTGACCACAATTAATTGTAGCATACCAGTGCACGCGCTCTGTGAAGTGGCCCAGAATGGCATGAAGGATGGCAGGGGATGCCCACCCACCACTCCCTCCGCCGCCACAGTCTCGATCCACCCAGGCAGGACCACTTGCCGAGCCAGGCCAGCGGAGGGAGGTGGGAGTCAGGGGTGCGGTCAAGCGGGTAAATGCTCCCTGCCCGCCCCCATCCGGCCCTGGAGGGAACGAGATCGGGGCGTGTCACCTCACATCACCGTCAGATCGGGGGGCTTACTGAGTCAATCACAGGGACATGAACAACGCCTGAGGCTGTGTGTCAGTGACTAAGGCTGACCCACAGACGCAGCGTGAGGAAACGAGGGCCCTCAGACGTCAAGTGCAGCATGTGAGATAAAAGCCACTTCTTTTTGCTAGATATGGGTACCATTGCAGCTCTTTCCAAATCAGCATTTTAAAATGACGCTTACCCACCTGCTCAGATGTGACACCTCAAATCTCCCCCCCCCCTCTCTCGGCACCTCTCAGTCTCAGCGGCCCTCAATAATAGAAAGCCCATTTTGCTCGCCTGACAGGCATACTGATGCGTAGCGTGAGCCCGTATCTGCATGCAATCTGGGGAAAGATGTGGACAAACCTCAACACAGGAGGGGGTTCACTAACATTGGATCATTCTTCCCACAGAGAAGTGTCGGGGCACAGGCTGATTTATCCCCTCGTCTGCTGGAATAGAAAACACATGTACTGCAGGAAGAGCGAGAGAGAGAGAGAGAGAGAGAGAGAGAGAGGCAGCAGAGATAGATCCCGATTCGAGGTCAGAGAGGATAAAAAAAAGGTCCAGCTGTGACTGCCCTTACGCTCCTTGACCCCCAGAAACAGAAAAAAAGCAAGCCCCATGAACCCCGCTGTCTGCTTCTTCACCCTGCCTGCTTCTCAGAGGCCATCTGCCCTGCTCTCCCACCGTAAGACCCAGGATGCCGCCGCTAAGCCTCTCTGGGCTCTCGCTCGGCCACGCTGGATTTCCAACCAGCCTCGTACCCTCAGGAACTACTCTGGCCGCGCCGTATGAGTAACCTGCAGGGGACGATTGGGGTCACATATGGTAATTATCTAAATCAAATTGGAGACGAGTGGAGATCATCATGCCCGGGACTTTTCGGGGAGTGTCCTCTGTAAGCCTTTGGCTGGGATATTGCGTGTCTCCGAGCGGGCCAGAGGCAGGGGTTTGGAGGCCGGGGAAGAGCGAGCGAGCAGACAGAGGAGACATGTTGAGATGAAGGCTGAGTTGGCAGCTGCAGCCCTTGGCGTGGGAAGGCTGCCGTACGCTGCTCTTTCCCCCTATGACTCCCGTCTGTTTCCCCCATAGGCAGGCAGGCTTTTGAAGTGGCTCTCTGATACTGGCACCCCTCAGAGTAATAGCAGCCACATGGGCCCCCAGCTTCGAGCCACAACCGCGACAGAAGCCAGCACCATGCCTCCACATTTTCATCGCTTTCTTTCCTTCACCTGGACTGAAGCGAATGTTTACACCTGCCATTCTTAATGCCACAGCAACCATGGGGCACACATAGTACGATGAAGAGTAACTTCTTGGCAGGCAGTCTGAAGTTCCTGTTCTATTGATGAGTAAGCTTCCTTCCGTCTATTGATTCACATGGACAGTATTCCTCTGCAGCCAAAGGGGCTAAAAATACAAGTCAGTCAACACTTTTCCGAGAATGTATGAATTATAGCCTAATCTGTTTAGGTGTGGAAGGAATTCTGACAACTCTCAGTGAATTTCAGTCTTTTTTTAGCCCTTTCATCCATGTGTTTTCCATGAGTCACACACTCAGTTGGACTTGTGTTCCTTTTGTGTGGCACATTGATTTATAATTAGGCTATGAGATTTTTCGTACACCTGAAAACGCCTCCCATTTAATGAACCCTGTTGTTTACTACTGTTAGAGTAAGGTAATTAGAGCTGTCAGTTAATCAGTTAGTCGATCAATGGAACTATTTTGATGATCGAATCCAGAAATGCCAGAAATTTCACTAGTTGTTTCTTTTTTAAATGTATTTTTAGTCTTGCATGGAAGCAATTTGAACATGTCCCCTTGTGCTAAGCAGAGGGCATTTTTAACTGTTTTCTGACACTTTATAGACCAAACGATTCATCACTTTAACTGAGAAAATAATCTGTACACTGAAAATAATCGTTAGTCGCAGCTGGAAGTTGCTCTTTCACTTTTCACTCCTACCTTTTTTACAACATAAAGACAACTTGATCATTTGAGGTTTACATTAATATTCCAGAATCCTGTGTATTTCTTTGCAATAATAAATGCACATATAATCAAGTAGCCTACTGTAGGCTACTTAAATGTTGTGGTACCTTACCTATTTTTTATTTTACACTATTTTATTCTTCCACTCCTCTACATTTCAGGGGCAAATATTGTACTCTTTCCACCACTACATCCATTTGACAGCTGAAGTTACTAGTTACTTTTCAGATTAGAATTTCAAAACCCTACAATGACGCATTGTTATACAGTAGAGGTAATTCCCCAAAAGTATATAAAACAGTTTAAATTAACTCCATATCAACCAGATATAACATTATAATGCTGCTTCTATGTTAGTGCTTCAATAATTATTATCCACTATTAGACCTATATAACAATGTAACACTTGGATGGGGCTTTCTGCTTGTATGCGTACTTTTACTTCGATAACAGGGTAGTATTACACTGCAGTGATGGTTTTACTTTAGCAAAGTAAATACTTACTGTCAGTCAGCTCATCAGGGGGCAGATGTGCTGGTTAAGGTCAAGTTAAACTCGACTCCTTTGTCCCACATACTTTTAATAGATAGTTAACAGCTACACATTTATTTCCAGAACGTGCCCTGAATGTTGCTTAAACGCTTTTTTTTTTATGGAAACCCTCCCTTGTACTCGCTGTCCTGGTGGCGTCAGTCACCCCTCCCATCCTGCTCGCCGAGGTTTGGTCACAGCCAGAGGGAGCCCGCACGCTGCGGGTTTGCAGGGCGGCGCGCACGGACTTACCCAACGCACCCTCCTACCCAACGCACCCTCTTCTAACGTGACTCCCTCCAATTCCCACAGTGTCAAGGCAACCACAATACAAGTGTGCTATTTCCGGTGTTGATGTCCACCATAAAAGCCTGCACCAAGTCCGCGAAAGATGAGGAACATTTTTAACGAGTTTAAATACTTTTCCCCACGAAACCCTTATTGTGTCGCGTCAGATGACTGGCCCTGTAGCCTTTTATTTCTCCAAGGGTAAACATTTACCAGAACATATTAATAATAATAATACTAATAAAAATAACGTTTATGTTTACAGTACTTTTCAAAACAAAGTTACAAAGTGCTTGATATGGTTAAACCAGGATCAAAACATTTCAGGAAGGAAGCAAATCAAATCAGACCATTAAAATAACCCCAAAATAACATGGAATAAAATAGCCAACAGTAGAAAGAATAACAATAACTATAAGAAAAGAAAGCAATTGTTCTAATTGTTTATCTATAGCTTCCAGAAACGTTACAAAGGGGGGGGGGGGGGGGGGGGCTCTCACTCACATTAAGACGTGAGGCAAACCCCCGGCACCTTTCCTTTGAAGGCCGAGTGCCCCCCCCCCCTCCCCCCCCCCCCCGTGTGTGTTTTGACGCTGCTGCAGTCGGCCTCCCGCCCGAGGCCGCACAAGGGGAGATGTTGTTATGTTCAACTGATGCGGTCTGGCGGAAGAAGAAGAAGCAGAGGAAGAAGAGGAAGAGGAGGAGGCGGGGAAGCGCACTGAACGGCCCGAAACAACGGGCTCAGAGTGGGCTTTTTCAGGGAGGAAGGAAGCGGGATCAGGGCTGAGCATATAAGTTTGGGTTTGACTCGGGGCATTGTTACTCTCGGAGCTCCCCCGCCTTGCCTCTGTGGCAACAAATCCGCCTCTCCCTGTTGCAGCCGAGCCGTTTCTGCTGCCCAATGAATGGAGTTGCCTTCTGCCTTGTTGGAATACCCCCCTACTCTGAGAACCACGTAAGTACGCGGAGCCGATAACTTTGCTGCGTGTCGGCCGCTACACGGGAGACCTGGACGCGCCGAAGTGCCGCGCCGCGCCGTGGGGCTGGTCAGAGAGCGTGATTTCCTAAGAGGATTAACGCTAGTTTACATAGCCACCGTGTACACACACTCATACTGTAAGAAGCCGAGTGTCGGATCAGGGTTCTTCTGCGGCTTTTGACCACTATTGTGCGCGGCTGCTTCACAGAACTGATCCGGAGTCCCATTTAACGCCCGGGTTGCTCCAGTCTTTTGTCCGCCTCCAGGCTGCCGACCGAGGCGGGACGTCCCGAACATGCATGGTGTTTGGAGATTGTCTATCACTTCTTCCTCAGTGCTGACTTGTATTATTAATCAGGCAATCTCACACACACACACACGTTTCTGGCTTCCAGGCTTCCACCACTTTCACCTGGAGTTCTTCAAACTCGTACAAACAAGCCTAGACTGCTGCTGCACGTGAGGTTTCTTAAGTGGTGCAGTAAATGAAAGGGGGGGGTGTTGTATGACCTTAAGTCAGTGAGCATCACAAGACTTCACAACCACCGGTAGAAAGAAACTCCACTTCTGCCTCTCCTTCATAACTGTCAGGCAACAACAGCTCGTGCATTTAAGTTAGAAAGGCCAACTCCATCCTTAACTTACGTTCCCCCTGCTGCATCCCTCCCCTGCCGTGAACAGACTGGGGAGTTCTTTTGGTGACTGCAACGCAAGCAAATCGCGTTAAGGACACGGTTATACACATTCAGTTCCTCCTGTTCTGACGCCAGGAATGTGTGTTGAAAGCACCGATGTGTCACAGTGAAGTCATGAGGGGAGATTTGTCACTCTGGGCGGTGGTCTGCTTGTTGAAGAAGGCATGTGGTGTGGTATCCTGGCCTGGTATTGTGTGTGTGTGTGTGTGTGTGTGTGTGTGTCAGCTTTGATTTAACCCCAGAGGCGTTGTGTGTGATGTGGTTGTGTCAGGGAGTTGCTCTGGTCCTTTGCTATATGAATCTGGTGTGTGTGTGTGTGTGTTGGACAGGGCTATATTTGCCAGCTAATCATCCCCTGCTGTCACTCTACTATTCTGTGTGCTCAGTCTTGGTGTGTGTTTTTTTTGTTTTTGTTTATGAATTTCCGCTCATTTCCCACCTACCTTTTTTATTTTCTCCCTTTCTTTCCTCCTCCTCCTCCTCCTCCTCCTCCTCCTCCTCCTCCTCCTTCTTCTTCTTCAGGGCATCTCCTTTTATCTGTTGCGGTCGAGTTCATCCCCTCCAGCGAAGAACAACGTTTCCTCCCCTGCGGTCAAGCTTTAATTGAACCTCGCTGGTTGTGTGTCGCTGTGACAGAACTGCGAATGTCCCTTCAAACACGCGGAATTCACTTTTATCTCTCCAATTTGACGCTTGTAGCGTGCAACGTGTTGCAGTAAAACGTCAAACACTCTGTAGTTAAATGTGTAACAACTGCCCACAAGACTGGTGCCTTAATGAACAAGAACTCATAAACACTACGTTCAAACGGTCCGATATCCCCCAGTATGACTCCCTCTTTACTGTTGGCGTGTCGCTTTTTAACATAAGCTCCTACGCTGACCTCCACCCCGACCCGTTTCATACCTGACCTTTGACCCTGCACGTCTCAGCCAACACCCGGCTCTCGTTTAGCCTGGCCTTCCTCTGCGTGTCCTCTTCACGTCTCTTCAGCCAGAGCGAGGCATTTACCGTCATGCTGCCCGTTGTTGTACAGTAGACTGAACGATCCTCTCGACGTGAAACCGTATACATCCCATAAATAACCTGCATGGCTTTCCCTCCGTTGTCTCCTCTGTGATTGAGCACTAATCCGTTTAGGGGCAGTGATGAAGGCCAACGGTGAGATGCCAAATGACACCGTGATCTGATTAAATGTTTAATTTGTCAAAATGAGACCCAAAGTAAATCAGCCCTTGCGTGGTGGCTCAGAGTCTGAGCGCGGACAGGAAGGGACGAAAGTGTCCGTTAGATGAGAGCAGTTGTGATTATGTCCAGTGGGACTAGTTTAATGTTGTTGTTGTAGCAGGCCTGCTCTAATGTAGCCGTGAAGGGTTTGCGGGTGAGATCAATAGATGGCAGTGGACAGCAGGGCGGGGCAGAGGCCCTTACGCCTAATGCTGCAGTGTGCCGCGTGATGCCCGAGTGTATTGATGATGGGGAAACATGAGAGCGCTGTCATGAAAATCTTGAGCTGAGCCGGCCCTCTGTTGTCCCAGCGGCACGCGTACCGGTTCGATCGGCTGCAGACTCACGCAGCATCATGCTGCAGTCTCCTGAGTGGCCAGACATGACTTGCACTGCTATTGATGTTTCTTTGTTTTTTGTTTGCTGATCCTTGACCTTTTGCAGCCCAGCTCTTTCTCCTGATCTGAGAACTGTCTTACTTACACTGGGGTCCAGCCCTTAGAGGCCTGCCAATAGCTTCCTCTGGATCGTTTGCAACAGTCAAGAGCCAAACGCCAGGCGGAGGCTTCGCCATTTGCAGAAAAAACACATTTATGCAACGCAGTATTATGCTTTTTATTTGTATTTTTTACTCTTCTCTTATTTTTGTGGTTTTTTTCTCGTGAAAAATGAAGGAAAAGTCTCTCCGAAGTAAAGCGGTCACCCCCCGCAGACATACAGTATGTAGCCTGTGTCGAGGGGTTGGAAGCAGACATTGCTTCGTTTTGAGGGGTCAAGAACCAGAAAGTTTGGGGAGCACTGCAGTACACTAATACAATAACTACTATTAACACACATGCACTTTGTTTTCCTCAGGCTATACTGCAATCTGTTTCTGATTTAGTATGCAACACAGAACTCTAATGTGCCCTTTTGCAGAAAGTGATGCCGAAGTCGTGTGACAACAAAAGTGACTCATGCTGCAACTATGGAGCACTTTTGCCAAATATTAAGTTGGGAAACTCCACGAAAAGCGAGTATTTTCACCGTTATTCCTGCCAGGTTTTAGTAATGTCTCCACTTCTGTTGTGCATTGCATTGTGGGACAGGATTGTCCACCACCGTGAAAAATCAAGCAGTATTAGTAGGTGCAGTTGTTTTCATTTCTCCCGACTGAACGGTCTGCATACCCAAAACATGGTGTTTGGACCACCTACTGTCAGTTCAGTGGCTGGAGCCTCACAGTGGGCACAGAGAGCGTGACAGTAAAGTGTGTGTTGCAGAGTGCCCCGCTGCAGTCCGTTAACGCCATTAAATTGTCTCTCGCCCCTTAACACCTCCGGCCTCCCACCTCGACGCCGCCGCCACCTCCTGCATTCCTCAGCCCCGGGGGCCTCGAGACAACAGCTGCTGCACCGCCGCTCACACCTCACATCCACAATCCTCAGCCTGGAGAGTGTGTGTCTTGACACACTTTAATCGCTCTCGTATGGACACACACACACACACACACACACACACACACACACACACACGCACATATATAGCCAAGCACAGGTGTTCACAAATATAGGCACTCCAGCATGTTTACATCACGCTTAGAGGGTCAGAGTTGCACATACACCTCCATAATCTGTGCCCAGGTGCATGAAACATGGTCTCTCTCACACACACACACACACACACACACACACACACACACAAACAGATGCCTCCTGTTTTGAAGCTAGCTCCACGGGGCGTTCTGATTTGGCCTTCTCCGCTCATGTTTGCATGAGGAAGTCCTTGATGCTGTACAAATATCGTGCAGCCATTGTATCGGTGGGCGAAGGGCATCCGTCATCATTGACCTTGTTGACTGCAGTGAGCGGGGAGCGGCCGCTGTAGTGCAGCTCTGCAAAGCAGGCGTGTTACTGTTGCTAATGGCTCTTTATTGATCTCCTTTTAGTCAGTCAGTTGGTCTTTCTCCCTGGAAGAGTCAAAATTCTCTCTGGTCCACCATATGTCTTATTTCATATTTTATTATTTCCTTACATTGCCGCTTGATTTATTTTGATTAAAGACGAATGGATGCCAGGTGGAGGTGGTGGCCCTCTGTGATTACATTTTATAATGACATTGACCCCCTCCAAAAGAACGATTTTAATAAGTATCCGCAAATCAGATCGGAGCATCCCTACTGAACAGATATGAAGAATCATCATAAAAAAACATCATAATCAGATGGCCTGATCGCCGCCTTTTCTTTAGAGGTGTTAGTTGTGAAATGAACAACATAAGTAGGAGTAATTGTTTGAACATTTGAATGCTAGTCCAAAGTTGGACTTACACCCTAAGGGGCTCTTTAATTTAGATTTTTTTCCCCCCAATGCTTTCATTTGTTGTTATTTCTTTGTTTTTCCTCTTTTCAACATATCACCTGGACGTGACGTTCGCCTGTTCACAAAAGTGTCGGATCTCGTACCCAGTCATCTGCCCCTCTTGCGGGCTGAACTCGTCCCCTCCCAGCTGGATGCGTTTCGTGTGGCGCCTGACTCGCAGGCACGGGGAGGTTCGGCGTGAAACAAAGCCTCTCTCAGAAACAGATGAGAGCTAATTAGATTCAGCCTGTTGATGGTCCGCCCTGCGTCAGTGCCTCTTTGTGTTTGCGCCTGCAGAGACTCTGTGTGGACGTGTGCGTTGTTTGTGTGCAGGAAAATATGCGGCTGTCGTACAGTTCTGTACGAGAGGCGCTTGGGGTTGATGTGACGCTCAGCACATACGAGGAATGACAAACAGGTCAAGTCTTGTTCTAAAATGCAGACTTGACGCTGTATCGGTCTGTCTGATACCCAGAGAGGCTGGGTTTGAATCAGGGTCAAGGTTCAGAGGTTAGGGGCCCCCCTCGTCACACACTTGCCCCCCCCCGTATAGAGCTTAAAGAGGCAGGAGGGAATCCCTGTCACTGTGTGCGGTAGGGGCCACAGGGGTTAAGCAGGGTGACGCTCTTTAACTGATCTCCATGCAGATGATCGGCTCCTGCATCTTGTTTTGTCTACCTCACGTCTCGATGCCAACCGAGGACATTTTTGCATTGCGTTCTCATCATATTTGCATTTTTTGCAAAGAGGCCCGGCGATAAGAAAGTGTGCCGAAAGCTGAATGCTGCTCCGTGTCTTGCTCCAATCAGCTGTGGAGGCTTTTTCACGAACAGCGGGGATTGCACTGGAATGTGAGAGGGACAGAGCAGGCGGAAATATTAACAAAATAGACTGAATCCTGATGAGTCGTGGGGGGGGGGGGGGTGACGCCACTGTGACAGCCAAAACACAATGAAGCTATGGAAAGTGAAGACAGCTGGTCCTCCCTGCAGAACCTGCAGAAAAGCTGCCAAATGTCACACTGCTCTTGTAAACTACAAGTACAAGGGAGTGTTTACGTACATGCTGTTCTTGGATGTTCTTGGTTGTACCACCGGTGGGTGATATGGGTAAAGTCTTCTATCTCTGTGTATCATTTTATGTAGTGAATAATAAAACACATCTTGTGATATGATACATTTTGTGGAAACGCAATTGAGAAACTCTATAAAATAACCAGGTGTGTGTGTTTTTGTCGAATACCTTAAATACCTCTTGACAAATCAAGATACTTTATTATTTTCTTGGTTAATCATTTTGCCTATAAATGTTAGAAATGTATTGAAAAAATGGAGAGGAGAAAAACGGCTGAAATAATAACTTCTCCGAGCCTGCGGTGACCTCCTCAACGAACTTTGTTTTGTCTAGCCATCAGACTAAAACCCAAACATAATTCAGTTTACTATGCTATATGGCAAAGAAAAGCAGCAAATCCTCACATTTGAGAATCAGAAATCAGAGAATAGTTTGAGGTGACCTCCAGAACTGATGAATCCTGCATTTCCCGTAATGCCACGCAGTGCCTGGTAAACGTCAACGTCTTTTTAAACTTCACAAACCGGTGTTGAAAGGTTGGCTTGCTGTTGTAAATGGATAGTTTGCAAGCCCAAACCCGGAGGTAGGCCTGATGATGTCATTTTCTCTGACTGTAGAACGTTCCTCCAGAACCACAGAAGACATTATAAAGCTGCTCTTACAGGCTGAAAACTCCTGTATTAAATCAGCTGGCTGCCCCTTTAAAGGGATTCTTACCTCGGTACAAAAAGCACAGTACGATCTGTACAGGGGTGACAAAAACCATCCCACTGTAGTTCTGGCCGTTCAATGGGGTGGCGATGTTTGCTCCCTGTATGTAACTTTCCGGGAGGTTCCTCTGGGTTCCTCTCGTTTATACTGTTGAAGACAGTCGGCCAGCTGAGAGTTGATGGACTGTGAGTTGCACGGTGAATTGCCGTTCTTTCTTTCATTGGGGTCAGTGAGCTGACTCACTGACCTCTATCTCTACTTCCCAAACAACCTGGGCAACAGTGCTGCAGTGTGAATGCCTTTGCAGCCACAAAACACACACACACACACACACACACACACTCATACCCGTATCAGTCACGTCTTTCTTACTATTTGTATGCAGTCTTTGAGGGGTGGGTGAGCGGGGGGCTTGTCCGGTAAAATCACGGGACAGAGATTATTGGGAGGCTAATGAGGAGCTGTGGAAGCTGGAAAGAGAGATAGAGCGCTGTGGTTTTCCTGATGACTGCTGGTCCAGCACAACACTGCCTCTGTTTACATGCTCACTAAGATTCAGGATAGCACTGGTTTGTTTTTGTGTGCACCACTGCTCCAAAATGTTCTCCGTCTTCAGTATTGTGCAGAAATTGTAATTTTTAAAGGAAGAGTTTTGACATTTTGAGAAATATGTTTATTTGCGCTCTTGCCAAGTTAGATATATACACACATAACTGTGCGCTAAATGTGAAGCCAGAGCCCGCAAGCGACTAGCTTAGCTTAGCATAAGACTTGGAGCAAGGGGAAACTAGCTAGCCTGGCCCTTGCCTACCAGCACCTCTAAATTTGATTAATCGACGTATTATATATCTCGTTTGTTTAATTCATATACAAACAGCAATTGGAAAAAGGACAAGTTCTTCGTGTCACTGTGAGGTTGTCGGGGCAAACATTTTAGCCCCTTTCCCCTCTTGTGTCATTTCCCACCCCTCAGCCTTGTTCAGTAAAAAGAAATAAAAATAAAAATCGTATCCACAGACAAACTTAAGCCATCAGATCAGACGTAAGTTTTGTTCAGTATCTATATATATATATATCCCAGTTTATGCTTAGAAATGAAATTCAGCAAGCAGTCCCTTTTAGAATAGTTTCTTTACAAACTTCATGTTGTCGCATCCATTTCCCAGGGACGTTAACTTGAAGCTACACAGCTTTATGCTCTACAAACTACAGTATAGAGGTAAAAACGTATTGTAGTAAAATGGCCATAATTCTAAATGAATTCTGTTTATAATAGTAATCCTTCAAAATGCTACATTTTTCTTCTCTAAGCTGCGCATGTATCTACTGCATCCAGCTTACAACAATGAACCAACCTGGCTAGGGGTGTTTTGATACTCCAGTTTCGGCCAGGGGTACTATAATCCCGTATCGCTCGTCATGGTCTGCCTCGGATCATTTGGCATCGAACGGTGTCGAGGGTTACTGTTTTTGATTTAAAAAACACGGCGGTAAACCTCACTCCACTCCAGATTACTCCAAACTGATTGTGTGCGTTGTGTGTATCCTGCGTAGCTGTTAAAGTGGCTGATTTGCAGCTAAATCTGGTAGCAGTTCGGTGTATTTTGTGCGTTTGCTTGTTCAAAAGTGAGCCTTCAAAGATGTAAACTCGCCGTTCATCCCAAATGACACCTCGACCAAAACACTAAGCGCATGCAAATCCAGTCACTCTGAGCTGTGTTCTCACTCGTACCTCTTGCAGCTTCCTCTTTGCTTTCCGCCCCCTCCTGTTCAGTGTGTCACCATCCTTGTCGAAGGGGTAGTGTTTTCCCACTGACCTTTCCCAGATTCCAGCTTTTCTCGTTTTCTCGCTTCCCCCTGTGACTTTGAGCAGCTGCTTTGATCCCCTCTCTGTTACCTTCTTTGGTCATCTCCATTCAGGATCCTCCTGATTTGAGCCGCTGTTGTTGCTTTCATTTGTCGAAGTTGTGGCTGAATGTGCAGCCATTAGACATTCTCATTATGCTTCAGCTCGGCTGTTTGAAAATGCTTCCCTGGGCTATATGTCACCCTTAAAGCGGTAGGTTTTCACGTGTAAGTTTGTGCCATAAAAGGTTTGTTCCGGTGTATATCCACTCCCTCCTTCTCCGCTCGCTCAGTTTACAGAGTGAAAGCTAACAGGACAGTATGTTTCTATTAGCGTTCCTCTTTGCTCCAAGCAGTGCCAGCGTGTCTTTCTTCTGAATAACAGAACGAGACCATATGTGTGCGTGTCACAGTCCTTTGCTGTCTTCCCACTAGGCAGCCAGAGCAAGGAGACAAGTGAGGGCCACGATCCCTTGAGGTCTAACCTTTTTTTTTTTCTGGGGTGAACCAAGTCATGAAACCACAGAGGACGCTTTATTTCTGCAGGGTCAACAACTCAGACTTGTTGTTGCCATCCCTGCATTAAAAGGGCCGCTAATACAGAGTGACAGAGGCTAAAGACACAGGGGGAAAAAAAGGGCACCAGCATCAGCCTGGCATATGGATCCCATGATTACATTAAACGTACAAAGGACAGTGCCTTTGGGATCAGCGAGAAAACACCAGCAGCACGTCTGTGCTCTGTCCTTCTCTGCAGCCGGGTTTTACAGTCTGCAGTGTGTCAACACGAAGGAGCAGGCAGATGTAACGATAACGTGGGCCGATCCTCCTGCATTCAAAACATGCCAGGCGGTATCTGTGTACCATCTTTGTGCCACTGGGGAATTACAAAGTGAGGAGGAGGTGGTGGAGGAGGAGGTGGGGTGCAAAGGCCAGCAATGTCCTGGATTTAATCTCTGGATCGCCATGTTTATCAGTCCACGCAGTGCGACGAAAGAAGGCTCGCGTTGTTGCCAGAAGAATCACGCTTTATATCTTTCGCTCGGCCTTTGCATCACTTGTGGTCGCCCTTGCTTTGGGCTTCATACTCAGCCAGAGAAAATATTTGATTTGTCAGCCTCAAAATTCACGCAGTAATCGATTAATGTTGTGTGGATATCTTCTGCCTAGTGGACCCATCTGTCCAGCACTCGCAGAGAGTCACGAGGGGTTGGGAAAACAGATTGAAATTTGGAACGGTCTAAAAGAAATATTGGACAGTCGTAGTGGAACCTTACACTTTTTAGATGGCGTGAGTTTGTCCAGCTGGGATAAGAGCTGTGTCCGTGCTTGAGTACATCTGCAAAAGCAGTTTGTATACCAGCAATTCTCAAATATTTTCACATCAACAATCCTCCCAAATACACAGAGAAAATCCACAGATTCCCAGGTGATCACATCCTGTGTGTGGGAACCTAATTTAGGAGTATTTCTGATTAAACTAAACTATCCCTTGCTCCCTTAAATGGCAACGCTACACCCCCAGACTCCAATGGGAGAGTGGCTGGCCTGTACGCTCCTGTGCGAACAGAGCGATGGAGGACTCAGCGTGGTATGAGCGGCGGTGCATGGCAGGAATGTAAAAACCAGATGACCTCAAATGGAAACTCCAGGGCTGTTGGAGGCAGGCAGGCCATCTTGCTTGCTCTAATAAACACTCAGACTCCATTCTGCAGGCCTGCCCCCCCCCCCCCCAGCTCAGTTAGCCTCCCAACCTGGCTCAGCATCGCCTCCACCACGCCTCAAATGTTGGACTGCTGCCTGGTTTTGGGCCTATAGGCTGAGAACACTGACGTCATCCTCCAGGCCCAAAGTTATAATTTTCATCTGTTAATTACACAGAGGCAGAGATGAGCTAAATATATACATCTGGGCCTGTAGAGGGGGGAGGAGAGGCGGCCAAGAAGAGGGGGCTCCAAGTATGGCGGTCCTTCACCGAGACGTAGATGAGGTGGGGGCCGGAGAGAGTCGAGAGGCCTGCTTGGAGCCCTGTGGTTTTCTGCTGCTGAGGCCTGCTCCTGAAAACAACCAGGAAAGAAAGAGAAGAGGAAGAGGCAGAAAAGGAGGGGAGGGGAGGGGCGGTTGGCTCTTATTGCAGTGGAGCTCAGACGTGACGCTCTGATTGCTCCCAGCGGTTGTGGTCAGTACAGAGAGGGGGGGGGGGGATTCAGTGCAAGAGGAGCAGGGTTAGCTCTTTGCCAGATGTCGTCATTGGCCCTGATGTTGTTAAGGCCTCGTGGTATATATGGTACACACACATCAGGAGACAGATGTGTCTGCTCGAGAGGAAGCACAGCTGGGACTTGGCCTTACAAAACCCAGCAGCCGCCTCTTGGTGCCACTCAGAAACAGCAGCGTGTGAGGCGGTTGGAAAGCCGCTGTCTGCCTCTTTGTCGGTGTTGTCTGCTAAGTGCGGGGACATGACCGAACACACAGTTAAAATATATCACACCTTTAACAGGAACAGATTTGTTGTCAGCTAAGCAGTCTTGGTGGTGAGTTGGAGCTACGAGCTCTCGCGCTACTTCAGCATGAAAGGGAAACAAACCCCATCTGTAGTGTGTTTTTTGTTAATTTTTGTGGTTGCTGCGGGTCTCTCTCCATAATTACGTTGCCGAATTCATAATACAGTTTTACTGACTAGCTAGTGATTTCCAGATTGAAGTTGTAAAAAGTGAAGTTGTAAAACATGTATTAAATAATCCTGAAGGTGCCAATGTTGAGAGGTTCAAGTCCTGAACCTTCACACTCTGAAAAATCAGCTGTGAAAGCCAATTTCAAACCAGTGGTGAGCGTAAGTGTCTCTGCCGTCCAGCTTGTCTCCCTGCAGGGTTTGTTGTCATGCTCGAACAGAGGCGCCTTGTTGGTTCTCATGGAAACTGTCCGCATGGAGGCGATAGGTCACTGTGATTCGGTTGAACACTGGTGTCAAAATGTAGCCTGACAACCTCAAGATTGGCTGCGTTTGTATTAGGACGCCTGAGTGACTGGACAAGATCACTTTACCCCAAAAAGACTATTTTCTCACTAGTGGCATCTCTCCACACAGGTAGTGACTGGTTTTGAGCTTATTGCAGATATATCGCATATATTTTACCACAGAAATGCTTCCTATGAAAACGTGTCTGTACCACCCATCAGTATTGGGGTAGTTTGCAGATATCATGTGTTGAGTAAAACATGCAGCTTCCTCTCCTTTCGAGGTTGCGATTTGTTTCGTTGCAGATGTGACCTGACCATAGAGAAGGCTCTGCAACTGGAGGAGACACTCCCTGCTAATTGGGTTAAAGTGGAGCACCATCTCTCCACTTAACTGTGCTGGGAAACATAATGGGTGTGCGTTTATAGCTGTGGTTCTCGCTGTCAATATCACTGCCTCTCCCTCACACACGCACACGCAACCTGGTACATCTATACTTGTGAGGACTGTCGTTGACATAAGGCATTCCCCAGCCCCTTACCCTAACTTTAACCATCCTAACTAAGTGCCTTAACCTAATCCTAATTCTAACCCTGACCATAAAACCAAGTCTTAACCCCTCAAACAGCCCTTTGGAGGTCTGTTGAAAAGGGAGGACCAGCCAAAATGTCCTCACTTTCCCAAAAATGTCCTCACTCCCAAGTTCTAAAACGCAAATTGGTCCTCACAAAGATGACTGTACGAGTGTACTGCTCTTTATGAAACAGGGTCAAACGGTTCATGTGCAAAAGACCCCCCCCACACACACACACACGCGCCCATATACACTAACACAAGTCTAATAGTATTTAATAATTCATTAGCACACCAAGATTACGCTGGATGTGACCTACACGCATGGCAACAAATGTGCGTGTGAATGTGTTCTCATTTAGCCTTCGGCCACGCAGTATAGCCCCATATCGTGAAAGAATGCCAGTCGCGGGTGATAAAGGCACGAAGAGGGCATGTATGGGAGGTAATTAGCGCGTGTCTGCGAGTAAATATGTGTCATTCCGATCTTTGCTCAACTGTGTAGAACCCCGCCTCCTCTCTCTTCACCATCTGCTCTCTCCAACTTCTTCACTCTCTGCGCTCATTTTTTATTCTCAGCTTCTTCCCCCGGTGTTCACTTTCCAGCATCTGTTATAACCCCCCCCCCCATTGTGCTCTCCTTCCCACTCTCTATCAGGCTTTTTCTGCCTACGTAGATGCTTGGCTGGCTGGCTGGCTGACTCATGTATCCCACCTTCCCTTGTGGCAGTTTTAGCGCGATGGACACGTCCACACTCCAGAGTCTGGGGGCTTTTTTTTTGTGTGTGTTTTGGCTCGGTTTACAGTTTGCTCAAGTAAAAACATGTACGGTATCAGGGCTGATTATTTTCATTATTAATATATCAACAGATCAGAAAATTACGACTGGGCCGAAGGTTATTCTGCAAACGTTTTGATAATCAGTTGATTGTTTAAGTCATTTGTCAAGCAAAAAAAAAAAGCAACATTCTCTGGTGTCAGCGCCTCCCAACGTGAGGAGATTGGCTGCTTTTCTCTCTTTTTACATCTCTGTAAATGGAATATTTGTAGTTTCCGGGCTCTTGGCCGGACAAAACAAGACTTTTGAAGGCGTCATCTTGGACAATGTTCTAACATGTTACAGGTTGCTCCGCAAATGTTTGACATGTTCTACAAATGGTCACAAAAAAAAAAAGGAAAAAAGAAAATGAGAAGTGTTCAGAGATCAAGGTGACCAACAGTCCAGAACCAGGCGGGGATCACATTTGTGAAGCCCAAGTCGCTTTTTCCTAAATGAATGACTCAAACAATCAATTGATTGTCAAATCCAACCGATTCATTTGTATCTAACTGAAGAAATTAGAGCTGAACCGATTAGTCGATCGACACAAAATTCAACTCATTCTTTAAACAACAAGTGACAAACATGCACTGGTTTCAGCTTCTCAGATTTGAATGCTTGACGTTTTTCTCAGTCTTCTCTGATAGCAAACCGAAAACCTTTTGGTTTTTAAACGGTCGGTCAGACAAAACAAGGGATTTTATGATGCTGTCTTGTGTTTAGGGAAATTTTTATGGATATTTTCTGACGTTTCACGGATTTAAAGAATACTTGCTTAGCCAAGAGATTGTCAGATGAATTGATGATGGAAATAATCATCAGTTGTAGCCGTAGAGTGATTGTTTCAGCGGGAGAATAAATGTCAGTCTGTGTAATGACTGATGGACTGGCACACCTAAAGGAGGAACACGTGGTCTGGCGGGCTGCTTTAACTGCTTTTAATCCTCTGCTCTGCAGGAGTAAGCTGTGCATTGCTGTTGTTATTGTATCAGTCCTGGTCAGTCAGGGAGGGGCGGACCACCCAGCTCCCCTCAGCTGTGGGCTGATGGGACATCTGACCCTCTGAGTCCACCTGCTCTCGTCTCTGGACTCCCCCAAGACTGTTTCCACCCCAAAGCTGACAACAGGTGTCACCTCTCTGCTCTCCGGTCGCTGCCCCCCCCCCCCACTGCCTGTGATGTTATGAATTAGTAGCTGACATTAGATCGCAGATAACTGCCCACAGGTCGACTCCTGCCCCCGCACACACGTCCTCATGCCGGCCACTGGAGCAAAAACAAGTGCAGTTGTGTGTGGCTGCATGTTGAGTCCCCACCCTTTGCCCCGTCCCCTGTGTCCCAGCACCCACTGGGCCTTTCCCCACCCAGCTGCTGTTACGCTCTGTGTGGCAGCTGCCCTCTAGTGGCTGCTGGGTGGTAACTACACTCTGAATGCAGCCAGGTAGGCCTACAGGCTCGGTGGCATGGGGAATTGCTCGAGATTGAAGTTAAAATGAACGTGCTTAAAACAGCTGCGTCCGTTTTCCCTTTCTTTCGCCGACAGATTACTGATAGTGACCGTCTAGACCGAGAGACATCCACTCCATCACTGTACATCAGTGGGTCCCAACTAGGACTGGGTACTGAACAATATGTGTATTCACTATTGAACAGTGTCAATATCAAATGCCTTGTTTGTTCTCATATATAAGTCGCTTTGGATAAAAGCGTCTGCTAAATGTTTCGGGGGAACCGGGATCGAACCGGCGACCCGCTCTGCCACTAAGCCACAGCCGCCCCCTTTTTTTGTTTTTTTTTATCTTAAATCTCTTCTAAATCTCTTTGAGCAGATATTTCCAACAAATGTGGTTTCCCCTTCTCAAGCTGTTTCATTTGTTAGAGGCAAAAAAAGGCTAAAACCGTCCACTCTTTCACAAGATTAAAAAAAAAGGGCTTTTCAACAAAAGCTAGAAAGAATGAACCTTGTTTTGTGTGGAAGAAGTAGGCTTTCGATTCTCCTCTAACCTCTTTCTCATATCCGACCCGTCCGATGTGTCTTGGGAAACCTCTGGGAGGTTGCTGGCTCAGTTTGCGTCACTCTTTGGTTCACGGCGACACGGTGCCGACCCGGATAATTCACGCGGGTCGGCACAGCGCTGCCCTCTCCAGTAGGGGGCAGGATTGGCACTCTGGGCTGAGGGCGCATGCTCTTAACTCCTGTGGCTCATTCGGCCTCCTGGCGTCCATCGAGTCCTGCGTCGCTTTCTTGGCGTTTGTGGGCGTTTCGTGGTGAGCGCCAACCTCAGCCCGCCCGCGCGCTCACCCTTTCCCGTACTTCTGCTGGATTGGCACGGCCCGTGTTTGGAGAAAACGCAACCCCATCGTTGTGTCTGCAGCCCGGCTTGTTTGTGACACTAAGGCTCACTCAGCAGCCCGAAACTCTTCAGTCGCCTCCTTTCCTGTGCGATTCCTGCCAGGCTTCATCTTATTCCTCCGTCTCACAGCTCTGTGTTTCAATGTGTCGGCGCAGCAGAGAGTGGAAAAACTTTGTTTTGTCTTGCGAGGCAGCCACAGTGGGGAAAGGGGGGGGGCTCTGTGTGTACATCTCTTAGGCCGTGGTCATGTTATGAGTGTTAAGGGGATTAAAACATATCGCCAAAACTAATCTGTCCGTTACACCGACTACCCTCCTTTCGCTTTTCCACTCATGTGTTTGTTATCACATGAGAGCGGGGGGCAGGAGGCAACGAGGCATCGCTCCTCTGAGATTAGCAGCGCGTGTCGGCCTCCGATGATTTCCTGACTTCAAGAGCTTTGCGCTTTCAGGTTATGGTAACAGGAAAAAAAACAAATAGCTAAAGTGAGGTCTGTCTGTCGTCTCCCGCTTTCTCAGCTACACAACAAACAGCTACAAGTCCGATAAGGGAGGTTTGCTCAGGTGATGCGCACTGAGCCCGCATGCAGATGAAGGCTGCCCGGCCGCCCGGCCGCCTGCCCGGGCATGCTTCAGCCGCGCTGAGGACCGACAGTGCGGGTCACCGGTGGGAAGGGTGAATCTCTTCATGTGTGACTGTGTGTCCTCCATGTAAACTGTAACTCAAAGCCTTTTTTGTAACTGTACAAAAACTGTAACTCAAAGCCCCCCACACACACTTCTCTTTTTGTAAATGCCTCCATGGTTCATGAAAAGGAGAAAGAGAGGGAGCTGGACAGACAGACAGAGACCTTTTTGTTTCCAAATTAGGCACTGCTCCCTCGTTGCCAAAACTAACTGCTATTGTGAACAATGTGATATGAAATCCCCCCCCCCCCGCGCTGCCACTGTGAAATGGAGCGCTTGCGTATTTTCACATATTAAACCCTTGCCTGGCTTTGCACCAGAGAAGCAGTGTGGTCCAGCTGCTGCTGTACGTGTCGGCAGCCGGCTGTGATTTCCTCGTGCGCGGGTGTGGTTTTTCGCTCACATCTCTTCCCTCCTGGAGAGGAATCAGACCTCCTCCTCCTCCTCCTCCTCCTGCGATCCTCTCTTCTCTCTGCGGGGCGGTTCCGCCTGGCGGTGCATCGAACGCAGAGCTCCGGTCCGAACCGCAGAGAGAGAAGAGACCCCCCCCCCCAGACACACACGCATACACGCACAGCCAGAGCCCTCTGACTTTATGAGGAACCCTAATTACATAGCCTAGTGTATTTATACTCGGCTGTGACTCAGTGGGACATGTGGCGTGTCTTTCTGTGCGTGTGCGTGCACGGGAGAAGCGTGGTGTGTGTGCGCGCGCACACGCACGTGCGTGTATTAGTGAAAGTGTGTGCTGACTGTTTAAACCAGGGATGAAGTGCAGTGTAGATCCACCTAAACTTAGTCTGTTATTTTTGCAGAAAAGGCCCTTTTACAGCTGCAGTGTGACTTTTGAAAGGAGAGAGAACACAATGTTCCTCTTGCAGATGAAAAGATAAAATCATAAGCAGTGAAATGCACCCTTGCTTAATTCAACATTTTTTATTTATTTTTTTGCCCCCACAGCCTTACTTGGTCTGGTATATGACCAGTAGCTTTTAATGGCCAGCTGATGTTAGCAAGTCTAAGGTCATAATTGCTATGTAACTTACATTACTGGTCAGTTTTCTGTCAAACAAACATTTGAATGGATTTAATCAGAAAAGTAAAACAAGAAGTAAGCGCACCGTAGCGCACCAGGGCACATGCTTTATTTCCCTGTGTTCTGCTCCGCAACATCGGCTAACGATACTGACTGTAAAGGGGTACTTTAAAACCCCTAGTAATGACATTAGGGTTATTTTGAGTTGCTCTGTGTTGGGCATGGAGTTTTAATGTCATGGGCATTTACCAGGCAGGTAGGTTCTAAAGGAAATACACTACCGAGTTGCATTATGGGAAGTGTAGGATGATGTTTTGGAGGACTTAAGGGGCCAGTATACTCCATCAGAACTGCTTGTCAGTCTAATAAGCTGTGTCGGACAATACCTGCAACTTTCCAAATCGACAATGCGACCTTCACGCCCACTGTTCACCGTGATTGGCCAGCTGTACGGAGGTGAGAACCAGGTTTGAGCTGCCCTCTCAAACACTTTTCATGTGTCTGACCGAGTGCAACTGTACGAATGCCTACCAGGAGAGCCTGTAAGAAAGCGTTACTCCTGTATTCAAACAATTATCTGGTCTCTCCCGTCTCCATGGCGACTGGCGTTTCACCCCACCTTCAAGTGTGGGGTGAAAAGTGTGGCAGTTCAACTTTAAACACTTTTGCCTTCCAACGTGGTTGTAAGAGCTAGTTCTTTTCTAGCATAAAGTCAGGATGTCTTGTACTCTGCTCCATCGGTTTCCCCCCATATTAATAAAACGCTAAAATGCTGGAGTAGCCCTTTAAAGCAACCGACAAGAAGAATTTCTATTTCTGTTTTCATTGTGATTTATTATTTGTGCTTTCTATAACCGTACTCTCGGCGGTGCACAAAACACTTCTTCCTGTAAAAGGCCCATGAGATGAGATCCTAAAATCATACTATAATTGATCGCTCTTTATAATAGCGGATATTTGCATTGTGATACATTGATATTCTCGAGCCCTCAGATTACCACCTCATTCTGTGCAAACTATTCAAGCCTGCAGTGTGTTCTCGCAGGCAAAGCGCAGCATGTCCAGAGGGTACAGTCTGTGTGTGACGGCCCTCTCCGGTCGAGTTGATACTTGCCCTGCCGTGCGGCAGGTGAAACCTGTCTAACCTCATTGGTAACGGATGTGCGGTGTGTTAACAGCGATGAGTGTTGGAGGGGAAAGTCTTCCGTCTGCAACAACATGCTGCCCTGTTTGCCGCTCTCGCATGAATTCTGAACGCCTGGCTGTGTGGTGAGAACTCTGCAGCTCACCCACCTGACTGATTTCGTGGTGAGGTGTTTAGGTGTCCGTGTGCTGGCTGGATGGATCCTGTGAATAGGAGAGTGCGTGTGTGTGTGTGTTTGAGGTACTATAGGTTTGATAAAGAGGTCATGTTGACATCCAGTAGCAGCTCTTTTATTTTGAGAGCGCCCTCCTCTGTGTCCTTCAGCTTTTTACATTTTCTCCTCTCATTATCGTCTTCCCTCCTCCATATTTTCCCCTCTTAAGAGAAAAACAAAGGGAGTGAACACGGCAGCAAGACAAATGTTTTCTTTTCTCTTTGTGCTGGAAATTGGCCTCTTTCTCTCCCTCTTTTTTTTTTTTTTTTGTTTGTCTCCCCTCTGGGTGGAGGGGGGGGGGGGCAGCGGGATCACAGCTTTGTCACTGTGTTTGTGCCACACACACACACACACACACACACACACACACATGCAGCACACGTGCTGCGACCAGGCTTCCTCTGTATGCCGCGCAAGAGAGATCTACAGTGGATTCAACATATCAGCAGCAGCCTACAGGACATATCTCCATTTGGACCGTTTACCCACCACCCCTCCTTCGCCTCCAACGTCTGGCCTCAGTGATGTCCAGTGTTTTTGGATTAAACGGCGGAGTTCCAGTTTACTGTACCGCACAGTTGTTTGTTTGCTGATGACTGTCGGAACAGTTCATGTGGAGGGAGGGACTTTTGATAGGGACTGAGTAACAAAAACAAGGAAGGAAGAGAAAGCAAAAGCGAAAAGGAGGGACAGAGTGAGGGATGAAATAGCTGACGCTCACGGAGATAAAGAGAGCCACAGTTTGGGATAGAGATGAGAGCGAGATGAAGGGATTTGTTTGGCACTAGAGATAGAGAGGGAAGAAAAGAGAGAGAGGGCAGTGGGAGGGAGGAGAGACAGAGGATCCAGCCCTCTGGGACAGCAGTGTGTGTGTTTTGGGGGTGGATAGAGTGGCTTTGTATGCAGAACATCACCGGACACCAAGTAAAAGGACGCTGTCAGTTGTTCTCTGTGTGTGTCTGTAGTGAAACCAGACCTACCTCTGAACCCTTGCGCCACACACACTCCTCCATCTGCTGCCCAGGAGCCCGCCTTCTGCCTCCTCTGGACTGAACCCCTCGGAGAGTGTCTGAATGTGTGTGTGAGAGTCTTGGAGAGCAGATAGGCTGCGATTTGGAACTCGTGGGATTAAACTGCCTGAAGGTTTCGCCACTGACAGCGATGGACTGGAGCCAAGAGACGGGAAGTTCAGACTCTTGAATGACTGGAGGATCCCAGAGAAGGATTTGCAAGCTCAACAAAAGCCAGCCGTCTTCTCTTGGCTTGATTGTATCTTCTGCATTTCTGCATCTGGACCTTGTCCACGACCTTGTGTAGAGCGCGTGAGCAGCCTATGTGGGCGGTGAGGGATGCGGATCTGAGGAAACTCCACGCCCAGATGCCCGCTGCTATGCTCCCGTGCCCTGCGCCGGCCGGGTCTGACTGGAGCTTCCAGAACCCGGTGGGGGTAGACTGCAGCTCCCCTGAACCTCGCTGCATCTGGCTGGCGGTGCTCCGCGGTGCAACGGGTTCAGTGTCGCCGCCCGCCATGCCCGTTGGGCAGAGTCAGAGCTCTCACCAGACCAGGGTAAGGAGAGGTCACCCATCTTCCCCTAGTGGCTGGATGTGGAGTCATTGATTTAAAGCGTCAGTCACTGGCTACAGTTTATTCATTCTTATTGATTCCAAATGAAATGTTTTAGTTGGAGGCTTTAAAAGTGTCAGTGACAAAGTGATTGGTTATTTTTCTGATTAATTGATTAGCATGTCAATGTCAGAAAATAAGGACAAATGCCTTCATCCCTTCTTCTAATTATTTATTTTACCTGTTAAAAATCTGTTTCATGTTCTGTAAGACACAAAAACGCTGCAAATTCTCACGTTGGGGAAATGTTTTGGATTTTTACGTGATACATTAGTTAAAACAGCCAGTTGGTCGTTGAAATTTTTGCTGATTTTAAGTTTCTGTCGATCAACTAGTCGATTAAGCGTCTGAGACCGCGTGAACAGCTCCTGCTGTGTTTTCCGCACCAAGATGAGGATGCAAATGTATCGTTTGCCTGACTTTCTGTGGTTCTCCAGAAATAAGATGACACGCAGCGCTATCAGGGGGTTTTTCAGTCACGCATGTCAACAAAGTATCCGTGTAACTGTACCCATTGTTTGAAGTCTGTTACCCACTCAGCTGTTGACAGAGTCTTTTAACCTTTCGGCGTCTCTCCGGGCAGGTAGTTGTGTTGCCTTCAGGCTGTTTCTGTTTGCCGCTCATTGTTTTTGAGACATTCTGGGAAGCGATGTGACGTTGCTTTGTGTCGATGGATTAAGAAGCACAGTGAGATTGTGACTGTGTGTACTCAAAATGAAAGAATATTGTCAGTTTAAACATTTCAGCCGTCGCCTCTCCCATGGGCTTGTTTATTCTGCCGGGAGTCGGTTATATGTGCCTTGTTCAATTTCCGATTCTTCAGATTATTTGGTGTTTGTCAGGTTTTTCTCCGTGATGGGAGAGATTTCTCCGGTCACTTCTCAGTCCGAATAGCATCTCTGGTATCAGTGATCATCACAAGGCAAACAGCCACCAGTACCAAAAGAAATCAGCTGTATATACATTTTTTTAAATGTAGAATTCAAACATTGAATTATTCACCGTTTACACACTTGCAATGAAATATACTACGAATTGGGCTTTGAAGATATACATTACCCCGAAACACATGGGTAAATATGGATAAAATGGAAATGAAGTTGATTTTTTATTTCTCTGCGCCACTTTGTCCTTATTTTCCTGCAGCTGACGGGTGCTTTCGTCTGTGTGATTCTGTTCGTGTGGCACGTTGACCCTTCCCTTCCCTGCAGGGGTTTCCATTTAGTGGCTAAAGACCGATGAACGGGGCTGATAAGTGCCACTTTTAGCAAGGTGTTGTGGAAGCTGTGCGATGGAGCCTCCCCACCCCCCCACAATGCCCTCAGAATTCAGGGCATCACTTCCCCACATGATCTAATTTTCATTGCGGGCATTTATGTGGAATATTACCCCCCCCCCCCTGACTCATTGACACAGTTAAGAAATGTCACACTCAGGAATGTGAGTGTGGGGGGGAGCAGACAGAGGCTGTGCGGTCACAGCTGGCAGAACACACACTGTACACTGTTGTTTTTAAGAGAGAGGTGTCTTGAGTTTCACTGGAAGTGAGGAGGGAATTTAGTTCCGTTTAGCTGTCACCATCTCATGCCAATGAAGCTGCTCCTTGTCATTAATACTTATCCACATGCTATCATATTTCTTTACCTCTGTTTCACGATTTTTGTTTCTTGAGATTTTGTTGAGCTTCCAGTCTTGCACCATGAGCAGTTATTTTTCTCCCACTGTTGCACGTATTTACCCTCAGCAGCCCTAACAACTGCAGACAAATACCGTCACAGTTTGTAAAGCGCATCAAAATCCGTCATCAAGTCAAATAGATAAGAGTTCACATAACAAAGAAACACGTACCCCACAAAGAGGATCCTCGGATGCCAAAAACAATGCAATGAGCTTGTCAGGTTACAGTTTAGTTTCGGGATAGCTTTTATTCCTATGTTACAGACAAACCTGATACCCCACATTGATAAGCATAGACTCAAAAGCTCCGTATTGAATTAAATGAACTTTTTTTGTGGCACCTCCCCCTCTTTCAGACAGTAGAAGCAGGAAGGATGAAAAGTGCCAGGCCACATTTAACCCACGTCATACTCTGTCTACATGTGCCTCTGCCCGCTGAGCGACCAGCTCATCCTGTAAAAGTTATCCTAAAACCGCAGCCGCCCCTCCTCCTCCTCCTCCTGGGCCCAGGATTTAAATCAGAGTTGCCCAAATGACCATAACATCCATAAAACATTCCCCAGGCATCACCTGCAGGAAGGCAGGTGTCAGTTAGACAAAAGAAAAGTGTGTAAATATGTTTTGCTGTTCAAGTAGAAAACCCTGTTCAACTGACATTTCATCATCACCTGTTGGTCTAGTTGAACTGACAATGGGGTTGAGCCTGTTTTTGAGCACACATAATATGTTCATATTGATACACAGGGGAATGCAAGCTCACACACACACGCACACACACACACACACGCACAGGCACACATGCATGGCTCATAACGCTCGTTGTTATGTAAATTACAGCGGGATGTACATTATTTGAGCTTGTGCTGCGTGCACTGCTCTTTATTTTGAATCCTCGCTTGTCAGGCGGGTTGAGTGCTAAGAGCCCAGCGGGACAGTCACGCGCTCGTCATGTATGCCCTTCACAAGACATAGGATGCACTTAGACCTGCAGAGGTGGAGGAGCGCGCCCTCCGTGTGGCCGGTGAGTCCAGGAATTATCAGGACGGGACGGTTTGACTTCCCACCGTGCCTCTCCTGTTCCCCTCTTGGCAGCCCGGGCTCAGGGCTGTGGGTGCAGACAGCCGTGGCTATCAGGATTAAAGGCTCGTCAGCATTTGCAACGTCCGTAAAGCTCCACTTTTCAAACAGGTTGCAGCTCTCAGCTGTTTAAGCGAGCATTATTGTTCTGCCCCGCTGGGGTTTTAGCAGGAGCCCCGGCTCCCGACAGCCGCTGCATTCCTCCGTGCTGCTTTACCTCTGGATGCAGTGAGGAGCGGAGTGTGTGTGTGTGTGTGTGTTAACTAACACGTACGCTGTTACTGACGATTATGCAGAATGACAATGGCATCATGTCCCAGAAAAAGCCTCCTACAAACAGAAAATCCATTTTTACCACATTTGTTGAAATATAATCACTGACACGGTTTGTTTTTGACATGTTTTTGTTACATTTTAACAAAGCCGATGGAGCTGTGGATCTGTAGATGTTATAGATTTACAGAAGTGTTGTAGTCCTGTCAGCAGGACATGTGTCGGTCTTCCTTGGACCACTCACATTTTGTATTTTCAGTCATGCATCTTAATGATATGCTCTCTAATTGAAATCAGGAGGGGAAATGGCCGCAGGGGAAGAGCTTGCTGCTGCTGTGTGTGTTGTCACAACGTCACCCACTACACACCCCCTCAAAGCAGGAAGCAGTCGTGTGGCATTACAAGCTGTTCTACATATTCAAAAGCAGTTGTTTCCAATGTGGCCTCTTTTTTTTGTCTTTGTTTTAATGACATAATCTTCAGGCGGTAAAGGGATCCCTCAGGGCTCTGTTTTAGCTGAAGGGCATTCAGAGATTATTTGTTCTCGTAAATGGCATCAACAGGCGAGAACGTGTCCGGATTACCGGCAAAAGGAGCGCTACATTGATAAATTACCAGTAGGAGAGTAGGAAATACCAAATGTCTTCTTTTCTCGGCATTACAAGAGCGAGGTTTCCCTTGTCTCTGCCCCAAGCCTGCATAGGAAGTCAAGTTTAGACTGAAAACCACTGGAAACATTTTTCCAAGTGCCTTGTTGGTTAAACTGAGTGTCCAACTGTTCGGGGGAGGCCAGAGCATGTCAGCAAGTTCGGGTCACTTTTTTTTTGCTTTTGGGTGAAAAGTTAACTGGAAGAAGACAAACCGGTCGCATCAAGGTGACATGGGTACGAGAGAGGATTTATTTCTGGCTTTAGGGGGAAAAGGCCGCCGGTAGACTCGTCAGAAGAGCCGAGCAGAGCTGCACATCCCACACAGACCAGAGCAGCTGAGTGGGAAACTGGCTGGCTCAGAGACCGAGTCAGACCCTGTGTGTTTTGGGTAATCACAGGGTTTGGTATTCCCAGCGCCGGGAGGGGCCATGCGGTCGAAACCAGCGTGCCGGAGCCTGTCCCTGGCTGGGGCGCGATACTCCTCCTCCTCTTCGTCCTCTTCGTCCTCTTCGTCCTCCTCCTCTCGTTCACTCTCTGCGCTCCCTCACCTCCTCCGCCAGTTAACAGTGTGTGTTTCAACTTGTCCGAGCCAAACCGCTCCCTCTGAGGAATTCATTCTGTCTCTTCCTCCTTTCACCCTCTTGCTCTTTCCTTTCCTCCTTTTTTTTTTTTTTTTTTTTGCTCTGGGCCCTCAAATTTTTCTTTATCATTTTTATTTGCCCCCCCCCCCCAAACAGGCCTCCTTCCTCACGCGCTTCTTTATGCTGCTCTCATGCCACATAACAGGCCTCAATGCTCGTTTCTTGGAGAAAGTAGCGGGGGTAACTTTGCATTGTTTAGACTGCCAAACTAAAGCTTGGGCTTTGAGTGTCACAAGGATTTATGTACCTGAATCTGCAAAATATGCCCTATATATATATATACTTCAGCATAGGCTTTGTGATGCTTTGGAAAATAGCTCCGAAAGTTGACATTTGTACATGTAGAAGAGAACATTCAAGTTTTCT
Organism: Coreoperca whiteheadi; assembly: GCA_011952105.1. Lineage (NCBI taxonomy): Eukaryota > Metazoa > Chordata > Actinopteri > Centrarchiformes > Sinipercidae > Coreoperca > Coreoperca whiteheadi. The sequence continues at coordinate 5,539,778 of CM022470.1, read as the reverse complement.
CCGACATGTATCTGCAAACATATTTCAGAAAAAAAAATCCAAGCCTTATTCATGGTCTCTTTTTCCTTCGATGGAACGTAACTACTTTTACTTTTAGGAGGAAGAAAATGTGCGGTAAAAGTCAGCGCAGCCGGATTTCCACTACATGACAGTGTGTGGTGAGAGAGGAAGAGGAGGGCAGAAGGGAGGAGAGGCGAGCGAAGGAAAATGGAAGGAAGGAGAAAGAGGAGTGAAACGAGTGGAAGTGCCTCCATGATGGAGAGTAAGATCTCTGGGCGGTTTTATTTATAGGAGCATCTGGTCATCCCGCCCCGCAGCGCTGCCACACTTCCTGCCCCCAGCCTTCCACTTCCTGTTGTTGTGTGGCCCCCGTACACGGGCCTGCCAGGTCAAATGTGTGTGCCTGTGTTTGGTATATATCGCCGTGTGTTTGTGTGTAAAACGGGGACAGGAAGCGAAATGTGGGGTGTGCATTTTGGGGGCTTGCAGGTTGCAGTCTAGACGTGTTCACCTCTGGCCCTCGACCATTAAAACACACACACACATTCTCACACTGAAAACAGTCAATTGAGTTGAAAGAAATACACAAATGTTTAGGAGCTTGGTGTTTTGGTCTTCTTACCCGTTAAATCATAGTATGAGTTCCAAAGACTTTTAGTGAAATGCATAAATCAGCCATTAAGGGCATGTTCACACCGATCTCGTGCACCTTTGTTTAATCGTAACCCTGGAGCACTGTGTTTTACTTTCGGCTGTGCCATTCAAAGTGACACGCACGCCAAACCGCACCTGGAACCTAGGTAAACGTAGGGGTCCATCCTCGTGATGTCATCTGTGGTCTGAGGGTGCTGTTTGTCGCGTGTATGAATTCGGAGGCTGCTAAATGTTTGTCCAAAGTTTTCATGCTTGACTTTTTTTGTTTTCAAGATGTTTCTCGAGCTTTCTCAACATTTGTTTGACATGTTTCATTTACTTTCCGTTGTGTATTGCATTGTGGGAAAGTGGTGACAGCACATTTTAAAGATTAAGTGAATTTAATATACTTACATATATTAAAGTTTGTCACTAATTCCGTGTGAACGCATTCAGACAATTCTCAGAACCAAAGCGGCAGTTATTAGTGAGTCGTATGGAATTTAGTCGCAGGCTTTTACAAAATGCTGTCACTAGTTTCACCACGGCGCAGTGATTGATCGACTGGGTTGGGACTACACATGGATGATTATAGTGTTGAGCTGTCTCCCAAATTTATGTTCTGCCCCTTTGAGTCAGAAAGAGTTCTGTGAGTTCTGTTTTACTAAGAAAAGTTTGATAGTGAACATGCAGCACAAGATAACGTAACCACAGCAGACTTGGCTTCAGCGCTGACATGAGGACCCCCCCCCCCCCCGTCCTCCTCCTCTTCCTCGCTCCTGCCTGTTTGGTCAGGTGATTGTGTTTGACTGACAGATGTGGGTCGCCGGGGCAACACGAGGGTGATAGTTCTCACGTGTGTCTGTCAGCTGAGCTCGCTGGGCTTATTTACTCGGTCTCAGGACTGAGATATTTAGAGAGCGGGTGGAAATCTGACATTATTCTCCCCTCGGACTTCAGATTCCCCCTGGACCTTCTGTCCTTGTGATCAGACCAAGGCCAGGGTGGTCAAAACTGGGCGAAGCCCCACATAACCGCCTTGGTCCTGTCTAGATGTGGGCCTTCCTGATAGTGGACCCCCTAGCTGCGTTCATGGACTATTGTTCTGTGGCCGAGTGGCATGTAGGACTGACTACATTCAGGGCTCCATGAGGAAGCTGCTAATGTAATACTCAGCAGTCAAGTGTTGATGTCACCGGTCTGCCCGTCTGGAGTGTAGAGTCACTCGTCTCCAGGAAATCATAAAGCGTGTTGCATCTGGAAAACTGGAAAATTTCCTCAGTGTTGGTACTATTTATGGGAAAATGCAGTTGATTCTCATCAGGATTTGAGCAAAAACTGATATTAGATTATTCATTTCTGCATACTTTAGGGCAGCTGTGGCTTGGTGGCAGAGCAGTCGTCCACCAATCGGAAGGTTGGTGGTTCGATCCCGGCTTCCCCCAGCCATGTGTCGAAGCATCCTCGCGCAAGACACTGAACCCTGAATAGCTCCCGAAGCTGCGCCTTCGGCGTGTGAGTGTGTGTGTGAATGATTAGTTTAATTTGTACTGATGGGCAGTCAGCTCCTGCCAAAAGCGCTTTGAGTAGTGGGACGACTAGAAAGGCGCTATACAAGTACAGTCCGTTTACCATAGCCAAGAACGCACACTGTGCACATACTTTGGTACATTTTCTGACAGTGAATAACGACACATATCCCATAAATGTCATTAGAATCACACACACACTGACTTGAAGTCTATCTGTGAATGACAATGCTGTACATTTTTTGAAAATGTATTCTCCATATTTTTTGGGGATTTGTTAACCTCAGCATTCTCCTGTTTAGCTTATTTTATAACAACACATATTCCAAGCTGTTTGAAGAACCCATTTTACAACCTTTCGTCTAATCTAATCCAAAACATTAATAAATAAACCGCCCTGAATCTCTCTGTCTGTGTCCACAGGCTAAGGGGCGGAGGGATGGTCTCTCCTCAGCCGGTGACAACCCTCGGCCCCCGATGGCGACCCGGCCGGGAAGGGAGGGGGTCGGCGTGGACTGGAAGGGTCCCCGGACGCTGGTTCTCCATAAGACCTCCCAGGGTTTCGGTTTCACGCTACGCCACTTCATTGTTTACCCTCCAGAGTCCGCCCTACACACCAACCTCAAGGTGAGCCCTACAGGTCCTTGAAAAATGTGAGAATCTGTCTTGCATCAACTTTCAAGATGTTGAAAGGTGTTAAATTATGTTAAATATTCACAGTTTTATGGGCCGGTCTAGTGTTTTTCCTTCTTTTCATTTCGTGTAAAGCGTCATTAAGTCCTTTTTTCAACTTCCATGTTTATTTTTACAGCACGAATGGTCTCCGTTTCATCCTAGCTGGCATTTAAAAGGGTTTTTGAAAGTCTTACATTTAACTTGCTGAACCCAGGACAGAGCCAATTTGAGCTTGGAGATAAAGCCACTCATACTGGAGTTGAGGGTCAGCGAGGTTGAGCTGACCAAAATTAACTCACAGACAAAAGGAGAAAACAAGCCTCGCTGATTGGAGACGACAGACTGAACAAGCCAAGCCTGGGCTCTTTCATTTGTGTGAACAACAGAATTCACATTTCGCAGCAAAAAAAGAGCACCTCCATACCCTGCCGGACAGACTGGTTTTAAAACTGTTATTCCTAATTGTTTTTCAGTATCCCTTCACAGGCCGTGTTTTCAGTCCTTGGTGAATTGAAGATTGTTCTGGCGTTTTGGAATGAGCCTCTGTGTGAGTGAGTGGTTATTTAGCTCTTTGAGGTGTGGGGGCAAACGGCTCCAGATGTGAAATTGAGGGATATGGAGGCTGGGGTGGGGTGAGCCAGCTGAAACAAGGCCTCTATTATTATTCTACCACCCCACCATCCAGCAGCTGCAGATAGGAACAAAGATTGAATGAGAGCTGTTGTCTTAGCCTGGTACCATTCTCTGGCAGTCAGGCTGTACCAGGCCGGCCCCGGACAAAAGGCCCACTGCTGGCCTATGGCCCCGGTTCTGTCCTCGTCTCCTCTGCCTCGAGGGTCACATGGCGTTTTGGGACAATCAGACCCATAGAGCCGCCCGTTCTTATCTGAAGAGGCTTCGTGGAAGTCTCCCAAATTACCCTCATAGTGTCTAATTATCAGAGGCCTACCGGGTGCATGACCCAATTGGGCATTTCATTTCATGGTGTCTGCAGGTCCTGAAAGTCTTCAAGAGTCTTCAATTATATTATCTAAAACAAAGATCCAGACTCTTCTCCTGTGTATTCCCATAATTTAAAGAAGTCTAATTTTCTCTGCACCCTCGCCTTGCTGCATGAACCTGGAACCTATTTGCCCTTGTGTCAGGTGGAATTTGACACTGAGCCTTGTGGGACATTTTCTTGATGGCGTCTCCTTGATCTACTGTGGCTTGATTCGACCTCATTTGTGCATCACTTTGACATAAACGTGTGCCAAATGAATACATATATCTGTGTGTGTCTGTGTGTGTGTGTATATATGTATATATAGTGGAGAGGCAAAAACGATACTGCATATGCCGATAAGGTCCTTGCACATGTATTCAAATGTTTATATTGCAGTATAACTACACTATGCACCTGCAAAATGGCAGCTATCGCTGATATCTGAGCAATATTAACCTACTGATAAACAAACATAGACAAAAACAAAATTCACATTCACATTTTTTTAAGGTAAGACAGAACTTTCACTTTGACAGTTCACTGTTAGCTTGAGCCCTTGTACACTAAATATATATATTCCACACTTGGCTTTAGGGGACTTTAAAATGTTGCAGTTTCTTGGTGCTCAGCAAATGACACGAGTCCAGAAAATGAAACGTGTATAACTCTTTTCATTCTTCTGTCTTTCATTGAACAAAATCTTAAAATATTTTACACTTACAGTTAACATGATGATTAAGATGGAACTTTATATTCTTTGGGCCAATTTCATTCATATGTATATGGTCACAATTACACTGTTACTATTATTTATTACCTGTGGGAGGTATCTGTAGAAATATGAGGATGAGTAGTTTTATACATGTAAGTAGTCCCTACCAGCTGCTTCAGACTGTGCAGGTGCTGACCCACTGTGTTCAGTATCTGACCCAGATACAGAGTCTTGTGCCCACCTCTCCCTGTCTCCTCCTTAGTGCGGGTGCGTTCAGAGTGGGGCTGGTCAGTTGTCGAGTGTCCCCAGCTCTGAGCTCTATTCTGGGGTCGGCAGCTCTCCTTTCTCTGCCTCTAAACCCCCCACCATTGTCTGCAGAGCCAGGAATGAGCCAACTCAGCGTAGCATAAAGCCAGGCAGCAGTCAGCCCACCGTGCCCCTAACCCCAAACTGTCCACTCAGCTTAGTGTGTGTGTGTGTGTGTGTGTGTGTGTGTGTGTGTGTGTGTGTGTGTGTGTGTGTGTGGACATGATCAGACAACCTGCAGCTATCACCCCCCCAATCCCGGCTGCTGTGTGTCTTTGCTTCACATGACGACACGGTTACCTGCAGACTGTCGAACCTGAAAGTCAGTGTCTGTGTCGGCGCTGCACTCCCTAACATTAAAAGCCCATAAAAGCAAACAGGTCTGTCTCAGGAGGTTTGGCTCGAGATGCCAGGGGAGTCACCGGCATTTCAGGAAGCTGGGAAACCCTCACTGCAGGTTAAAATGACATAACGGATACTCACAACCTCTCCTGTGGTCTGAAGGTTATGGAGATGCCGATATCAAGCCCTCCCCTCTCTAGTCACCCATACACATTGGACTTGTGACCTGGTGAATAAGCAGGTGATCTTTTTTTATTGTTAAAAAGGGTAATGTGACTCAGCATTGCGACTCTGGTCATGTCAGGGTTGAGACTTGGGTCAAACTCTGTGTTGTGTTGAAAGTTCAGTGCTTAAAACTGGAGCATGAGCACTTCTGCCAGTGACGATGCTGCAAAGTAAAAACCCTCACGACAGCGCCATGTATGAAGAATTATACTGAATTGTGTCCTACAAGATGTAAACCCTGAAATGTCTTAATTTAGCCAAAGGCTGAATGGTCCCAAATATAGCCAATGTTCCTGGGCCTCGGTCTTCACATCTCTGTATACATGGCAGACATCTGGGTGTCTTTTTTGACTCTGCGTTAAAATTTGACATATATAAGTTCTGTCGAAGCGAAAAATGTACAAAGAGGTCAAAACTCCAACAACACCTTTTGTATAAAGAACAACTTTATTTTCAGACCAACGCTTTTGTCGGAATCGCTGGAGTTTTGACCTCTTCAAGCAAATAGATTCTGTCATTAGCGATGGTTTTTATCCACACGATGTTGGTAGAAAACATTTTATTTTCGCTATCTTTTGGAGATCTGGACACTGTCTTACATGCTTTTATTACTTGAATCAGTCTTGAATGCTATAAATGGCTTTAAGTGTGTGTGTGTGTGTGTGTGTGTGTGTGTGTGTGGAACAGTTGGCCTCTCACAGTCAGCTCTCTGCCATCCATCGGCTGAAGACCTACCGCTTTACATTTGTGTCTCATTTCCCTTTATCATTAATACAACCATAACATTCTTTGAATTTTGTCTGTTACAGCTATTTACCTATTTATTTTTTTACATTTCTCTGTAAAACACTTCCGCACCAGTTGTTTTCTAGAAATAAATACGACTTGAATTTGAGACGTAATTCTGTGTGTTTCTGTCCTTTTGCAGGATGAGGAGAACGGTAACGGAAAGGGTAAGTGTTCTCCTTCTCTCTCCTTCTCGTTCTCATCAGGCAACAAATTTAAACCTCATACAGTGGGACAACTGATGATGTAATGAGCTGGGATCTCTTGTATTCCCTCCTGTCACCTCTGCTCGGCAGCCTTTTTGTGCCCCCTACAGGACACTATGCAGCACTTCATCTAAAGTAGTCAACTGCGCTTAGACATATCAAATGAGAACAATAATAGTCAATAGACATTAAGTATTTTCCCAAGGCCAGGAAAGTCATACACACAAGTACTCAAAAGCGTTAATCAAAAACGTCTTAACTTTAAACACCAGGAGCAACCTAAAGTTTTAGGTCTAATTTACAGGAATTTGTTAGTTTTTTTTGTTGCATTTTTCCAATTCAGCAGGCACAGTCCCTGATCTTTGCATTTCTTCTTCTTTGTCTTTTGTCATCCAGGGTATGAGAAAGGTCGACTGGAGCCCATGGACACCATATTTGTGAAGAGTGTCAGAGAAAAAGGTCCGGCCCACCAGGCGGGCTTGTGCACAGGTAAAGGGAACATATGGTGCAGGAGCATGAACATCCTGCTTTGCATTGGAAATCTGCTGGTGAGAGCTCCGGTCATGTGATGCTATAGACGTGAGCAGATGCACAGTGACAAGAAAGGTTCGGGGGGAGGGTAGCCAAGAATACAACCTTTTTCTCATTAGCACAAATACTACATTACATAAAGAATTAGTTTTTCTCTCACTAGAGACAAGATTTTTTAACTTCTTAGGGCGATCTAATACAGATACCAGTATGACAACTCAAATTCTCGAGTGGATTTGAATGTGACAGACGTAAACAAGTGTTCCTGTTGGGTCATGCTGCCTACTGCAGGGCAGCAGTCCACTCCCAGCAGCTCAGACAGACCAAACCAGTCCTCCAGTGTGCATGCTTTAGCACATGCTGTCACATCCAGAAGGTCACATGCCAGTGAACATATGCAAACATATACGCTCTGAGCACTTCGTATGCGTTTCAGCTTGCATGAAGTCACCATGAATGCATACAAACTTTGAACACATAGTTACCTAATGTCTTTCCTGGGGCCTCTGTTCACAAAACGCCGTGCTTAATCTGGAGGCAAATTGCTGATGGCTTGAAAGATATTTTAATTTGATCGATGTGTTAATTTTTTCCAAGCTCACCAAAACATACTGCCTTAAAGGCATGTTGGAGACAACGAGCCTAAAAACTGTCAGATTACATTTGAATTGGCTCAGGCTGAGGTACTTCGCGTGGACACCTCGCTGTCCTCCCGTGCCTCATACAAATAATGAGCTTAATGTTTTGCCTGCATGATTTCGGTTTTGTTGAAATTAGGCACAGCTTGGCCACTGGGACGTAAATAAAGAGAATATTGAAAAAGCTTTTTTTCCACCCCTGAATTTCGTGGTTTTCACAGCTGCCTTGGTCTCTCTCAAGGAAATGTGTCCCTGCTGAGTGTCTCCCTTGCCAGGCTTACCTTTGCAAGGGGGCCTGCGCCTGCTTGAGAGGTCAGAGGTCAACATACAGACCTGTATATAATATTCTAACATGTCTGTTTTGCAGGGGATCGGCTGGTGAAAGTGAACGGAGAGAGCGTTCTAGGAAAGACGTATTCGCAGGTGATAGCCCTCATTCAGAACAGGTAAGACCTCCTGCCTGTCAGCGCTTTGCAAGCTTACCATAGAGATGACACACACCTGGTCACTAGTATTAGTATTTCTGCTTTAAAAGAGTAGCCTGAAAACTAAAAACCGAGTGTGCGGTACATGTAAATGGTAGCAGAGACAGTGATTTTTATAATGACAGTGACGATGAAAGTGTGCTTGATGCGGATCGGTTTGCGTGTGGCCGATATCCGATCCACCTAATGAAGTCAGTGAGATTCCTTATTGAGATTCATACAGAATTTGGTGTTGAATACTTTTGCCTCACGCTTTGATTCAAGCACCAGGTCAGGATACTGGATGGGAACTCATTATCTTTTAGCGGGAATGGAGCATTTTTTTCTCCTCGCCCAATCTGTCTTTCACCTCCATCTCTCGCTTCCCTCTTCTCCCTCCTGTATATGTCTTGCAGTGAAAGTGTGTTGGAGCTCTCCATTATGCCAAAAGATGAAGACGTGCTTCAGTTGGTAAGTGTGAGTATGGGATTTTTCTCGCACCTTAACCCACCTACAAAAAACCCCAACAAACTAACCCACACATATCATGCATTACACGCTGGAAATAGTTTGTTAAATTTGAATCATTTCAGGACGTTGCAGGAAACTGAATATTCTGCAGCGCTCGTTTGCAGAGTTCAACGTGGATTCAGCCCGTCATTGTCGAAGAATGTAGAGATTATGTTAGAATGGCTGCAGAGTGACTCAGAGGCTCTTTGCTCTGTGTTTAGATTACAACATGCGTTCATTTAAAGCCACTGGTATCCTGACTGTTGAAGCTTAAGTTTGGGGGGGAGGACCCAGCTCTGTGCTCGTTCACACACCCATGTACTGTTCTACACATTTTTGACGCTCCGCAAGTTGCTCCACGCTCGCTCACATGATCAGACATGCATCAGCCCTCGGCCCTCCCACTAACCTGGAGCGACATGTCAACGCACAAATCACCTGATTTAAGTGATCCCTCTCACACATGCAATAACATTCTGCCAAAAGAGCCCAAAACTGGGTTCTCCATTCAAGTATGCTGCCATGTTTTCACATTATAAACCCACTCCTCCTTCCTCACCCCCCGCTGCTACGCCTGTATCTGCTGCATTCCTAACATGACATCACCAGCGCTGCCCCTCCTTCCACACTCCCACAGGGTGGAGTAAGGCAGAGAATGAGAGGGAAGAGAGAGGGAGTTTAGAAGAATCTGAGAGCAGAGACAACAAGGAGTCCAACAGATAGAAAACTCACGCAAAAAGTAATGGAAAAAAGAAGAGATTGATTATTTCTGGGAGAAGGGGGGTTAAAAATCTAAAGAGCGGCAGGTTTTAGCAGCAGGAGAGTCGGTGAGGATAAGTCTTCTGCCTTGTCCAATGTTCTTCCTCCTCGGTGTCTGTTTGTGGTGACAAAAAGCTTAACATGCAGGCTGAGGAAAGGTTCTGGATTCTGTTGGACGGTCTAGGTAAACCTCGAAAAACCTGTCTAACTGTCTGCGTGATTCGGCTTTATTTAATCATGAGAGCGGAGAAGGGATTGTTAGCAAGTATGTTTGTGTTCTTCCGGTCTTATGAAGTCAAGTTGAAGTTGTAAGTGATGCTTTGAATGTGACAGGGTAACTGATAAAGTAATCTGTTAATTACACACTTTGTATTTTCAATGGACACTCTTTAAAGCAGCGCAGTGTGTGTATGTGTATGTATATCCTGTATGTGTGTATAGACGACGCTGGTAGGGACATGTATTTGCAGCGGGTTGCTGTGCAGAGAGTGTTGTGGCTTTTGCTCAAGGCAGTTCATGCAGTTTGCTGGCTAGCATGTGTTTGTGTTGAGAGCTGAGGCCGTTGAGACTGTCCCACTTTAAGGCTTGTTGTGTAATGTACAGCGGCATGAACTTGTCTAGAGTTATGGTCTGTGTTGTTGCCAGATTTGATTACAGTAAGATCACATTTTGATTTACAGTTGTCACTGCCATACATGCATAGCTTTTCTTCTAGCTTTCTTCCAGTCAGGTCTTATCTCACTTCTCCTCCATCTTCCCTCCCTCTCTCAGGCATACTCCCAGGATGCCTACCTGACAGGCAACGAACCCTACTCCGGAGGAGCTGAGAACCTCCCACCACCACCTCCCCTCTGTTATCCCCGCACCAAGACCACGCCCCCTGCTGGAGCCCCTCCGTCTGCCCCTATGGGCCAGAACCAGCTGGATAACTGGAGTCGCTGGCCAGGCTCTTCCAGCCCCTCTTCACCCCTAGATAACCGTTCCGCTGTGGGCAGCCCCGCCAGCTGGCAGGAAGGGAGGGCAGTAGAGCCAGGTGGTGTGGGCCATAGCAGCCCGGCACACCGCACAGAGGAGATCCAGTACGGTATGACCGGCCAGCAGCCTCAAGGCCAGACCAGGGGGCGCTCCTACTCTTCCTCTTCCTCATCAGGAGGCCCTTTGTCCAGCCCGCTGCAAGTCCACTACCCTAACCACCATGCTGCCAGCTCCTCACAGGCTCAGCCACGCAAGTCCAGCTCAGCCTGGACCAGTCCCCCACTGCCCCAGCTCAGCCACGGCCGCAATGAGCACTGCCAGCAGGCCCTGTCTGACTGGTACTACAACCAGCTGCCTGAGCGCTCAGGACGCAACATGCAGACTCGCCACCGCAGCTACTCTCAGGACCGGCTCAGTGAAACAAGGAGGCAGCAGCAGCGGACAGGTGGCTGGCCCCACAGCGCCTCCCAGGACACTCTGCTGTTGCTACAGCAGTCAGGACCAGGACCCCATGGTGAGCCCTACTGGTCCTATGGAGACTGGGAGGGGGGCCCAGGTAGGGGCCACCCAGCCTCTAACTATACCCGAACACGCTCTGAAAACCTGCTGGCCCAGTACGATCGCCATGGCCGCTCGTTAGAGATGCTGGACCGAGCAGCAGCTGGACTGGTCTCACCTCGGTTTGACAGGCCTTCCTGGCACCAGCAGACTCCCCAGCCGCCCCCCAGGACTGATGCCTACCCGAGGCAGGGGAGCCATTACAGTGCATCACAAGCTCCTCCGATGTCCCGACACCCGCAGTCACATTCTAAACACCACCCCCAGACTCACATCCAGGCCCACTCCCAGCCTCCACCCCAGCAGGCTGCCCCCCAAAGCAGGCGGCTTCCCCCTGGGCAGAGTATGGACGACCAGCCGGTGGGCTACCGCAGCTACAGCCCCTCTTTTTACCGCAAGACGGGCCGCATCATGCAGCAAGCCCACTCTTTCAGGGACCCTTCGTACTCTGGCCCCCACTTGAACTGGAACCCAGCACCTAAAACCAGCCCCCCAGAGGGCACGAAGGCACCCCTCACCTCCTCTACCACGTCCTCTCTTGCCTCCGCCACTCCCGAATCCCAGGACAAAGCGTACAGGCCAACCAACCATGAGAGGAAACGAGGGTCAGTGGAGGGGCAGGAGGAGGTGGTGGCACAGACCCAGGAAGTGGTGCTGAGGCAGAAACCTCCCACCGGGCGGAGGAACGCCCACGGTATGCGTCATCCCCACTACGCGCTGACCATGGACGGGCTAGAACCCTCTTTGTTTTCACCTGATCCCCAAGATGCCTCAGCTCCTGCCCCTGGTTCCACAAGAGATGTAGCACCACGCAAACCAAACGGCAACCTCGCCCCCCTATCCATAGAGGATGACTCCCTGGCCTCCATCCCCTTCATCGGTAAGCAATGTGTGCGCTTCATCCAGTGTCCCTTCTGTTGCGCCTTGATCCCCTCACAAAACCACCAACTAGCCTTGAGATTTCAATATAAAATGTAATCCACATTGGGTGTTTATTGAATGTTAGTGAAATCTTAATTGAGAGGAAATGCAAAGCTATTATTCAGGCTCAAGTTGAGTTTGGGGGAATGTGTGTGTTTCCTTAATTTCCTTCTTGTCTGTCTATTCAGGCTCCAGGCTCTTCTCAGATGCAGTTTCCATTCTCTCATTGAGATTCTGCTGGTGTGTGTGTGTGTGTGTGTGTGTGTGCATTTGTCTGTGAATGTTTGCATTGGGTATTACTAGCGCTTCCCTCAGTCTTACAGACAGTATTAGTAGTTTGATTGAATCATATCTGACGGGAGTTCACTAATTTAGCTGCCTGCTATGCTGAGGATATGAGGTGGAGTCTTGACTTCCTGAATGTGTGTTTTTGTTTGTGTGTGAACAGGGTAGTGCTACAGATTTACTTTAATTCCTGTAGTATGTCAGCCTGTCATCATTTTCGTTTTTTTGATATTTCTTGTCTTTTAGTCAGTCTAGTATTAGTTTGTAGCCATGCCAGCAGCATGTTGTTCGGTCTGTCGGCCCACTGCTTTTGGTCTCAACAACAACCGAGAGGATGAATCTGAACGACTTTGGTGAGCCACTGACTTTTCCTCCAGCGCCACCACGAGGTTTTTAGTGCCATGTCTTGACCGCTATTGGATGCATTGCCGTGACAGTTGGTACCGATATTCATGATCCCCAGAGGATGAATTCAAATTACTCTGATTATTTCAAAATGTCAAAAAAAAAGTTTGTTTTTTTAATTGAATACTTTGGTTTATGACCAGATACCTGCACAACTGAGCATTCCCACCAGCCTCAGCTGTACTTTGTGATTGTATGCTGATAAGAAAATGTTAGCATGCTAACACGCTAAACTAAGATGATGACCACGGTAAACATTGTACCTGCTAAACATCAGCATTGTCATTGTGAGCATTTCTAGCATCTAGCATTTATTTTAAAGCACCACTGTGCCGAAGTACAGCCTCACCTTGCATGGCTGTAGACCTTGTTTCGTCTTAACTATTGAATATTTGGATTCATAAATTTAGAAAAGCTGTGTCACAAAGAGGCTGCTTTCAATCATTTTTTTGTTGATAGAGGAGCTGCGTGCGTCTTTTAGCACAGTTCTGTTCACTTTTAACATTGTGTAATTTTGCCTGTAAAATATGTCTTAAGGAAAGAAAAGTTGCAGTCTAATCCTTTCTTAAAAGACTGAAGCCGCTTTTTATGGACCGAGCAGAATGAAATGCACCTAGCACTGAAACAATTTAAAGGTGTGCATAATATTAATATGAAAGTTGGATCAAATGAATCAGATTGTATTTTTAGGAAAACCTATCTTAGAGTAGAGTACCCTAAATTTGCCATAAACTGATAGTGATAATCCGCGATAGCTTCTGTGCATGCAGGATATGCAGTTCTGTGTTTGTGTGAGGTTGTTAACATGGTACTGTACAGCTATGGCCTACATATGTTGGGGTCAATGGGAGGTGACTGTGGTCATGTCCCGGCTTCTTCCCTGTTCTGAAAAGACTCAAAGAGAAGGGGCTCGTGTCACTTGACGTGTACAGCAGCCATTAAGTCAAACCATACGCTCACGAAGTTGGTCGGTCAGACGAGCCGGGCCTCCGTCGCCCTTTCACGGCCTGGAGAAAAACAGCCGCTGCTTGCCCTGATGCTGAATAGCTTCAAATCCGATGCCTTGGAAGCTTTGACCCAACGTGGAATGGCCGTCGGTATTTGAGCCAAGCCACGCTCAGCCCGAGAAAGTCATTTAACGAGAGAAAATCCAGAGGATCAGCAAACCACGAGGCATCTCTCTCTGCCTTCGCTCGCAGTCTGTCAGAGCACATTCTTGCCTCGTACCTTTCCGAAACCAGGCAGTCAGAGCTGCAGGCCGGGACATGTCTACTGGCCATAAACTGAAACTAGGCTAGTTTCTCCCCATAGACAAGAGCTAGCTCTTCTCTTCTCTTTCTTTCTCCGTCTCTTTATCTCTCTGACAGAGATGCTGATATAATCTGAGCCTGGTTGGGAACATGCGAGTTAATAGGCTGTTATCGTTCTTGTCTGCAGTGCACAGACGTCTGTGAGCACAAAGGCGGGCTGTGTCTGACGCCAAATATGTTTTAATGACGTCTCGTGTAGAGATGTAGAACATTTCCAAACTTTGATCAAGTATTTAGTACTTTTCTATGCAATGTGAATAAAACAGGAAGAGGCATGTCAACAGATGCAGTATTTTACTCTGTACCCACTTGGAGTCTTTCAACATGAATCTGAGCTGTAAATTACCAGGTTCTTGTGGCTGTCCTTCTGGGGAACAGTATATGCCCATACACTCAGCACTCCGCCCGCCCTCAATGCTGCTATTGTGCTGCTCTGGAAGATGAAGGGGTTTGTGTGTCTGTGTGGGCGTGTGGGGGGTCAGTCTATGACTATCTTTACTAGCTGGACCCCTGACACAACGGGCCAGGACCAAGACCATCTGTACTGGCTTCTGTCCTGCTTCCAAAAGCCCCCCGTCCTGTCTCACAAGGACCAGCCCCCTTTTTTCTCTCTTTCTGTCTCTTAATCCCATTCTTTCTCTTTTTTTCTCGCCTCTTTTTCTAGAGTCTTGGTTTTCTTCTCTCTGTTTAACTCGGTCTGGGCATTGTTCCTTTTTTTTGGTACCGACCAAAATGCGACCGTAGCAACAGAGTATGGAAAGTTGCCATCTAATCATTGGTCAGATTTACGGTCTTGTTTATAAAGCTGAAACAATTGGTTGATTAATTGATCAGTCAATAAACCCGATAATCGGCAGACAAATACTTTGATAATCGATTAATCATTTATCATTTGTCGAGCAAAAGTGGTAAACTTAACTGGTCCCAGCTGCTGAATTATGAGGATTTTGCAGGGTTTTTTTTGTTTTATATGATAATATACTGAATATCTGAGATAAATCAAACAAGACATGCTATTTGAAGTCGTCACCTTGGGCTTTCAAGAAGTTCTGATTTGAATTTTCCCTATTTTCTGACATTTTATTGACCAAACGGTGAAACGACTGGATGGAGAGAATAATCGGCAGAACAATCGTTGATGAAAATCATTGTTAGTGGCAGCCCTACCCAGTCTACCTTTTCTTCAATCCAGCTTTACTGATTCAAACCATAATTTTAGTTTTGTTTGTCATTTTTTCTACTTCTACTCTTGCTCTCTCTTCTTCCTTCACCTCTCTTCCCCATGTAATCTCTGAATGCTGAGCTCGTACTGTGGAGCTGGTCGCAGTATGTTGCTCCCCTCTGCCGGTCCGTCTCTGTCTGGTGGCTCTGCGCTCGCTCTCTGGCTGCCCGTTAATGACGGCCTTTGTTAAACCCACAGCCCGGCTATTCCTGGGCCGTGCTGTAAACAGGCAGATTCCTCATCCCAGATTGGAAATGTTTTCCGCCTTATGTCGGACTCTAGTATGCACGGGAGTGAAGAATAGAACAGTAAGGGTGGTAGATGGAAGAAAGCCAGAGGGAAAGAGAGACGGAAAGAAAAGAGGAGAAGGTGGAAGATGGGAATGATGGCGAGTGATGGGGGAAGACTGCGGGACATTTAGGAGACAGAGTGGTGAGAAAAAAGGAAATCAGAGCCGGAGTGGTCTTTGGGGGTGGACTCCTCAGACTTAGCCCTTCCAGTCTGCAGAGCTGTCTGAGGCTGTGCTGCCCTCTGTTGTGCCCACAGAGAACACCCCCGAAGCCTCGCAGCAATTCTCTCCTGACAATTTAAAATGTCGCCGTAAAATCCAGCTTCTCCTCACGTCATGCAAATATCGGGCCGGTCTCTAATCCTGTCTCTGTCAGTCAGGAAGTGTGTGCTGCGGTTTCATATCCCTTTGCATCAGCTGAAACTGTTAAAGACTTGTCGCCTGTGTGACCTATAAAGCTTCTTTATGCCTTCTCTTAGTTGAACACTGAGGCTTTCATTCATGGCATAAAAATGACCACTTACATATCTACACTGAATTATCCACAATACAGTTAGTTTCCTTGTTGGATTGTGACGCGTTCTCTTGTACACGTGTATCAGATCACATAAACTACTGTCGATTTCATAAAGAACTGAAACCTTGCGCCAGTAGATCTCTGTTACAAAACACTCTACAAAATAGCTCTTCCTATGGCAACGGGAGGCACAGGTACTGCATTATCTGTTAATTTGTCTATTTCACCGCCTGTGTAACGTTTTGTCTCTTTACTCAGGTTGCATTTGTATTTGTTCCTTCCTGAGACAGTTGCACAGGTTTTAGATCCTTCTAGCTTCTTTTGTGGATGCATAAAATGACCGTAAATGCTTGTGTTTGCGGTCTGTCTTTTGTGTAACTCTCACTGTAATCAAGAAAATGCCTCATGTTGGATTGTTTTATGTGTTGATTTTGCGGTTGAATGAAACTTCAAGATAAGATGAAAGAAATGGAAACTGTGAGATGAATTATGTTGTTTAGTATTTCTGATGGTAACCCTGCAGTTCCTCACCATTCCTCTCCCTTAAAAACCCACACCTTCTCCTAATCTCACCCCTTTTTACTTTCCTTCTTCTGACCTTTTTCTCTAACACCTAATCCAATCCCCTATTCCTTT